>BGNK01000294.1:295-63325 GCA_003297005.1 Symbiodinium sp. clade A Y106 | reverse complement strand
CAAACACACACAAACACACACACACAAACACACACACACCCACACACCCACACACCCACACACCCACACACCCACACGCACCCACACGCACACACACGCACACACACCCACACACACACACGAACGAACGAAGACGTAGACCACGAGCCCGAAAGCTCACACTTTCGCAGGGAGATTCAGAAAGGAAGAGAACTTAAACAGCACATGCCCTACAAATAGGGTCCTAGCTTTCAGAAGCCCCAGATATGTGCTGCTTTATCGTTGAGTTGTTGTACAATTTAAGCTTGTGGGGTCATAAAGCATGCCCATGACCCGGGGACTGAAAGCTTGAGATTTTCTGTCTGTGACATGAGTTTTGAAGAACTGAGACTCTGCTTCTGGGCTCGAAGAATCTGCAGTCATGAATTCCAGCAGCTTTGGGCTAAGTTAAGCCCCACATAAGTTTCAATAAGCACGCCGACATTTTCTTGCGCTCGTGCAATGTCCATCCCATGCTGAGCGCTGAGGTCGCTACTTGCTCGGCAGTGGGCGTGCATGCCCGTCGTCAAGGAATCAGGGAGTGCTGAACATGTAGCCGAGCGCTCAAACTTCAATCGATCGCAATTGCATATGCCTCTCCAAGAAGCTGGGGTCTCTTGCGAAGATAGACTGTTTCCTTGCGGCCTATGGCAAGAAGTTTCTGTATATTTCAACATGAGAACACCGATGTTTCTTCATAGGCATGTCTATTACTGTCTTGGTTCAGTGTCCAGAACTCAGAAGAATCCAATACAGTATGAGGACCATCCGATTTCGCAAGACCTGTCAGTGCTGAGGTTTCAACAGCCGAAAAAAGTGTTATTGAAAAAACTTCAATTGCTACCTGTCCAGTGCAGATTCCGGTGTTTGTACAGGTGCCCCTTTGCAGCGTTTACTTCAGGACCACATGTTTCTTCGACGACACGCACCTGAAGTATCAACGCCTAACGCCTCAACCCCCACTATAGAACGGTAAGAAGTTTGCAATGTAGCTTTGAAATGGTGATTCTTGACGTGACTCGCTTCTTCGATGGGTCATGACTTGTGTGCTCAGCGTTTCAAGCACGATGTTTTCATAAGCTTCCTGTTGATCACCCTGCTCTGCGGGCATCGTCCGGCCAAGTCGGTGGAATTTGAGCGCTGCGGTGTTACAATCCCAAACGCCAAAAAATGAATCCGATACCATGAGCCCCTGTAAAGATTGAGAACGCCCGGATTCCCGGTTAAACTGCCCTCAAGCGCTCGTGGAGGACTCCTTCAGGAGTCCAACGAGAAGTTTTTGGATAAGTGCCCAGCCAGCAAAGATCATAGCGGGTACTATACGGGTTCGATAAGGGCTACATAGGCTATAGGTGATATTAGGGTTTAGTTGTCTTGAGGAGGCATAGGACCGAGTGACTGGGAGCTGGATTTTGCCACTCTTCTGCCGTCATGTTACAGTCATGTTGATTAGTTTTGGGGATTTTAGAGATTAGGATTTAGGGTTTGTGGTTTAGTGCAGTCGCAATAGGCCTGGATGCAAAAGGGTTTAGTGCAGGGTTGAGGGTTTAGGATTGATCTGTTTATAGATGCCCAAGCTATTGTGTTACACAACCGTTTATAATTCTTACGGGATTTTGGTGCCCAGTTCAAACTTGTTTGTTAACGTAAATGCTCTAGGATGCTAGGCTCTATTGAGGAGGATTTCACTTTTCCTTGTAATCGAGCCGGGCACGATAAAGCAGTTTGATATGGCAGAACTCTTAACTCTCGCCTCGCATCCTGACATCTTGTTTGCAACACAGGTAGAAGTTGTTAGTAGCGTCGTGCCTGAGAAGCACACCTCAGGATTGTTGGTTAACATAGGGGCACCTACACCATTCTGGGGGTTCCTTATCATAATTCTAGTATAATGGGCCCCAAACCCTGTTCTGATTACCTTAAGGCCTTATAGATCCCCTATAGAACCCTTAAATGAACCTTAAGGAACCCTACGACCTCCAAATAAGGTACCCCTAATTGTCGGAAAGTCCCAGATCGAGCATCCCTGGACACACCTTCAGACAAAGCAATTCGGACTGTTGTACTGGGGCCTTAATTATTAGAATAGGGTTTCTTTAAAGGTTCCTTCTAAAGGGGTCTATAAAGGTTACTATCTTAGGGTCCCCTATGTTCGGAAGCTCCCATCTTGCTTGCTAAACGAGTGCCTGAATAGTGTTTGAGTTGACCAGTCCGACCAAACCGCCTCAACACCAGTGCCTCATATAGATAACAGCCTCAGTGTGAGATATTGGGCCGAGGGTCCATATCATAACTGATTATTATAGCAGGGGCTCAAACAAATAGATGCAGCCCTAAAACATCCTAAGACCAAGCCCTCAACCCTAAAACGAAAAGCTCCTGATCCCAAACCCTAAATCCTAGTTTCGATGGACATCAGAAGGGAAGTCCTGCCTTGAACTTTGAATATTCGGGTGACAATGGTTCATCTGTGTCTAATTAGCTATTCTCGTGAAACGAAGAGCTGCCTCGCCTATTGCCTTACTTCCAGACTTCGCGAGCGGGCATCGGCTTCCAAGCAATGCGAGAGGGAAAATAAACCCAAAACCAAAGGCCCTTGATCCTAAACCCAAACACCAAATCCCAAACCCCAAAACCTAAGGCCTCTTATCCAAAACCCAAAACCTAAGGCCCCTGATCCAAAACCCAAAACCTAAGGCCCCTAATCCTAAACCCCAAACCTAAGGCCCCTAATCCAAAGCCCAAAACCCCAAAACCTAAGGCCCCTGATCCTAAACCACAAACCCGAATCCTGAACCCAAAAGCCTTGAACCAAAAGAGCCTGAAACCAAAAAGGCGGTCTCTCCTGGATCCTCTACAGTAAACCCTATAGGGCTCCTTTAAAAGGGTTCCTTTTAGAGGGGTCTATAAGGGATCTATAATGGGGTTCTATGGTAAGGTCATGCAGCCCCAAAGCCCATAGTAAACCCCATAAAGTTGGAAACCGGACTAAGGCCAAATAGTGCTGGGATTCCCTATACATTACTCTTAAGGATTGAGGCTATTGGGCTCCCAACTTTTGGGCTTCTACCGTAAGGTTCGTCTCCTCAGTGTGCCTGCCGTGCCTCATTTTGCGGAAAGCTTGCGCCTCAGTTTCGGGCTTGCTACAAGGGCCCTCAAATGGTGCCTAGAAGTAGAGTAGGTAACCTTTAACCTTTTTGGGGTAGTATAATTAATCCCTATATAATCCTTGTATTATGAAAAACGTTAACCTTTAGTTCCCCATGATACACGACAAGTAGGGGTGGCTCCGGGTTGTTTCTTCGGGTTTGGGGTTCAAGTTTGATGTTATGTGGGGGTTTCGAGGTTAGGGTTTGAGGTTTAGGCCTGACGCCAAGGTGCATTGCCGCACATACATCTTGCAGGCTGTATGCCAGTATATAGAAGCTTCAGAAATCAATAGCAGTAACATTAATCGATTCTCGGATCATTGATTTGCCAGAGCTTAGCCACTGGATTGCCCAGCATTCCCTCAGCAGCCCTTCTCCTAAACCATTCTAAACCCTAAACCCCTCAACCCACAAACCCTAAATTTCGTCGCTGCACCGGAATCCTCGCCAGGCTTGTCCCATTGTGAGTGCTGAAACCCTGAATGTTCCCCTACAAAATCTTAACCCTAAACCCTCTAATTCAGCTTTATACCAGCCCTCGGCCCGGGCAGAGGCTCCGCCTCTCATCAGTCCGGCGCAGCTATGGAGCGTTTGGCCCCTGATCCCTGGCAGAAGTCATGGTGGGGCACATGGGTCCTATAGGGTTTCTATAAAAGGCTACTATAAGGCGTAGTTCTCTCAATTAGGGCCCCTTCAGGGTCCTTCTTTAAGGGTGCCGTAATACTTTGGGGACCTAAGCAGTGACCCTAATTTTGAGAACTACCCACATGGTGATAGCATAGTCTGGCTGCAAAGTCTTCGTTTCGTCCTTGCAATGGGTCGCCAGCGCAATGGGGTTTCTCACCATCGTAGAAGGCAGCACCAAGAGCTGGATCAAGTCCTTAGTAGCTGAGTAACCTTTTGGGGTTTATACAACCCTACCATAATTGAAAAAGGTTAACCGTTAACCTCTTTTGGGCTACCCTACCATAATTGAAAAGGTTAGCCTCTGTGACCAGAATTGAGAAGGTTGGCCTCTTTTGGGCTAAGGTACTCAGCCCCTAAGAGTCGTTCTTGCCGTATGAGCCCGTGTCCGGACCCGGACGAAGACTCGACCTTTCCACGTCCCGGCATGTCCTTTGTTTGAGGATGATAAACCTATAACTATAGTAAACCCTATAGAGTTGGCAACCGGATTAAGGCCAAATAGTGCTGGGATTCCCTATACATTACTCTTAAGGATTGAGGCTATTGGGTTTCCAACTTGTGGGCTTTTGCTGTAAACCCTTGCGGGGTGTGGGATTTCGTCACGGCTTCATTGGATGAGCTTTTCCTCCTCCCTCGTTAAACTGTAGCTACTACACAGGGTGAGGGTACAAAGCCCGCCCAGCACCCGATGAGAATGCAGGTCTTGCAGGATCCTGCCACCCTCTTAAAGCTCCTACAAACCCGAAGTGCTCCACCATTCCCTATATACTTTGGCATTCCTCTCCGCGTTGAAAATCGATGTGCCCAGGCTGGTTGCGTGCATTTGTGTGGTCCTGCTTCCAAGCCGCAGACACTGCCGAAGTTTATCTGGCGATAGGAATCAAGCGTCAAATGCAAGGCCTGGGATCAGCTTGAAGGTTCTTCCGTAGAAGACAGTAGGATAGGCCACTGAGTTCCCAGTGAAGTTTTCGATGAAAAACCGTGCCACACGGCACAGTGCAAATTTGTGCATGGGTATGTACATAAGATGCATGTGCAAATGCACATAGGTACGTACGTATGTATGTATGCATGCTTGCATGTGTGTATAACAGTATCTAGGCAAATGCATGGTCGAAAGGCAGGCGTATGTGCACACATGCACAAACACATGTATGTGTATGAAGTAGAAGATGAAGAAGAATCAGGCAATGATGATGGTTGTGGTGGTGATGGCAAGTGATGGTGATGATCCGGGCAGCGTGGTGGAGAACAGGATGAGGAATTCACAGACGACGAGACGACGACGGACACGACGGCATTCATGCTGAGGATGGGGCTGAAGAAAGGGAATTATGATTTTTGCTATTACTTTACTGCGCTTGTAGCTGCTCGTATTACTCTCAGTACAGTAATGCAAGATTGTTTCTGCACTACAGCCTGCATATCAAGCCACACCCTAAACCCTATACCTTGACACCTAAACCTTTCCGCAGTGCAATACGGAAACCGCAAATGGTTCCTAGAGGTCCATCTCAGGAAAATGGGGTTTACATGAGAGCTCTCTTTGGTCTTACAAGGCAACCAGGGCTTGTCTAGGTCAGAAAGACTTTCTAAAGCGCCGGGGAGTTTGCAACGAAGGCTTTTGGGTTTCAGCCCGGCCTCTTCAATGAAAAGGGCCAAGAGCCTCTCATCCTTGTTCCCTGACATCCTAAACTCTAAACCAGGAGCCTCAAACAGCAGGAGGAAAAGAGCCGACAAGAATGCAAAAACCCTGAACCCTAACCGATCCATAAGCAACATGAAGCAACCCTCTAAACCCTAAACCACTGCCGTAGCCATTTTGGCTCAAGTTTTTCGCAGGAGCTGGTAGGTGAGGCACTCCGCAGCGCTATTTCGCCACACCTCAGCTAGGGTTTCGCAGTACCTACTCCAAAGCGCTGCCCTAAACTCTGGACCCTAGACTCTAAGCTCTGAACCCCGAGCCCTGAACCCTGAGCTTATAAGCCTCTTAAACTCTTGACCCCTAACACCCTGAACTCTACACCCTAATATCATAGTCCCTACATAGGCGTACTACAACATGTCCCAAAACCGCAGCCTAGTCAATAAGGCACGCACATTAAGCTCGCTGCACAGTTTTTTAATTTTCGTTTTGACTCCAGCTCGTGTCGCCAGCTGGAGTCGACAATGCTGTTGGGTCGACTGGGGGGTCGACCCGGCGCCATTGCATGCCCTGGTCCGAGCACTGAAGCGGACGCTGAGGCAGCTTGTAGAAGGAGCTCTGGCTTCCCTCCTGCTGAAGGACCTCACTCCCAGCAAGGAGCACTATGCAAGCACCCCGGCGGAGCTGCCGACGTTCATGCTCCCCCGGGCATGTATGGGCATTGTAGTGTGGCCAACTGGCGCACAGCGCTCTTGCGCTACTGCGAAGCAGTTGGCAAATTGGCTTGGCAGTTAAACTGCCTCGCCGTTTGAGAGGTCCTCACATGTCGCCGATGTGTTTCGCGGCAGCATGTGAGGCCTCTCCGTGCTTTGCTGATGGGGGTCGACAGCATGCACCGAAAAAAAAACCAATTCGGAACCCAGGGCCTTCCAGGGCTACTCGGGGCCCCAGATCCAGCCGGTTAACCGAGGGCCGACGGTGATCGATCTGCAGTCTCGCATAGTGAGACCTACAAACTTTGCAACTGTCACGTACCCGGACGGTAGGATTTCGATGGTCCCGGAGGACCAGCTTCACTAGTGCTGCCGCTGCCAGGAATCGTATTTGTTGTATAATTGTTCCTGTGGCGCTTGAGTGGACTTTTGTCTCCTGGTATAGTGCATGACGGCACGGCACGGGTGAAGGCCATGTTGCATGTGCATGGAGCAACTTGCTTGTAAGATAGTGCCTCCTTTGCATGTTGCTGTGCATGGGATGATGCCTGCATGTGCATGTGCATGTTGCTGTGGCGCTGTAACTTTGTTGTATGGAGCTGTTGTTGCTTCTGAGTTGACACCTGCAGGCACGTGGAATTCACGCATCCCACAATATATGCATGACACAACTTGCACGCAGCACACCGTACAGTAGATGCATGGTTGTTGTTACAGTCCTGTTGTCTCTTTTAACTTTGCCGACCTTGGCCACCTGTAAGCTAGCTTGCATGTATATGAATGTGCATATGCCCTTTCCTGGCTGCTGTATGCGGCCGCATATGGGCTAGAACTCAGCACAGGTCCGCCAAGGACAAAAGTGGATGACTGGCTGGGCTGAGAGGTTTAGAAATTGTGTTTGGGATGTGCTGAATATCTGATGGTTGTTTTAAGTGTTGGCGACGGCCTCAAGGCCAGATTTGATCCGTACTTTCTGCGTCGAAGGGCTATTGACTGGATGATTCTGCTCTGCCGGTAGTATACCCAGCACGACTCCCAGCCCTCTTCATCATCATGCCTGCTTTCATCAGGTTCATTCGGTGTCTCACGTAGGCCAGACTGGAAGCGAACCCCCGATACTTCCCCGTCACCATCATGCCTGCTATCATCAGGTTCAGAGGTACGACCCGCACGTTTTGGCAAGCCTGCCCTGAAACCCAACTTCCCATCACCATGCCTACGCCCATCAGGTTCATTTGCAGGACAAGGACTGATTTAGGTGTACCATACCACGATTGTCACATGGCAGTTCGAGTTAATGCAGACAGACAAGCGAACACCGCACTAGTAGACTTGTCGGTCGCGAATCGTGTGGGCACTGTACTTGAGAACCCGATTGTATGAGCTCCGCTCGGTGGGTGATGCTTGGTGACCGGTGACACTGCTGAGGGTGATGTCGCTGCCATGAACCCATCCATCACCATCACTCGTGCCGGAAGGGATCCCGATGATCGCGCATTGGGTCGTTTCTGTCACTGTTGAGTCTTCTATCCCTTGTTCCCTGTAAGAGCCTGAACCCACCGCCTGTGCGCCATGATGTTCGGCACAACGCTCCCTCCGGTGAACCTGGCTACTGGACTTAATGTCCATGGATTGCTGGACCTTCTGGAAGACCTGGACACAAACACAGCCGGAGCCCTGGCGAGACGCTTGCTCCAGGGCTTGACGAGGTTTCGTGCGGAGCAACAGACTACCTTGCGAATACCCTTGGTACAAGCATATGTGGAACATTTGATGAGAGTCTGTGCGATTACGGCAGAACAGTGTCCATGGTCGCAGCAGGAATAGGCACATGGGGCCATGATAGACGGCATAACAACAGACCTTTCGTGGAAAGTCAGAGTTCGCGTTTGGTTCTTACGCGCTGATACCTTGCTCGAAAGCAGGTTTCCTTCCTGTGAACAGCGGGAGCTGACTCCAGCACTCTGGAGAAACTAGGTGCAAGCAGGAGTGCTGCATTATCACACATGTTGGTGATAACATGTGGATTCTGCTGACAGCATCTACCTGGGTGCGAAGTGGTTTCTGTCCCCTGCATGGGATAATCTGGCATGTGAATTTATTAATCTGTTTGGCCTGGCGAGTTCATCTGCCTCTGCAACGATGTTTAGATTGCTCTGCATGGAAAGAGAAGGTTGCATGCCGACTGGACCGAGCTGCATGGGAATTTGGGAGCTGCATGATGAACCTCGAATGATTCCGAGAGGATCTCCTGCAAGAGAATTTGGTCACTGCATGATGAGACTGGAGGGAGTGGCGCAACGAGTCGTCGGGTGCCTGCATGAGAGTACACTGCATGCTGAATACACCGAGCAATTGTGCAAAGAAGGAATTCAGATGGCAAGTGCACGTTCCGACGCCATGATGCATGCATGACCGGCCAGCAGCGGAAGCATTTTTGAAACAGGGCAAAAGGCCCAAACTCGAGGACTGGGGGTGGCACTGTCTGTTTTTATCCTCATGTTACGTGTGTCTTTCCTTTGAATTGCTCATGCATGGATGTGATGCCCCCACCGTCTACTCCAGTACAATAGTGGAGATACGTTGGACTATGTGGAGCCTTGCCGGCCGTGTGCGAGTGTGAGCGTCGAAAACCAATGCGAGCAGTGTCCTTGTTAAGTAGGAGCGAAAAAACCCTAAACCAATATTAATATAAAACAGTCCCTAAACCCTGAAGAAAGCCCTCAGGTTTGGTCTCTTCACCGGGAAGCTGGCAGCCAAAGCCGTTGGCGCGGGCAGCGCGCCTGGTGAAAACGACTGTGGAACTTTGAACTTGTAGGGTAAGAGTACTGAGAGGCTTTGTACGATTGTCATAGCTTGTCTTGCAGAGCTTTTTATAGGTCTTGGAGTGGCCGCATCGGTTGCATAGGGTGTGCTAATGGTTGCTGGGGATTGTAACAGGTTCCTGTGTGCTTCTGATGCTCCGGCGTAGTTGTAGTTGTCAGTTGACCCTGAGGCTAAACCCAGCGGACGGGTGCATAGAAGCCTAAGAAGTAGGATGCATATAGTAACGATCCCGTTGAAGAAAACAGCTCCGAAATTCGAGAAACGCGTGAACAGTGCCGGAAACCCTCAAACCTCCAACCATGCTGGAACTTGGTGGACTTCAGGCCCGTTCATCCAGGATCGTTTTTTAGCAGATTTTGCCGGCCGTGCGTGCATATGTTGTTACCCTCAACAATCACAATGATGAAGGATAGCACAGACTAGCGATAAGTAACAGTAGACCGCTCATAATTCCATGCACCATGGCAAACATTAGGAGCTTTCTGCCAGACATGAAGGGAATCATGGTGAAAGTAGCGATGATGACTCAGATGGAGATCATTATCGGGTGCCATGCTATGATCCGACCGGGGCCTGCAATGCGATTGCCTCCGGTACATTGTACTCGGATGTTGCTTGTCAAACAGTGACTGCCTGCCTGGACGCGAAGCTTTAACTCACTGGCTCAATATAGGGCCCTTAATAATTACCAAGTATTTTGGGGCGCTCCCTACTATGATTATAGTAATATATATATATATATGCTACGCCCCCCTCAGGAACCCAGGTTTTCGTATTTGTGCTGATGGGCTTGCTTAAGTGGGCCGAGTGGTGGGGCATTTCGCAGACATAAGTCAACCTTGAATTATTGATGTTGTGTCAAGAGTCTGTGCCGAAAGCAACCTATTTGTTTGCTTGACTATCATGGGCAAGCGCGAAGGAAGTCGGACAGAAAGGCTGCAAGTGCACGCGCATGGTCGCGATAAGCCGACATATAGTACTAGTAGTGAGCGAGTGTGACAAAACTGCGAGGTATGGCGAAACAGGCCTACTGAAACCCGCTAAAATAAAAAACTTTGCTCGGCATGGGGGTCATACTGTAGCATCCCCATGGCCATGCGCGCAGATTTCGTATCAAGGTGGATGGTGGTTATGTTTAATTGGCTGTCGTTATGGTTTTTACAGATGCAACAATGTCATTGCTGTGGTGGGTTTTGCAGTCTCTTACATGAATTACTGTGTTCATTGGTTCATACAGCCATATATGGAATGAGCTTAAAGCAGTGTCATATAGTGTCACTATACCTGTCAAAACCTTTAGTCTTTGCAGCACCGTACAATGATTCATGCGTGCATATCTGTCAAATTAGCAGTCAATAGCGAGAACAGTACTAGTTCGTGATTCACTATGGTATGTGTAGGCTTCGTCATATTACTGGAAGTAAAGTCTTCATTGCCTTAGGAATCCGACCTCCGAATCTTTTCTCAGTCATGAAACTGCTACATGATCTGTTCTTCTATATCGAACTCAAAATAAGAAGTGTGGCTTTAGCTTTTAGAATTACCAGTATTCCTGTTAATGTGGTTATATTACTTCATCAATACCAAGCCATTTAACACCATGTACATCCCGTTTTTAAAAATAATTTCTGCATCAAGCCTTGCTGTGTCAATTACTGTTGTGATTATTCATTCAGAGTACTTCGTATATTGTTCAGGAAGCTTGCTCAATAATAACCAAGCATTATAAAGTAAATGTAGTACTTGCTGAGTCCTGTATTTTAAATTTATACATTTTGCTAAGTTAAGTATAGGCCTAACAGAGAGTACCACGTGAATACGTACACCTGTGCTTGTAAAACTTCTTGGTAGGATGATGGTTAACCAGGTGACACATTTGCTTGTTTTTTTACCACCCGAGAGTGGGTTGTTAGTGTTCCAAGTCAAACATAATCCAACACGCCGTGGCTGCCTATTACACCCTAGGTTGTATGATGTGGTTGATTAGTCCAGTTTGCATGCCAGGGGATTTCGACATGTTTAATCCGAGCTCATTTCATCAAAAGTGTGTGCATCATACACGTAATATCCGTTTTATTGGTCGCAGAATCGTTTTCCAAATTCTGCACTTACCAAATGATGACAAGTTGACAACGATGTATGTCAGACTTCTGGCGCAAATGATAGTCTTTTGATTACGGGCTCTTCGTTTTTATTGTAAGCACCAGAGCCAAAAGAATACACAAACACAACGACCAAAGACCCCCATGCACACACCAAGCAACACAAGTGAATGCTTTATACATTTATCTGAAGAAGTGGGTGATTAAGCCAGTACAAACATGTTCGTGCAGCAATAGCTTTCCTATATTAAATTTTTTGAATCTTAGACATGGAGTATAGCTTTGTACGTGATAAACAGCAAGAAACATGAACTGGTGTTCCCACAGTAGCGTCTTCAAGTGGAGATGATTACCTAGCTTCGTGTTTGACCAACTAGTGAGTTTCTTCAAGGATGCAAATACCTTATGCAAGTTTCGGTAACACCGCCTTGAAATATGCACCTGTGGACAATGTTGGTGAAAAATCATGGAAATTGTTGGAAATGTTGGTAAAACCAACAATTTCCATGATTCCCCACAGAAATCATGAAAAATGTTGGTTTTACCAACATTTCCAACAATTTCCGTGAATTTGGAAAAACTTCTGGTGCCCGAGCCGTAGTTTCGGGAATCATGGAAATTGTTGGAAATGTTGGTAATACCAACAATGTCCATGATTCCCCACAGACAAATCATGGAAAATTTTGGTTTTACCAACATTTCCAAGAATTTCCATGAATTTGGAAAAACCTCTGGTGCCCGAGCCGTAGTTTCGGGAATCATGGAAATTGTTGGAACTGTTGGTAAATCCAACAGTTTCCATGATTCCCCACAGACAAACCATGGAAAATGTTGGTTTTACTAACATTTCCAAGAATTTCCATGAATTTGGAAAAACCTCTGGTTCCCGAGCCGTAGTTTCGGGAATCATGGAAGTTGTTGGAAATTTTGGTAAAACCAACACTTTCCATGATTCCCCACAGACAAATCATGGAAAATGTTGGTTTTACCAACATTTCCAGCACTTTCCATGAAGTTGGCAGAAAGCTCGGGAGCACAAATACAGTATACACTGCACTTAGAAGGCTCGGGAGCCATAGTAAACGAAAACTTGCTTTCCCAGAGACGCAACGGCGAAGGAACACAAACAAACATTAGGGACAAGGCGTCTGACTGGAACAGGACACAACCTGGGTACCTGGGGGGTACCATATATATATATATGTACATATACATATATATATATATATATTTAAACAACATTCTACTTATTAAGGCCACTACATATGATTTTTAGCCTTTGTAGGACCAAGCAGAACGAGGACCCCATGATGGTCCCAAGCGACACAAAACAAAGACACAAAGGTAAACACAATCGAGACATGCCTTTTGCCGTGGGGGAAATAGTGTTTGTTTGCTCAAGTTCACGAGATCCTGCACAAGTATGATACCTACTGAAGTTGGGGGGTGCCGGGGTAAGGTGAACCTGGACTTTCACTTCAATGCTCGGAGGGGAAGCTGACATGTTGTCATCAGGCAACTACAGTGGTTTGCTGATGACCGCCGTGGCCTTTCCCAACTCTTTCTCGGTGGAGCCGTCGCGACTTGAAACTGCAACAATATGTCACGGCTGCTTGACGAGCTCTAGCTGCTTTTTTGCACCGCAGTTCGCCGTGAAATGCCCACTCAGGCTCTAGATTTTGAGCTCTTGGCCTTGGATCCCTATTCCTTTGCAACCTTAAGCTATGTACATCTGGAGGTTAAAACACTGAAATCGCCATTGGCTCCGTCAGAATCTGCAGCTGGAAGTCGGCTAGCGAAATCCCGGCCCAATCAAATTCACGGCATCTTCTGGGTCTTTGCTTGTCTGTGGTGTTCCATGCCTTGCCGGAGGTTGGGACCTTTAGGTGACGTGCGTAAACTCAAAGGTGCGATAGAGTGTTCCCATTCCGAGTTGGCTACCTGGTTTCTGGCTAAGCAAACAGGCGGGTGTAGGCAAACATGTCTGGATAATGAGTAGCGGGACCATCACGACGACACCGCAAATGACCCTTCACCAAACAAACTCCCATAGCTCGTTACGCCAGACCCTACACTTTAGCCTCATCATAGGTCTCGTTGAGGCGAAACCTAGAACCCGAAACACCAGTCCGTGCCAGGTCCCCATGACCTTGCTACTCAGTATCGGCCCACATCAGGCTCTCCTAGATGAGGCCACTTGGGTGTTTCGGTGGTTTTGACTCTTGAGATTTACCCCAAACCCCTAGACCCTAAAGAACCTACCATTTGAGGGTTCCTTATCTAAGTCCTTAAACATTTGGAGTTAAGGTAGACCCTAATTCAACCCCAGGGGTGGGCTGGGGGTTGAGCAGTTAGGGGTTTTGGTACCGGATCTTCCGGCTTAGAACCAGGCAAAGGGGCAGCAATCCTTGAGACGGCGTAGGGTTTAGGGTCTAGGGTTCAGGGCTTATGGAAATAATCGTGTAAGGCTTAAAGAAATTAGTGTCGATACTTTGAGGAAGTCATGCTCTGAGCTGATGTCTGTGGGTGTTGGGTTTAGGCTTTGGGGCTTACAGGGGTCGGCATAGTTAGTGGTCATTCCCGTATACCCCACTGTAATTACATGGTATGAAAGCCCAACACCCTTCTCTGCTTGTTCGGAGCCTTATAGAGTCCCTTCTGCAGGCACCCTTTGCGGCATCCTTCTTCAAGAGGATATGACTCGTACCGCAACTGCACGCCGCCAGGGTGCACCATATAACGTTTCAAAAAACGCTATGCTGAGATCTAGCTAATAAGGTTCTATACTGAACCCCTGTAGTAACCCTATTCTATACTGAACCCCTGTAGTAACACTATTCTTGTGGAGCCCTTAACGATGCCTTGTTACGAAGCCCCCAAAGGGTTCCTTGTGAATTGCTTGTAGCAGTACTGGTAGGAATTGGCTTCTGCCCGAGGCAGAAGCCGAACGCTTTGCCGAGAGCCCTGTCGAGGTGGCACAGGCCCGGAGCTAAGCGGTAACTCTGGTGATCTGGTTCTTTCGCAGTTGGTAAATTTTTTTGGCCCCTATACTATACTCTGTTTCATTAACGCTGACAGGAGACTCCATGCAAACACTTTCGAAGTTACCCTGCAATGCGGGCTTTGTCCTGGCTAAGTAGGAGGGAAAAAATCACTCACAGCAAGGTTGACCATGGTATGACGATGTCGAAGGCAGTCTCAGTGACCCTGATTGTGTTGGAAAAGATCGTGCTGGTGCTGATGCGGGTGCTGATCATGATGCTTGTTATGCTGGTGACGCGTGTAGTGATGATGATAGTGGCGGAAGTGTTGGTAACGGCATAGCGGTGGAGCATGTTATGCAGTAGCATGATGGAAGTCAGCATTTCTTACTTCCTTGACTTTCACTCTGACTAAGGCACCCTGAAGTCCTGAGGAGAATCCCTTTTGTCCATACCAGAACAGGAAGTCCACGACCGCATCGTGCTGCTCTTCCTCTCGAGCTACCCGCTTTGGGTCGTTGCCCGTGCGCTGCTTAGCACGGGCTGTCAAGAGAGATGCCAGGGAAGTTTTCGGTCTCCTCCCGAGAGAGATGAGACTTCTGCAATGCGGGACCCAAGTATAAGCAAGGCTTCAAGGAATAAGATCAGCGCAGTTTGCGCCGCTAAAAGAGGGACCCGAAAAGATTTTCAGCTCGCTGGAGTATGTTTCTCTATGGCATCGGCGATCTAGGAGTGAGCCTTTTCACAGCTGCCTATCCCGGAAAAAGCCACTACGAAGCCATTCGCCTGTGTATGTTGGGTTGCTGTCCTGTAAACTCCGTAGCAGCCCCGTGGTACCCACAACTCTGTAACCTTCCATATCCAGAAATTTGAAGCCGGAAGACGCAGCGAATACTCTTCAAGACATTCTCCTGCCCCATGTCTTTCCAATTAGACCTTGGACCCTATAGATCCCTTACAGTAAAGGTGCCCCCATAGTACCCTTTACAAGAACCCTGACATGCTCCAGCCCAATGCCTCGCCAACCTGGCCTTCAACCTAATCGATCTCTGGCAGACCGAAAAGGGGCCCTAAACCCTAAAACCAACAAACCAGACGCTAGCTTTTTCAGGAAAAGAGGGCATTCGACAGCAAAACTAAACCAAGCCCCAGGTTGGGGCATCGGCTTTCCGATCCTTTCTGGCTCCGGGCTCAGTCAAGAGTTTCTGAGCGTAGGATGTAATGAAGGAGCCTTGTCTGAAACATCTTGCATTAGTACTTTTGGTTACTGTGGTCACTATGCTTACTCTTATTGTTGAATATTTCTTGTTGAAAACGAGAACTGGGTCTTCCAGTACAGACACAGGAACCGATCAATACCCCCATAGTGTTTGCACCTTCAGGGAGCCAGGCTAAGTAAGGGCTTCGGGTTTCGTTCGAGGACTTCTCCTACAGAAGCGAATGACCGCCGTTTTGAAAAGCGTAAGGAGCAGCAGCTAATCATGACCATCTTTCGGAATACGGGTGCAACCTATGAGGATCCAGGAGTCCTAGACGATTGCGTGATCTTCGAGTCCAGCATGCTGGGCCAGAAGGACTGGCCAGAAGGGTTTCAACAGCGGTAGTGAGAAATCGCGGCAGGGTTTAAGGTATCTTGGACCCTACTGTATTTTGGCAAACCCCACACAAAGAACGATTGTCCAGGTGCGCTCTCCTGCGCACAGTGGCGGGAGAAAGTCTTGAATCCTCCAGTGAAGGCCATCATTCATGGAGAGAATTGCTGGTGTGTTCGGGATGGTTCGATGGTCACATCATTGAAGTTTCGTTCTGAGGGCCTGAGGGCAGAGGTTTCAGATGAGATTGCAAAGCAAAGCGTGGCGCTTCAGCTGGATCCTCGACCCGGGTTCCAGGTTCCGACAATATAGGACCCTGATATAGAACCCTAAATAGTAGGATCCTTATTATAAGGACCCCAACATAGGGTACCTTTAATTTCCGGAGTTCATATCCATAACCTTGATTCGACTCGAAGCACAAGAGATCGGCAACCTAAACGAA
The DNA here is from genome assembly GCA_003297005.1 of Symbiodinium sp. clade A Y106. Classification (NCBI taxonomy): domain Eukaryota; class Dinophyceae; order Suessiales; family Symbiodiniaceae; genus Symbiodinium; species Symbiodinium sp. clade A. Next base: position 47,167 of record BGNK01000294.1, on the reverse strand, counting down.
CGGCTTCAAACGAGTGCGGCGAGTCCTCGACACCCCGACACTTATTCCAGCACCCACGAGCCCCCGCAATTGGTTAGTTCACCGCCCGCAAACCAGCAAGGAACTGTGAAAAGCCGTCCCTAGCAAACTTATGCGTGATTGATGCTCTTTAAGTATTTGGAAGGCGGTCTTTGTTGGGGCTATCGCTTGCGCGAAACCATGAATTATTATCATTGACGAGGCCAGTTTGATGGCTCTTCCTCTCGGCCTCGCCACCTTGCTGACATGACGACCCTCAGAACCCTGCTACTTAGGTGTTCGGGAGTGCATGGACTCGTATACGGCCTTTAAACATGGGGGTTTCAGGCATTCAGGATGAGGGTTTACTAACAGCTAAAAAGAGGGTGCATAGGGCTTGCGGGGTTCGGGTTTACACCTGTGCAAGCACTAGTTTGTGCATGTTCCCCTTCCAACTTCCCCAGCAGGCTTGATGTTGAGGTCACAATGAGTGCAGGGCCTTAATACGGGGTTGATAAATTCAGCTCTGTCAGGTAGAGGGTTTTAGCCCAAGTGCATACTCTGTGAGTGAATATTGATAGTCTGCACTTGGAGGATCATGGCCTTGTCCTCTATGTGTGTTGTGCGCATAGGCTGTTACAAGGGTTCCTTTCCAAGCTTGCGCTACGGGTTAAACCCCACCTGGACCCTCAAAGTACAGACAACAGTTGTCTTTAAGATGTAATTGGGTTTTTGGTACACTCCAACCCTAACACCCTTAAACCCTAGACAGTGTCCGAGAGCGAGTGTCAAGAAGACTTCGCCAGGCTTGCGCGAGATTCAGAGTCAAGACAGCGTTACGCTCCAAGGTCTACCACCTCCAAGACGTTGGCCCTGCTTGGGCTTGGGAAGCAGTGGCAGAGTCGCTCAAGCCAGCCAAAGCCTCGGATTCTGAGGACTCCGTGTTTCGGGTTTCTATTTCTAAGTTCTAAGTAGCCTACCCAATAAAGGACATATAGAAGGAATTCAGAACAGGAAGCCTTAAGAATAGGTTTTCTAGGGTCCAGGTAGGGGTTTGGACTTCAGGACTTTGCTGGGCCGGGTTCTGCTGCGCAAACCTTCTGCAGCTTGTATTGAGTTGAACTCGGGTAGCAGAAACACCGAAACGTTGTAATCGAAAAGGAGCCTTGAGAGAATCGGTAGTGTAAGCAAGGGCAGGGACAGAAACTCAGAGAGGGCAGAAGTAGAAGTAGAAGATAAGTTAAGTTAACGTGCTGCCGCCAAGCAAAGGTGGCAGCTATAAGAATTGCAAGCCTCTGTAAGTAAACCAGCTGGAAGCCTTAGAGTTAAGACGTACTCGTGGGTAGAGTCGCGAGGCCATTCTGGTCAGAAAAGGGTGCATAGTGAAGCTCGTCATCCACCTGTAAGGGGCTTCCGAGACTTGCAATTGCTCCAACAGTTTCAATTTTGAGTCTAGGGTTGCAGTTTGGTTTCTTCTCTTCAGAAGCTTGACAGTAAGGCCGTCAAAGCACTGGACTACGCTGGACGATGCACTGTGCCGTTGCTTCTGATGGGGCTGGGTGCAAAGGCCGACGAAATGTCGTGTTGACTTGTTTTAGTTTTCGTGTGGGAGCAGGGAACCCTAAACCCCAATTAAACCCGAAAGTATCAGGATAGGGGAATCGCAGTTGAGATGTTCGGGATAAACGGTGCAGCGCACAGACGAACCTGATTTTGGGCTCGTCCTTCCATCAACATGCAAAGCCTTCCGTAAGAGGTAAAACAGGGGCCTTAACAATTAGAATAGGGTTTTGGGCTCCTGCAAACTATAGGTAGCTACTTGGGCCTCTATATTCAGTTTCATGGGCATAGGCACATGGGGCTGGATGAGTGAGCCCTTGACAATCTCGTAACATTTCAGAAGTTCGATTTGGTTTGGGGTTTGCAGCCCTCAACACTAAACCCGATTGGGGTTGAGGGTTCGGCATGTGGGGCCAGGCGACTTAGTAAGTGGACGATGCCGTAGGCTCAAACTCATGATCACCGAATCAGGGTTCTCAAGACCCGGCTTCTATCCCGCTCGACGTTTTTGTTTCGAAGGTTCCGGGCCACACATCAAGCATACGCATCACCCAACTGCCATTTGAGAGCCAAAGCCCCAAACCAAAACACCCCTAAACCCTAAACATCGAGCCCTTGGGTTTGGCTGGAGCCCTAGGTTCAGTCTGCGTTTGTCGGTTTGGACCGTCTCGTCTTGTCGCCGCAGATAGACGGCAGCTTCAACGAAGTGCGCAATACGCCTCGTTCGACAGGTCGGGTGCCGCACCCGAAACCCTACATGATTACGATATAACGAGCCCCAAACCCTAAGCCCTGTCAGGGTTTCAGAGTTCCAGTCACCTCTTCGGACTGAGGGGTTAGGTGTGCCGGAGGTTGAGGATTTAGGGCTGCAGGAGATCGAAATCTAACTGGTGTTTCTTGGTGTCATGAAGGTTCTAGGGTGGTTGGGGCTTGGTGATACTGTTCCATAAGGCCCTACATTAGGGTTTCGAGGTTCGTTGGGGTTTCGAGGCTGACCGACAGCCCGGTTTCAAAAAGGCTTCTTCTGGTTGCAGGAACCAGCTGTGGGCTTCACGACTTCCTTGATAGTCCATGTGAAACTAGACTAGTGTGGTACATATCCCCAAAGCCCGGAGCCCATTCTGATGATTTAGTCCCCTGTATTCGGGCCTCTTGAATCCCAGCACAACTGTCGCCAGGATACCAGAAGCTTGAGACACCCACTGCACCACCGACAACCGTCAAGCATCCCGGCAATGCTAAGGTGTGGGTGACCTCCTGCATTCTGATCAGTGATACGTAAAGCCAGAGTTTGCCTGCTGCTCCCACTCCAACTACTGTGGCAGCAGCCGCAGCGACAATGACGACGACATTGACTGCTCTTCTCACCGGTTGTACTGCTACATGTGAAGCTTTTTTCATGTCTACAAACCGTGGGTTCGGCTGCTTCGAGTTTCAAGCTAAGACCGCACAGATACAGCATGAGAACTAAATGCATTTGTGATTGTATTGGTCACGACTCTTACAAGGTTTGGAGGCAGTGAAGCGTAGCGTCAGATCGAACTACTGCACTTACTGGTAGTCATAGCTAGCACAAAAGTGCGAGTCAGAAAGGAAGCAGCAAGAATCAGAGTAAGGATTGGGGCTGCCCAAGAAACGAGCGATGCAGAAGCAGGCTTGCCTGCACTTCCTGTGATATTGGGGCTGAGAAGATAGAGTTTCATGGCTCAGGGTTTCAGGTTTTAGAGGCTAGGGGTTGTCATGAACTCCACACTCCGCATCTGATCTTGTGGGTTCACTGGGATCTTTAACTCTTCTCCTCTTTCAAACTATCTATCCGTCCGTCCATGTATCCATCCATCTGCTGTCGCCCTAGAACCGTAATTAGTTGCGAGCTTGTCGTAATTCCGCGCTAGGTGCTAGCCTGTGTAGAGCGGTCAGGAGAGAGACGCAATAATTGAAAGGTGTCACTCAGGCTGAACATTTTCGCGACGTGCTCAGGCGCTTCATCGCATAATGTAATCTACCACCGCCTAAGCACAGCCAGTATTCCATTTGCAGCCCCCTCCCTCCAATCGGAATGCCCTTGCAATACAGAGTCTGAGCAGTCTGTATTAAAAGCTCCTTGTTTCCGCGCGAACCTAGCAAGTTCTGTCCGAAATAGAGGAAAAAAACGTTCTTCAGCTTCAACAGTATACCCTGTTGGGAGGTTCATGAAAAAGTAAGTGTGGCTGAAGTAGGGGTTCTGATACTTTGGCAGTTGCGCGTTCGGCAGGGGAGAACGGCACAAAGAATGCTGCCCCCACGACATCTCCTAGCAGCACCTGCTCCTCAGCTTTGAGGAGGTATAAATTAGGGCTCAAGGGACAGTCCGAGGCTCGACCATTCCACCAGTTGCCAGTTGAGCTTATGTTGGTTTTATTGGGATTTGCCTACAGGGTTTCAGGCAGCTTGTACTACGTCGTCTGGATGCATATCCTTCTGCAGGACTGTGAGAGAGGGGTGCCTGTCTGTTAGTTCGGACAAGCTCGAGTCAGGTTGAGGGGCATGCAGGCTCAAGCCCAACAGTTTTGCAGTAGGGCAACATGTAGCTTTTCTACAGCCATGAAGCATTACGAAATCCATCGAGACCTCCTCAGTTCCTTTAGTCGTAGACTGGTTTAAAATTGGTATTGAGATTTTAGTGATTCGTCGTCTGGCTAGACTGGGGCCCAGTGGGCCAGCGGGAAACAGGGATGGAACAGTCCGTGCTTCGGCTTCCTCACCAAGTGTGAAAGTGTTGCTGTTGTACTCTTGAGCCAGCAGTGCAGCGTTGCGGTTCACGTTCGACATGCCAAAAGCCTGCTGTCACCAGAAAGTGTTCCACTCGATCCACCTTGATCCGGCGTGTGGCGCTGCTTCTGGCTATGGGTTGCGACTCCGGATTTTAGCTTTGATTAGTCCGGCTGTTATAGGCCGTTATGCCTTTGTTGTCATTCCGATGTGTTCCACACTTTTTATCGTGGGGGGTCTCACTAAAATCAATCAATTCCACAGCAGAGAAGCTCACGAAGCTCCACAGTTCTGGGTTCTTGTTAAGGAACTTAGTTTAACTTACCATAACAAGGAAACCATAATATTATTTACTGTAGATCTCTATTATGGTAACTGAATTTAAGTTCGCTCCTTAACAAGAACCCAGAGTTTGAGTCAGGCCCGCCGCCTCTTCCGCGGTCGGCGTTGCTCGCGGTGATGATGCTACGTCGCGTGAGCAGCAGGCAGATACAGGCCAAGGGGTACCTGTTTAGATGAAGATCTTAGTAACACAAGTAGCTGAGTAGGTAACCTTTAACTTTATCCTTTTGGGGTTTATAGAATCCTACCCCTAAACCCTATAAACCCTAAACCCTAAACCCACCATAACTGAAAACGGTTGAGCTTTTTGCGCTAAGTTACTGAGCCCTTAAGAGATCGTCCCACAGCTTCCCTCGCTGATTTCCCTGTTTCAAGCGGCTCAGAGGGGCCTCGCCGGTGATATGGGGGTTTCCGAAACTTAGGGGTACCTTATTTGGGGGTCCTTATAATAAGGATCCCACTGATCCCACTATTTAATTTAGGGTACTATAGTAGGATCCCCAATTTTCGGAAACTCCCATATAGAAGTTGGGTAATTACCAAAAACTGCAATTTCGGCAGAACCCTGAATGGAAAAGACTCCAGTGTGTGGGGGGGGGGAGGGGGGAAGGGGGGGTTGGTAATGACCAAAAACCCAGAGACTTCTTCCGTTTTGTTCCTCATCGAAGTTAGTTATCACACAATATGCCCCAAGGCTTTCTTCTTAAGAATCAGGCTTAAGGCGGTTTTCTATGCGTGGGCACCTAAGGTCAATTTTTGGGACCTTTGCTGGGCCTTGGACTGGCATCTCGGCTGCGCCCGGTTCAGGATTTGGGCCTCCTTAGGGGTAAGTCTGAGCCACAGATCGCCAAAGACCCTCAATCCAGGGAACCCCCAAACCAACAAATCCTGCAGTTTAGAAGTCTGACACCCGGCTTGTGCATTGAGGTGTTGGTTGAGATGTGGGATTTCTTGGTCCGAGGGAGTTTAGGATAGTAGTTTGGTAGGTTAGCATTTGGGAGAGTATATCAATATCAGGTACTTGGACCATTATGGTTAGGATTTAGGGATTGAGTTGTAGGTTGTTCCCATATCATCAAAAGATTTTGTGAGTGTATTTAAATACACGTATGTTTATGTCTATACATATGCATATATACATAGACAGACACTTCTACATATACATATATATATATATATGTGCATATATATATATATACATATGTACACAGAAAACGTTTGCACATGTACATGTGCATGTGCATGCATGCAGGCATGCATGCATGCATGCGTGCGTAGATGGATGGATGGATGGATGGACGGACGTGTTTCTATATATGTGTTTACATGCAAATGTAAAATGCTTCATGGTTGACTTATGTCTCTCTCTCTCTATGTTGTACATGTATTGCTATCTTTTAGAGTTACAGATGTGTTACATTTCAGTCTTGAGTTTGCATGCGTGTGAACCAAACACGTTGGTAGAACAGAAGTGCATCTGCACAAAGTCCGAGGTGTTTGTTTTGAAGAAGTTGTTCGGTGCGACGGACCGTCTCGTCCTCATGATCCTCGGCGAGAGAGAGAATTCAGATGTGTTGGTCCTCAAAAGCTTACATTATCTACACTACGTGATTTATGAATATAGTGGGACAATGATAATGAGAAAGAAAATTATAGAAAAAGAGCACAAATTCTGTAAGTAATGGAAATCACACCACAACGTGTAAAACTTTGCATCATGGCAGTCGCTCAAAGCAAAATATTCATCAGCGCTCCTAAATCCTAAATCCCAAACCTTCAAAAGGCACACGGATTTACTTTGCATCGTTTGTTTTTTCCCAGCTTCCTTGGAAGAGCCCTGTGCGGGCTTGACCTGGCAATGAGGAACCCTCGAGCTTCGGTTGTAACAGGGCGAAGGCATATTCAGGGATTAGGAGCCTTTAAAGGAGCCCTCAAACGAGCCCTTAAAGGAGCATTTAAAGGAGCCCTCAAAGGATTTTGATATTCAGGGATTAGACATTAAGTACCAACGAAAGCTAAACTTAAGTCAAAGCCACTCTTGAGGCTCGCAAGGCAGTCGGCGTAGTTGAGTTTGGGCTTGGGGTCAGGCAAACAGAGCACCAGTAACCCTCGCGATCAGAATGGGGTTTCGGGCATACTATGAGATGAACCGTAAGGAATACTACTGCCAATAAGTCAAGCCCCTGTATTCCCACATTCGTTACACGCCACACAACCTGCCGAATGTTATCGACATGTTTGTTTTGAATCGCCAATTGCAGAGCATTGGCAACGTTCGGGTAGGGCATTTGCAGCCCATGGCATGTCCGGGAGGGAGGACAACATGTGGGATAGATCATGCTCCCGAACATCTCACCTGCCGAAGCTTGCTATGCCATGCTACAAGTTCCCAAGACTTTACAGGCAAAGTCGGCAAAGTTCTGAAAGTCTGCGATTAGACTCGTTTCGGTTTACACATCATAACTGGATTTGTGTTTCCGGTGATGTTTTATCGGATGTTTCATCATAACCTCTAGACGTTTGCAGATCTATTCGCTAGGCCAGGCGGTGGCCTACCAACGGCAAAAACATGCAAAAGACCCCGTGCTGTGGCAAATATCTCTTCCCGTGAGGGAACCGCAACCGCAGAAGGCCTCACCCACTTCACAAGAGTGAGCAGACCCTAAACCCTAAACCACCAGCCGGGTTCCAAGAGTCAGATTGCAAGTTCGGGGCTGCTATCGATGCTCGAGACCCGTCGGTTGAACCTGAAATAGTGGACAGAGACACATAGAATAGGGTTCCTTTCAGGATGCCTATTAGGGAAGTATAAGTATATAAGGCTTTACAAGGGTTTCATGATATATACACCCTAGACCCCTGAACTCCTATAGACCTGAAGCCAGAAACCTATAAACCCTAAGCCGTAAACCCCTAAACCTATGAACCTATAAACCCTAAAGCCCTAAATCATAGGGACTCTTAGGGGGGTAGGGGGGAGGGGGGTAGGGCACTATACTTCCGTAAATAGGCCTTATTTGGTCCTTATTATGGGCATTAAGGCCCCCTACCCCCCCTCCCCCTACCCCCCTAAGGGTCCCTATGACTAAACCCGAGAGAACTGGCAAGCGCTGCCCACCCGAACCGACCCTTCGGTCTCGCGAGACTCGAGATGGGCACCTTTAAACCTCCTCTGCCAAGTTAATAAAAAGTCATGATAGTAGTATAGCAGTAGTAGTAGTAGTAGTAGTAGTAGTAGTAGTCGTGGTGGTGGTGGTGGTGGTAGTAGTCGTGGTGGTGGTGGTGGTGATAATAATAGTAGTAGAGGTCGACCAAAGGCCCTTGACTCTCCGAACCCCATGCTTGTATATGGTTTCCATGTTTCCTCTCCTCGCCTGTTGATCGTGTAGGTGAGGGAGACCTCTTTCCGAAATCCGCACGTCAATTCCGACCTAAACTAAACCCTAAAACCCTAGCTGGGCGGGTGGCAAAAAACACCCTAAACCTTAAACTCCCAAGCAGTGACGTTTTACTCCTTAGACCTCGAACCACATGCCTCGCTCGGATTGTCCGAGTGCGAGCGCCGAAACCCTACAACCCCTAAAACCCTAAAACCTTAAACCCCCAACCCTAAAACCCCTAAGCCCTAAGCAAAAAAGTCCTTTTAAGGGCCCGAGGACTCTCCTTCTTCAAACCTGTGGTCCTCCGATGATCAACCTCGCTGTGATGGCCGGCGTCACTCCGTCGCAATGGCTTGGGCTTCCATGACTGCGAGTAGTGCCCCTGGTAGAACCCTAATGTAGGGGCCTTAGTAATTAGGATGGGCTTTTGGGGGTTCCTGATTATAAGTATTATAAGTATAGTATGGTATACCCCCAAACCCTATTCTAATTATAAAGGCCCCTACGTTGCAGAACCATTATAGTCGCCCTTGTAGTATCCAACTCAACCCTCGAACCCGGGGTCTGAAACACCGCAGCCTCGGATGGACGAACCTCCAGAGGGGTTTTGGGGGTTTTGGGTTTCAGGATGTTTCAGTTGGTTGTAGATCCCAAAGCAGGTAGTTCTGAGGGTCGGAAGCCACTCATTGCTCCGGCTAACCGAGGGGATGCAAGATTCATCTCAATTGGAAGACTGACTGCTGTAAACTGTATCACGGTCCCTCTTTAATGGGCTCCCGGCGGCTGCCACATTTTTGCCACAGCTTCGGGTCTGAACCTCGGACAGTCAGGCGTTCTGGCAAGGTTTAGGGATCATGGTAGCTTCCTGATTCCACGGTGGAAAACACCGCCCGCATCACCACACGAGTCTAAGCCTTGTAAGTAAGCTAGATGGTGATTAGCAATGGTTCATCACAGTAGCAGTAGCAGCAACAGTAGTAGTAGTAGTAGTAGTAGTAGTGGTAGTGGTAGTGGTAGTGGTAGTGGTAGTGGTAGTGGTGGTGGTGGTGGTGGTGGTGGTGGTGGTAGTGGTAGTGGTAGTGGTAGTGGTAGTGGTAGTGGTAGTAGCAGCAGTAGCAGTAGCAGCAGGAGTAGTTGCAGTAGCCGTAGCAGTCCTTGGCCCGAGGTTTCGGGGAATGCTGAGAAGGCCAGCCTCAGAGCTCAGGGACTTTGTAATCTTTGGGGTGCGTAGGCGTAGCCTTTAACCTTTTTGGCTTCATGGTTCAGGGATGTTCAGGGTTTAGATTCCTACCCTAGTTCGAAAGGTTCACCTTGTTTAGGGTAGAGTCAGCCCCTGATTCCTAAACTTGAAGATGCGCGTCTGGGAATCCGAACATCATGAATTTCGCGCTTTACTTGGATATGCTTTGAATGTGGTACAGCAGCGAGTTGTAGTAAGCCTGGTCTTTGGGATTTTTTTAGGGCTTACAGGAAACTGAGTAGTTCCTGCGTTCAGGGTGTAGGGTTTACGGCTTACAGGTGAGAGGTTTAGGAGTTTAGAGTTGCGGGTCGGAAGTATCACATCGGGTTTAGGGTGTTACGGCTGTTTGGTTTTGTTCCTTCGGTGCTCCCCCCCCACAATTGATAGTGTTGATGGACAAAATCCTGTGTTACCCATTATAAGGAATATATTAAGGTCATGCAGGATTTTGTCCATCAACAGTAGTGCAAATGTCCGGTCGTAGACTGCAAGATGCCGCAAAAACTGTCCAGCCAAGCGGACACGTGTTTGCGACATGTGCGCTAGTGTCGACATTCGTGACAATTGCCGTGATTTCCGTACAGGTATAGGGTAGTTTCGAACACTATTACGAGCAATGTTGGCATTGCTAGTAACTTCTGATATCTCGAGCCTGGACAATCTTGTTTAATGTCCGCCTTCAGGAAACGGCACGGCTTTTGCTCGTCACTTACTCCGCCTCCGTGCCTGGGATCAGCAATCATTTCGGGGTGGTGGCAGGCAGAGGGGCGAGGGATAGTCCAATCTTTCTCATACCGCCGGCCCAAATGTGTAGTTCTCTAAATTTGTCCCTTTTTGAGTCCCAAAACTGATATAAGAGGGGCCCTAATTTAGAAGACATTCTAGGCATGGACGTGGAAGCCAAGGGAACGAAATCAGAACCAATACCGTATTGAACCTGGAACGCATCACGGAGGATTGTTTGTGGCAAAATTAACCAGATTAACTCCCTTAGCCAGTCGACTTCACTGCAACAATGCAAACGGTAGTAGTAATGTTTACAGTAGGTACCATCGAAGTAGTAAGTAGCACCCGTTTTTCTAGCAACATTAATTGCATTATACAGAGCATGGTGGTGACAATACAGCTGAGAATCAACAAAAACGAATAACAGCGACACAATAATGATGAAGCCAGTTTTCAGAGCCTCGGATGGCCCTCCCAGGTGTTGACGTGGGTGCTTTGGACGACTGTTTTCCTGGCCGTGCTGTAGTTTTAAAGCTCCACTGCCGACCAGGGCTTAGGCTTATGCAGGGCTTGAGGTTAAGGTTCGGGCTTCATCTCCAACCCGGCTGAAAGCCGCCCCTCCCGAAGTCTAGGACTAGGACTTTGTCTCCTAAACTGCTAAGGATCTCCGATTCTTAAACCTGTAAGGGGAGACTATGGGAGACTCAAACTCTCGAAAGAAACCCTACAACCCGGGTACACGTAGTACATAGACATCGAGCCATAGAGGAATTCATAGGGTGACTTTACTTATAGTTACTCATAACCTTACTTCCTAGCTCTCATGATCCTCCAAGTAGCTCTGGGTTGACGCAAGGCATGGAGCCTTTTGAGGTTTGAAAGCTGGGGCTTGTCACGACGTAGCTGGGCTTTAGGGCTCGTAGGGTTTAGCCCTAAACGCCAAACCCTGAAACCCGGATGGAAAAGGGACGTCAAACAAAAAAACAAAGCCCTGAAACCTTAATTTAGGGTTCAAGGCTTTTAACATAAGGTTTGCTTCTTTTAAAGACCTATGAAGGAACCTACGTTTTGAGGTGGGCTCTTAACGTGGATTCAGTCCCTGACGGGTTTCTCTATAAGGGCTATTCTCGGTGAGTATAGGGCCCTTGATAAGTAGAATAGAGCTTTGGTGTGTCCATTATTAGTTCTCTGGAATCTGTTGTTGTTTGTCCGGGTTTGTAACATAAAGGCCCCGCAGATGGAGAGCCTGTCTTTGCCCCCGAAAGCCGAATCTCTGAACGCGCAACCTTCTATGTGCAGGGGAAAAAGTTTAGGGTTACCTTTTGCATGAGTATTGTTGGTTGAATTGGAAGTGTAGGTTGCCAGAGATTGTTGCATCAATTGTGCAGTGGATGCTTTCTGCATGAGCTGAGACCTTTTGTTCAGGGACACTACCGCGACGCAAGCACTTGCCGTCGGATGTCCTCTTTTTATGGCTGCACCTGAGACTGTCTGGCACCGTGTGAGGGAAAGCATGGTGGACTCGACAAGGACAATTTCCGAAAGTAGGAGATAGACTGTAGAGAACGCGAGTGACCCCGAATCTTCTGAACCATCACTTCGGAACACTTTGTTCTTGAATGCGCTCTTTCGCACCGAGTCTTTCAGGAACCCAGACCTCTTATTGCCTTCATTTAGATATCGGGTTGTCTAACCTGCTTAAAAACGTATGAAAGATAGCACACCGAGAGAAATGGAGAGAGCTAAAAATGCCAATCCAATCGTTGTGATGCCGAGCGCTTTTTTATACTTCTCGGAGCCCCAGTGTTGTCGTTGTCGTTGGCGACTCACCGGTAGGCGGTTCACAGGTTACATGGCAGATCGTTGGCACTAGCTGGTTTCTGACCTTTCGCATGCACCTGTCGTCCTAACGAACTACCTTTTCTGTCAACCGTAGTCCTTTGGTTTGGTTGGAGAGTCTTCGGAGCCTGAGGGAGGGCAAGTGTGGGCCAGGTAACTCATTCCAGTAGGATTCGTTCAGCCCCCGAAGACTGTAACTTCCTGAGTTTCTGAGGCACCCAAACCCTAAACCCCTAAAAAACCCCGAAGTTCTTGCCTCAAAACTCTGAGCCCTAGGCCCCAAAAGGCACCAAGACTGCCAAGTTCATGGCCCCCGCCTTCGCAGGTCGTGGGAGTACGTGGTGCAAGGCCGAGGGCTCAGAAGCCGAACTGTTCCTTCGGGGTTTAGATTTTTTGGGTTTGGGGTTCAGAGCTTTCGCAGCTCCTCAGATGTTTTTACCTGGCTTTGTTTAGGTTTGAATCTGCTTAGGGCTTTAGGGCCTCCAGGTGGTGTTGAATCAAGGAGCCTGAAGAAATTGGCAGTGTTTTTTGGGTTTGGATCCCATCATGTTCAAGGAACTCTTTGGCTTTGGATGTAGGGGTTGGGTTCTTGCACAGAGGCCCCCTACCCCAACTCCTACTTGTCATCAGAAGGCCTTTGAATGCCCGGAAAGCTGTTTCGAACCCAGGGTTCCCTTTAAGATGCCGTCAAGGTTTGATATAATGAGTTTAATCCTAGGAAGGACTGAAAGCTAAATGGGGCCATAATTTAGGCTATCCCAGACGGAGTCCCTAAATACCCACAAACCATGAATGCTACATGATTTCAGACTGAATCCCGATTCACGAATCTAGCTACGCATGCAGGTTACAAAGCATGCCTATATTCGCTCTCCTACTCGTAGCGAAGAACTTGGAACACTTCCCCATAAGGGCCCAAGCACTTCCTATTATCGGACTTTTGGGGGCCTCGTTATGGGACTTTTGGGGGCCTCTTTATGGGACTTTGGGGGGCCTCTTTATGGGACTTTTGGGGGCCTCTTTATGGGACTTTGGGGGGCCTCTTTAAGTACCGAAGACCAGAAATAAGGACTACTTGGACCCTTAAGGTTCATCTTGACGAGGTCAGTATGATCGCCTGGCCGATCAAACCGATTTCGCTCCGAAGTTGGTGTCCTGCTTCCCGGAGGACTCCAGTTCACCTCAGTCCGTGAGTTGTATAGAAAGATGCCTTATGTGTATATGATATGCAGGCACAATCTTGCACAATCACATACACATGCGAATATACAATAATCGGCTGGCTTGGCTCCTGGGTACCAGCGGATGTAGAAGTTGCACTACCCTTGTTATGGTGATGGAGGTGTGTGATGCCGGAGATGATGAGGACTGCGACGATGGCGGTCAGAACGACGGTGATGATGAAGATGATAAGGAGCATGACTTTGGTGGTGCTGGCGGCTTACGCTTACACAGTACCTTTCTGATCTAACCTTGTGATTAGATGTGAGCTGCTGGTTCTACAGTCCAGCGGCGCAGCAAACAGTGGCCTTCTGCAGTCTTTCGGCCAGAGAAGATCCTGGGGGACAGGATCAGCCGAACGACGGATGTCTAGACTGCTCAGGGGGCTTTTGCCTGGCGCAGTCGGCCAAGCTTGTGGTTTCCGATTGCTGCAAGCGCGCGCCCCACCTTGCCGACGAGCCTTCACTTTCCAGATCCTGGGAGTTACGGCAAGTTCATGCTTTGCAGCATCTCAGGATCGAAGAAACGAAAGCTTAGGCGGAGATTGCATGTGTTGTTCAGAGGGTACCTCAATGCCGCAAGACCTGGACAAGGGCGGGGAAAGCTCCGAGATCCTCTGGGATTTGGACACACCGTGCTCAGAACAGGAGCTTGATACGGCGCTAAGAGCCCTTATTCGTCCACAGGAGCCAGGATGTCTGGCTCGATTCGAAGAGATCTGTTGTGAAGCTGTGCAGCACATTCGAAAACTCGGTGTTCCAGTTCAAGAGCATCGGTGTCAGGGTTCAATCTCTCGTGGCACGAACCTCTTACGCACCACGATGCATCATGCAACCACTCAAGGCCGACGCACCGGCTCGGATGGCGACTGCTTGCTGATCTTCGACACATGCAACGGCTCTGGACCGGAGCTGCAGAAGCTCGTTCTCCTGGGCATCACTCAGTGGGTTGAATCACTTGGCAAGACTTTTTTCAGCTCCGACCTGGCTGTGGAAGGCTCATTACTGGGTTCGATGGAAGCTCTAAGAACTTTGTATGGGGACGTGGGGCAGCGAGCAGAGGAAGAAGACGAAACGATGCAAGCTCTAAGGGGCTTGTTCGAGCAGGCAGGGCAGCGAGCGTGTGCAGAAGCCAAAGCGAGTCTGAGCAAGTATGGCGTGAATGTGCAAATTGGGGCACCGGGCATGGGGGGCGCCTTGTCCGGACTCGGCGATGCTGATGTTACGACATGGACTTTATCCCATGCGTAGCCTCTGGAACCGGCATTAAAGTGTTCAACAACGAAAACGGCACGTGGGTCCAAAATGACCCCTGCGCACTTGCGGAGGTGTTTGCATCTCGCGCGAAGAAAGTTCCCTCCCTCCGCTTAGTTGTCTTGGCGCTGAAATATTGGAATGAGCATCAGCGTATACGCATCGGTGGCGAGTTTCATAAGCCGCTGACAGGCATCGTCATTGAGATGTCGCTGTGCTTGCAGCATGGGCCTTTAGACAGTGCATGGGTCCAAGCGGGTGACGAACTTCTTCAAAACCTCATTAGCAAAGGAGCACAGCATGTGGCCATGGTTTTGGACCAGCAGATCCGAGCGCCATGCACGGAGAAGGTACTCAATGAGTATCTTTTGTCAGAGCCGGAAGTTCTGTGTCAGATACAGTGTGCCTTGCAGAGCTTCGCCCGGGCCATACGTACTTGCCAGACCCCGCTGTTGCTGCGGCACATCTTCATTGGTTCCTATTTGGAGCAGATCCACTGGACGCCAGCTTTTGAAGATTAAGCTGCGCAAACCGTGCCCGGAACTCCTCATGCAAGAAAGCTGGATGCATGATGTTCAACAAACCTGGCCCAAGCAGTGCCAGCCGGAACACCGTTCCATGGCGTCTTGTGGCTTTAGAGGCGTAGACCTAGCGGAATAGCGGCATCTTGCGACACGAAGGAAAACGTGCACCTTGCAGATGTTGAGGGGATCGAGATTCAAGGACGGTTTGGGGACAGTGGGACAAAGCTTCGCCGAGGGACTGTGAGCCACATGGTAAGGTTTAACTTGCAGCGCCGAAGTTCGAAGCTGTCAGGCCCCACTGCTGATCCCGAAGTCCCAAGTAAACCCAAAGGCCCTTAAACCCCAAAGTCCCAAGAAAGCCCAAGCTGTAGGTTCCGTAACTTCTCACTCCCAGAGCTTTTCCCTAACCTTGCAAAATCTTATGCGCGCCATCTCGAGACCTCGACGTCTGGGCCTATGTTTTAAGATGGTTTACTGTTTAGGGCCTAGGGTTCAGTTCAGTCAGCAGTTTCATCAAAAGAAGAACTGCAAAGGCATTGCGGGCCCCACACCTTGCGAACCTACCTCGCGCGCGTAGCACGGCACTATAACATGAGAAAAGGGAGAGGAGGGAGGGAGAGAGAGAGAGAGAGAGAGCGAGAGAGAGAGAGAGGGAGGACTGCTCCCGCCCCAAGCCCCAAGCAAAAAGAGCGAGAGAGAGAGAGAGAGCGAGCGTGGCAGGGAGGCAGGACGGTGTAGTTGTGTGCGCACATACAGATAGATTCAGGTAGAAGGCAAAACTCCGAAGGATGGACGACCGCCAAGCAGTCAATGTCGTCCTGGTGATTGTGATTGATTTTGAGTTCTGGTGCCTCGTCCTTGTAGGCGTGTTAAATGCTCACAGCTGCTATTGTTGCATACTTGTCCTGGAGGACGCAGTAGCCTGCGCTCGCTCGCGAGGCCCAATGTGTTCTGCTGCTGATGACAAGATTGCGACATGTTGTAGCACGGGCAATGCTGAATGCCATCGCTGCTCTCGCTCCAAATTCTGGACAGCAGCCCAACATCCCAAACAAAGACACCCTCGAAGTATTGTAGGGGTTTCTTACCCACCTCGCATCAGGTGTGGCTTTTGTGTGCACTCGCGGACGTCGGGCTGCGAGCTCAGTCTATGTTTCAACCTCTTTTGAATCACAGTGGTGAGGGACGGTTCTGGGCATTGTAGCTATCAGACTCACGCAAGAGGGTGGGCATGGGCTCAGATATGGCGCGTGCCATCTCAGGCAGACGCTGGTGTGCCGAACCAGGACAGGACGTATGCACCGGTGGCTGGACATCACTGGCAAAGACTGTGTTTGTAATTGCCAGCATCCTAGGTCTGTTTAGGTTTTCAATGCCGTGACAACGGCGAGCCCTTTGGCAGTGGCTCGGCATGTCTGCTCTTGCAGGACGACTTCGTGTTGGCGAGACACTCCCTGGCAAACAATGGGCACATTGTATCTCGGCCAGGTCACAGCCTGTAGTTGTCGCGCTCTATGCCCAACACATAGGCGCTATTCTACGTGGTTGACACAAAGAGTGGGACGTACCACTGCAACAACCAGTTCTATCCTGCGTGTTATGTTTTTCTGACGGGTTTGAAAACATTTTGGTCCTCGGAGCCATAAACTCCACAGCCAAGCCGAACCCTAAACTCATCGGGTTCTCAGCCTTGCAAGAAAACTCTGGAAGAATCCTATGATACTTGCTACAGGCTCCTATTTGATCTGATCACCCTAAGCCCTAAACCCTAAATCCTAAGCCCTAAACTCTAAACCCTCTTGAGGCATTGTATGGAGTTTTCGACGGCCACGGACAAGCCGGTCGGAGACGCAGACGTCGGGCCAAGCCTGGCTTGTGCTTAGGACTCACCTATGGCTTTAGGTTTTTGTTTTAGGGTTTTGGGGGGTGCTCTAGGGTATTGAACGTGTCACTATAATTTCAGGGCTTTGGGGTCTCCATGTGACTGTTTTTTGCGCATTTCGTTCCTCCACAACTATTGAACTATTGTTCGTCGTTGAGCATTACCGTTGTACCGCCACGCCGCAAGGCGAGGGCTTGTAGAGCGGGACGAGTAACGTAACGGGTCAGCACGTACTCTGTTGCAGGGGTGAGAGCTGCAAGCAGAAATTCGTTACTGCTCCGGTAAAACAATTCAGGGTTTGAACGCTGCATGTTTTTGTTTGCTCTTATGTGTACTTTCAAGCATACAGTGTAACAAGTACATTCAACAAGATACTCCTGGGCACGTGCAGCGCAGGGGCCCGGTCAATAAAGGAATTGTGTTTTCGGGTTCAGGGATTTTGCTCGGCTGTTCTCCAAGCCGCATCTCTGGGTTTGTCCGCAAGTTGACCTCGGGAAGGGTCTAGTAAGGCACAGAGAGACAGATGATTGCAGTTCTGGATGTTCAGAATCATATGACTACCACTTGTGTACCGCTTTCGACTCTCCAACCTGTTTCTGCTTCAAGTATGGAGCTAGTTTCCTAATATTTTCGGAACCCGAAACCCCATGCACCAGCCCCGTTCGTATCATGATTCCCAGCACCCCGAACCGTAAGGAACCCTTATGCCCTTATAGCAGCCTGAGAGGAACCCGAACAAGTGCTCTAGGCCACCACTGCGCCGGCTATGCGCGAAGTGTGCTGCCCGAGAGTCTCTTTGGCCGGGCTCCCTAGACCTGCCTCCGTGCGTGCTGAATACCGAAATGCCTCAACCTTAAACCCCCTTGAGCCCCTAAACCAAAGCCAGACAGAGTTGTTTTGAATTAGCTGGGCAATGTCCCCAAGAAGAGAGTGGACTCAGGGGTAGGAGCGGCATGAGCTGTGGATTCTGGTCTGCTTGGTAGTTCCTACGTGGGTTGTGGGTGATAGCTGTTCTGTGCTCGGCAACCTGACTTCGAAATCCACCTCTCAGCCCATTCTTCGAGTCTTGTGGATCATGTGGAGATCTGTGGAGACGAAACCAGCAACGCTAAACTTCTTTAACTTTTAAACCTTGTGAGAGGTTGCTGGCTACCTTTCTGTAGGTTTGGGGGCTCAGGCAGATTTCCGATCCCACAGTTGTAGGGGTGTTTCGATTTAGAGCGCATGGAGCTTTCGTTGGATCCGAAGGTTTAGGCTTCGCTAGTGGGGTCCACGCTGGAGGATGATCTTCGTGTTTGCTGGGTGCAGGGGATGTAGATTGGAAAGTCTGGAGCCTTAAACCCCAAATTGGACTGTAACCCCTGGACAAGTCTAAATCCTCGAATCCGCCACCCTTTGCCTGATCCTCAGAGAAACTTTTTCAAAGCCCTTGATGATCTAGTGAAACACTATAGATGAACACCTCATAAAACTAAAACCCCTGCAATCCGTACAAGACCCCATGAGCTGAAATTCTAAGCCCCCGAACCCTGTGAGCTAGTTGAGCTGACTCCAAACCCTAATGCTGAATAGTATAGGGCCTAAATAGGGGATTCCCCACCATAATTAGTTATAATAATATAATGTACACCAAAACCCTATTTTAACCAACAAGTACGCCAAGTACGGCCCCTACATTAACCAGATTCATGAGTAGTACCCTTTTGCCCTTTTTGGGGTCCTTTCCTAACCCCGAATAGTGCGAAAAAGGCAACCCTTATTAAAGGGCCTCCAAACCCTCAAACCCTCCTAACCCTAAACCCTACAAGCCCTTTAACAACCCTAAACCCAGACCGTGCCAAGGCCAGGGCCACCACATTAATGATCCCTTAAGGGAACCCCCTAAAGGAGCCCTTAAAGGAAACCTTAAGGGAGCCCTTTAAGGAAACCTCAAGGGAACCCTTAAGGGTTCCCTTTAAAGGAACCCTTAAGGCCTAAAGGAAACTTTATCGGTCCCCTTTAAAGGATCCCTGAAGGGTTCCCTTTAAAGGAACCCTTCAAGGAGCCCTTAAAGGATCCCTTTAAAGGAACCCTTAAGGGTTCTCCTTTACGGGATCCCCTCAGTGCCAAGGCCAGGGATCTCTCATTGCTGGGCCAGACGAGGCGCTCCGCGTAGCCTTCGCCCAGGTCCAGGCGCGGAAAGTCGTGAGTTCTGACCTATGCAAGCGCTGTTAGGGTTATAGCTTTTTAGGGAGAGAGAGAGAGAGGGAGGGTTTAGTCGTTTGGGGTTTGGGGGTTTTGGGGTTAGGGGTTTAGGTTTTAGTAGGGGATCCTTCAAGTTTTGAGTCTTGTGTCGATCGAGTTTTGGTTGAGTTGGGTGCTGTAGTGCTTTTCGTAATTCAAGTGTTCAGGTTTAGGCTTAGATGGAATGTTGCAGAGGTCTGTAGCATCTTGAGAAAGGGGATTGGCCGTGTCAAGGACGGAGAGCTTCTCCCCTCTTCGTAGTGCTATGCCACGCAATTCCGGTCTTCCATTCTAAACAGAACGGTAAATTTGCAGCACCATCGCGTGGAGCCAGCCTGTTCTACCTCACATTCGCCGTAGCAAGAGCGAAGGAGTTTATTTCAACACACAAGTGCTCTGACCACAGCACGGGCTAGAAGAACAAACGGACGCTGCACTGTAGCTGTGCGATGTTGAGCAACTTCCACTATGCCGCTGTCGATACTGATATAAAAACCGTGTGGATGAGCATTGGCAGCTACTTCATTTCTACTGCATAATGTCACCATGCTCGGCTTAGGAAGCATGTAACCATGTCAAGCTTGTGAACAGAAGTTCATGTCTTCTCGTGTGTGTTTTGAGCATACCTTGTTGGTACTTCCGCTGACCTCGGATGGAAGCACTGGAGGATGCCACGGACAGCCATACGCTAGTCTGCAAGTTGGCTCACCAACTAAATGCTCAGTCCTTTAGCAGCACCTCTGCCCTTGAATTGGTAGGCTGCCCCCTTTTACATAACGAGGCAGTCATGGAGATCATTGTTCAGGTTCCATGCTCCGATTTGCGGGAGGGTAACGGTTACCGGATAAAGCACGATAGGCACTTCTAGCACATTGGGATGCGCAGCTAGGAGCATGCTACCCCGAAATGAACACAGCGTATCTATCTATCTATGAATCTGTTTAACAGATTGTCTATGCATATATATAGAGCCTTCGCCACCACTGCGTAAGATAGAAGCCTCAACAATTACCAAGGTTGTTGTTTAGGGCTCCGTATCAGAGCCATGAGAATAATGAGTATAGTGCACCCCAAAGCCCTGTTCTATTCATTAAGCCCCCTATACACCTTTGGGAGAACCGAAGTCCACATGCCCAGGAGGGCTTGCTGCTCGAGCCCCAGTGTGCTTCGGGGTTGTTGGCGGGTGTTGGGGTTTCGGATTTATGGTTTCAGATCCAGGCGGGCATATACAAGTCTGTGCAAAACAGCACCGCAGCGGTCCTTATTCACTATTATTCACTGGACTTTAGACTCAGAGCAGGTGGACGAAGATGGATTTAATGTTTGGTGTAGCGCATGCTGTTGAGACAAAACGCTTTTAACATGTTCGTTTCATTCGAAAGCACCTAGGATATTGCAGGGGCAGTAATGTGGCTTCTTGCTGCGCGAGGCTACTAGCAAAAGCCCCACAAGCCTCTCACTCCCTAAACCCTAAACTCCTAAACTCCCTAAACCCCCTAAACCCTAAACCCTAACACCGTTGTCCGAGGCAGCAGGACTTCGACACAGAAACTTCTGGGACTACGGCCACGGTCGCCCTTGTGCCGCCCGCAATAGACCCGATCATGAAATTGGGGGCTGGGTTTTTGAGTTCGGATTTTGGGCGCGGTGTGTGAGCTGGTGCCTGAGCCTTCGGCTTGAAGTCCTTTTGTAGTCAGAAAATATGTCAGTGGCCCCTGGATTTCATGCCAAAGATTACGGCAATCTAGGCAGGCACACACACACACACGCGCACAGGAAAGTCTTTGTGCCAACAAGTACCCTATTTTCCATTCGCAACCTCACCGACCTACCGGCAACTGCCCTGAAAGCGGCAATTCCACTTCGATCCAACACAGAACCAAGTTGAAAAAACTGGTCGTTGAACTTATGATGCTGACCGAAGTTGACCCTGAGTATGAACTCCCCAAGCCCTCAAGCAAAGGTTGATCACTCTTATCGTCATGACCGCCATACCTGTAGATGTATGCCCACATACCTGCTTGTACGTTTCTTTGTCTGTTTGTCGGTATGTATGCATGTACCTATGTATGCATGCATGTACTGTGTATATCAAAATACCAGACACATGTGAATGAGTCGGACAGATTGACAGGCAGACAGAAAGACAGACAGAGACGGACATTCGTGCATGCATGCATACATACATACCTACATGCCTACATACCTCGAAATGCATCTATGCGTTTGATGCATAGTTACATGCACACGTACATACACTTACACACAGACAGGTACATGCCGGCATGCATGCTTGCTCGCTTATTTGTGTACATCTAACTTACCTACTTAAGAACGTATGTACGTGTATATACCTTCGTTTATTCATATTCATCTACTTTCTCACACATACAAACGTACGGTTTACATACATCCATACATACATACATACACACACATATTTATATATATATACACACACCTATGAATATATGTATAATATATATATATATATATATACCTATATGTGTGCACATATATCTATCTGTATAATATTACACAACTGAGTTCCAATGCATATTTCTTATGCATATGCACTACATGCTTTCAAAGATCTCAACCCCAAATACAAGCTCAGAAGTAAGCGCCAACAGACCATTTTATCAGCACAACAACCGATAGGTGCTCCATTTCCCGGAAGCGGACGATGAGAGTGAGCTACAGGCTGGTTTTTACCCGATTCGTGGAGTGTGTCCATGGGCTGTTGTGACCTTCAGGGTGCAGGGCATAGTATTTCGGGGCATCCTATCACGAGGTTAGTGCGAGCTCGAATAAGGCGTGTTAATATGACGAACTCCTTCTCTCACCGCAGCAGACCAAGTGGACGCATGCCTCGCCTGGGAGTCCGAGTGCGAGCGCCGAAAGCCTAAACACAGGAACCCTGAATCCCTAAAACCTGAAAGCCCTAAAGCCTCAAACCCTAAACTCTAAGCAGCCGCAAACTTTCAAACCCTCAACCCTTAAAGCCTAGCCCCTCGCCCCCCCCAAACCCGTGTAGTAATCCTCCTAGGTCATCCGGAACCCTATTCTAAACCTCAAGGCCCCAATCTACATAACATACCCATACATATATATATATATACATACACAGATATATATATATATCTTCATACATTTAGTAATTATATATGGGCATGTGAGTTTTAGATATAAAGAAAAAATCCGGAAGCCCATCAGGGGGAGAGCTGGCTCTACGTGGCCAATGTGGGAGACTCCCGGGCTGTCCCTTGGCCATTTTTTTGATTTCGGGATTATAAGGTTTAGGATTAGAGGGTTTAGGATACTAGGGTTTAGGGTTATAGGATTTAGGATTACAGTAGAGGGTTTAGGGTTTAGGATTAATAAGAGGGTTGAAGGTTTAGGGTTTTGGCTTCGGATTATCGGGTTTAGGATTCAAGATGGTTGAAGCGTTCAGGGGTTAGGTTTGAGGTTTAGCGCGCTTGAGGATTAGGGTTTGCGGTTTAGGGATTTCTTCGACTTCATTCAAGTCCTATAGTACTAAGAGCCCAGTCTAGGCAAACAGAGCCAGGCGTTTCGGTTTTGGAGTTTCGGTGTCGATGCTGGCTTCGTTCTTGTGTTTATTTCACTCCTACGGTTGCATCCCGCGTTAAAGGAGAAAGCCCTACTATTGAGAAGTGTTCGCTTGCACAAAATCGAAGCCAATGCTGGGGTTACGGGACTCAGAAGTTTGATACGCATTCAACGTTGTTGCTATAATATGTGACGATTGCAAACATTGGTGACCTGTGTTGTTTCTGTGTTTGGATTTCTTCGAATTCAAGGCCGGGACATTTCTTGGTGCCATTAAGGGAGCACTGGCCTCATCGTTAGGTCCATGTCTTCTAAGCCCAATGGAGGCACTGACATATACCATATAACTCAACTTGCTACTGCATTGGGTAGCCTTGGTAAAACCCTCACTAGATTCACCCCTCAACCTTTCAGAACCCTTGCACCCCAAGCCCAAAACCTCTCCATAAAATTCATAAATCCTTAAACCCTAAATTTTAAACTCAGACAGACGGAAAAGGTGTTCAAACAAAAAAATCAACCCTGATCCTCTAAGCGCCCGTAAATTCCCCGTAACCATGCGAATCTAGACAGGTGCTGGTGTCGAGGACTGGGGAAGACCACTCCGAGATTTCAGCTTGGAGCTTGTTGCGCTGCAGGGCTTGCCGAGCGTAGAGGTTACATGTCGGATTTCTGCTGTAGGCTTTAGCATGTAGACACTTCTGAGCGTTGAGCACTATGGATTTAAGATCGAGGGTTTTGATTGCAGGACTTCGACACCTTCAGATTACGTTTCAGACGACTCAGAACTCTTCGGATGTTTTCGGGTAGGCCTTAAACACAACAGTTTTCCCGACCATCAGTGGTGCTTGAAGTTGAAGGCTTGCTATTGTTTGGAGGCTAGCCATGATCTGGGCTAAGGTTAAGCCGGGTTTAGGGTTTAGGTCCAGTCTCCATAGTAGTTTCTGTTTTTGTTCAGCAGTTGCTTATATATGGTTGAGCGCTGTGCGTTCTCGGCCCCCCCCCCTCCCCGCCCCCCCAATGGTATCCCCCCCCAAAATACAAGGGCCTGAAGCCTCGTGTCGCAATCCGTATCGTACCCCGCTTGGCCCGCACACCAAAGAATGGAACGGAGGCTTAGCTGCTAAGCAGAAGAGCATGTGCGGAGAGAGAATGCCATACATACACAGACACGTGGTGTGTGTGTGTATGTGTCTCAGAGCAAAAGGGAAACCATCCTGTTCCACAGGAGGGGGGTTGGGAGATAGAATGGCCATACATTCACAAAGACATGGTGGGTGGGTGTGTGTGTGTGTGTGGCAAAAGGGAAAACCATCCTGTTCCACGGGGGAGGGGGGCGGGTTCTCCTTCCTCCCGGGCCCGCACGCACAGTTGGAAAACCACAAAACCGCAGGGGAGGGGGGAGGGGATGCCGCAGGAAGCAGAGCACAAAACCGCGGCGGTGGGGGAAGGGGATGCCGCAGAAGCAGAGGGATGTCCTGTTCCACAGGGGGGGCGGGGAGAATACACCATGACGTCCATTACTTATTGAAGTATAAGAGTACATAACAGGATACCGTGGGGGGGAGGTGGGGGGGGGCCCGCCGGGCGCAACCATATATAGGTTCCTATATGAAGTAACCCCAAAGAGCAACTACAATGGAGACTTCTGGTAATTGTCTGTCAACCCCAATTTCCTTATATTGCAACTATAAGCCTACACCCCCAAACCGCTAAATCCTAAACTCTAAACCCTTTTGAATCGTATGCCCAGTGTTTTACATGTGCACTTCGAATCCGACTGCGACAAGTGGGACTCAGCGTCTTAGGGTTTTGGCAAAGATTCTGTTAATTTTTTTGCAACAGTTTTACGAGGTGGTCATCAAGAAACAGGGTCGTAAACACTACTGCCCAGTGGCAGGGATGTTCGCTTCAATAGTTCATGGCTCGGTGATTTGGGTTTCCGGCGCTGCGTCAGTAAACTGCAGAAATCCACTCCAAAACCCGACTGCCGCTGCTGTGAATTGCTGAGAAGTGAAAATCTCGCACCCACTGCTGAGGTGAACCGGTTGACGCGTGACCATAGGCTCGTTCCAGATTGATGTGCACATCATTTCAGACTTCAACTTTCGCTGGTGGTTCCTGCGTTCTCTTGTTTCGCAGATCACAGCGCTGTTGAGTGCGATGAAAGCACGTTCTTGGCACAGTTCGGCAGCACCTTCTGAAAAGCTCGACAGGTGCTTCACGGGTCTCTGTATGCTCTATTTGTACATGATACAACATGTTCCAAACAATCGCCCTCAGCCCGTGCCAAGGCCTTTTCGCTTAGCTTCTGCCCTTGAGTCTCTGCGGCTCTACGGCTCCGTCCGGGTACTAACTATCTGTTTGTTGCTTTACGTATGCCCCAATCTACAACCTGAGGCGCTGCAGGTACTGGACCAATCATCGGTTTACAAGTAGAGCGATAGTTAGCACAAATGCAAGTATCTTGAGCCTCCAAGTAAAGCCCTAAATCGTGTTCAGTACTTGTGCTAACCGATACTGTCATACGTTCGTCAGACCTTGTGGTTAGTAGTTTAAATCTATGCTTGTTAAACATCAGCACTAACTTTCTTCTACCCTGATGCGCAAGACGAACATACGTCTGTCGGAGTCCGAAATTGCGAGAGCGTAAACACCAACAGTGAAAATCCTTGTAAAATACAAGAAACTAGAAACCCCAAACCCCTCACATTTACCAGTTTGCAGTCCTTCGGGACACCCTGAAACTTGGCACCATGAAAGCCTACATCGACCTTTCCAGGCCAGATGACCTGTCCGAGGCTGAACGCATCGCGGCAGAAGGCGTATTCGGAGAGAGCAAAGGTTTAGGGTGTAGAGATGTGTAGAGCTTGTTTTCGGGTTTAGTTCAGGGTTCCTATATTTTGAGAGTTCCATTAAGCGCAAAAAGGCTTAAACCCTAAACCCTGAACCCCAAGCCAAAAACTGACGCCCCCAAACCCAGAGCTTCTTTGCGGGCAGGCGGCGAAGTGCGACGATTACGCCCCGGCGCGGGGACCTCACGCATCTTTGCACCAGGCCACGGATACATGATTCTGACAGGTGGAATAAACGGTTCCATAGTAAAAGAACACTTCGTGACAATTGGCGATACTGGAACAATCGTGATACCAGTAACTGTACAAAATTACATGGATCATCTTGAAAATAATGATCAAGAGACCTCCGGGTTTGTTTGGTGGAGGGGGGTTCTGGCTCGGCTTTTGGGTACGTGTTGCGGGTTGGAACGTGCAGAGCACATCTATCTATTTATCTATCGATTTATCTGCTTCTCTGCCTCACCTCCTAATTAGTGCAAGGTGGGCTGCATCCGACATGGGGTTTGCATGTGCTGTGGAAAAATGCAAAGTGGATCGATATATCTTTTCATTCACCTATTTATCCATCTGTCCATCTATCTACCTGTCTTTCTATCACTTTCATGATAGGTAGAAATATGGGTGTATGTCTGTTGCTTGTTTGAGTGTGTTGGTTCGTTGTGCGTTTTGTGTTGGTTTGGTTTAGTTTGCATTGATTTGGCTGACGGACTGTTTGTGTGTAGTATAGATGTATGATGTTTTACGAACAGTATTCCCTGCGGCTCCTTATTATGACTCTGCTATACTTTGAAATCTTAACAAAACAGTCTATCTTACGTGTTGGATGCTGCCACCCCTTTGTAACAGTAAGATAATAGAGAGAGAGAGAGAGAGAATATAGATACATTAGTTCCTCAATAATTAAGCCTAAACCCTAAACCCAGACCAAGATGCAAATTGTCTACCGTGTTTTGGGCCCTGCCTGCCTTGCCCCTGCCCTGCCCCCTTGCCCTCCCCTCCCCTGCCCTGCCCTGCCCTGCCCTGCCCTGCCGTTTACATTTCGAGCAGCCCTTGCAGGGCGTGAGGGGCTGGTTGTTTGTCGGAAACCCTGGCTTTTCGTCGAGCGGCAGGCACAGGCCGGGACGACCCACAACCCGACACCAATCCATTTCGGCTGCAATTTGCTGTGAAACGTGGTCGTTTATGTGTCGAACTGCGAAAAGAAGCAAAGAGCAAGAAAGCCCCCCTTGAGGGGGGTTTGGGGGGTGAACTCCAAACCCTAATTGAGAATAGTTGGGGTGGTTGGGGCGGGACTACATGCTGACGCAAGCGCGCGATAAGTGGGTGCGCCCTCATTCCTTAGATACAAGGCGCACCCACCGCGCGCACACTGTATACCCCTTTGTAACAGTAAGACAATATATAGTTATATAATATAGATACATTAGGCCCTCAATAATTAAGTCCAAACCCTAAACCCAGACCAAGATGCAAATTGTCTACCGAGTGTCCTAAACCCTAACCCCCAAACCCTAAACCCCTAACCCTGAACCCTTAGGTTTCGTCCTAGCCAGGCGGGAG
Source organism: Symbiodinium sp. clade A Y106 (assembly GCA_003297005.1). Taxonomy (NCBI): domain Eukaryota; class Dinophyceae; order Suessiales; family Symbiodiniaceae; genus Symbiodinium; species Symbiodinium sp. clade A. The sequence goes on along the minus strand of BGNK01000294.1, from coordinate 20,241 downwards.
GCAAAAAAAACCCTAAAACGCAAACCCTAAACCCAAACCCTAAACCCTTTCTGGGAGGCTGCCAGTGGCCCGCCATGGCCCTGAGCCGCTCCCTTGGGGCTTCGGTGGCTGCGACCTGTGGCGTCAGCGCCGAGCCCGAGGCCCTTCGAAGTCCCCCAAGGGCTCCTTCAAAGGGGGTCTATAAGGGTTACTAGAAGGGTTTACGATAATCTCCTTTAAAAGGGGGTCTATAAGGGTTACTATGAGGGTTCTATGATGATGGGCTGCTTTATACTAGTTTGGTGGTTGAGGGTTCGGGAGTTTAGGGTTCAGTGTTTAGGGAGAGTTGCGTAGGTGCTGGCCGGCACCCCAGTCCGTGCTGAAAAGGGTTGTTTCGGGTTTAGGGCGTTCGGGGGTGGTGTTTTTTTGTGTTTATGTAACGTTTAGGGTTATCGACGGCTTGCAGTGGTATTTCTTAGTGTTTCGGAGGTGTTAGGGTAGTCTCGGACTTGGTTTGAGGATCGGACCGCTGAGGGTTTGGGACACTACAGAAAGCTGGAAGTTGGGTTGTAAGCAGGTTTCGATTAGTGAGATATGTCATATGGGCAGTAAGGGCTGTTCCCTGAATGTAAGATTGTTTTTCCGGTTTGTAAGATTGTAAGCGTGGCAAACCCTACAAGTACGGCTTGTAATCACTGTAGCGCAGCTATGAGAAATGTCAATCCGGTTTGTGCTTTTACATCGTCCGACTCTTTTGGGCTCGAAGTTCAGAGACTGGGAATGATTGGGATGCCTACAGTAACCCTTGGAAGCCCTACAAGAACTACACCCTAAACCCTTTTAGCCCTACAAGCCCCTAAGCCCGAAACCTTAACCATTCAGATATTGGGATCCCTAAATCGTGAACACCAAAGAAAACCCAAACCCTATAAGCCCCAAACCCTAAGCCCCTTGGGTACTATGCCAGCATCGTCTGCAGTCCTTGCCTGGACTTGTCCGAGTGAAAGCGCCCAAAATCCGAAGCCCCGAGCCGCTAATTCGCGAAAGCCTTAACCCACAGCCCAGCCATTAAACCCCATAGCTTGGGTACTGCCCCCACTCAGTAGCAGTTGAATAATATTCATAATATAGATATATTAGGCCCTTAATAGGAGCCCTATTATAGACTGTTACTGTATGGGGGCAGTACCTAACCCATAGCCCAGAAGAGATAACATACTAAAAGCAGCGGCCAGGTGGCCTCGGTCCGCATCGCCCGGGGCTCCGACGAGATGCTGATCCTCGGTACCCGAAGCCCCTAAAAGGTGATATGGCGTTCAGGGTTTAGGAGTTTAGGGTCTAGGAGTTTAGGGTTTTGGAGTCTAGGGTTTAGGAGTTTAGGGTTTGCGAGTCTGGGGTTGAAGCCCCTAAAAGGCAGTATGGGGGTTTAGGAGTTTAGAGGGTTTAGGGTTTAGGGGTTTCGGGTCCAGGCGGGCATATAGAAGTCTGCGCAAAAAATGGGGTTTGGGGTGCTGCACAAAAAAGGGGTTTAGGGTCTAGGATGTAGTGTTTAAGAGAGAGAGACAGAGAGAGACCACGACCGTCGGGGAATACCCCCGATTCGCAGGCTATGGACTACATAACGCCAGCGTATTGCCTCCCTTGGTCTTGTTTGAAGTGCGAAGTCCAGTAGCCGAGTGCAGCCTCTGGCTTTTTAGGCGCCCGACAGCCGTGGTTGTGCTTGTAACTTGTTGTGCTCCGCAACTGTCGGGAGCGCACGAGCGCGCGGTATAGGGGGTAAAACCCCTATACCATAGCCCTGGCGAAAGAAAGAGAGAGAGAGAGAGAGTGAGTGTGTGTGCATCCAAAGCCCGACGAACATCGGGGGGGCCTACAAGGCCGAGGGGGTTTGACAGCCCCTCATGCCCCGGGGAAGAAGTGTGTGTGTGTGTGTGTGTGTGTGTGTGTGTGTGTGTGTGTGTGTGTGTGTGTGTGTTTGGGNCCGGGGAACGTGGGGGGGGGGGGGCAGCGCGGGGGGGGTTGTGAGGCCCTCGTTCGCCGGGGGGGAGGGGTGTGTGTGTGTGTGTGTGTGTGTGTGTGTGTGTGTGTGTGTGTGTGTGTGTGTGTTTAGGGTGGGGGGGGCCTTGATAACTGGCAAAAGCAATAGGGGTGCCCAGAAATAAATAATTACCAACTCTATACTTGGGGTTCTTGAGGACTATAGAGTAATATATACCCCCAAAACCCTATTCTAATTATTCAGGCCCCTCTATTTTTACAGCAAATTCATGGTTCAAAAGGCTTATGAAAGGCTATTCTTCTACAGAACTGTTACCTTTGTGGTCCAGGTACTGACGGACTCTTCGAGTTCTGCAGCACCAAGGAGGTTGCCACGCGATTATGCCGGAAGCCCGGGTGCTTGTAAGACTGCATCTCGGTTACCCTGATTTAAGTCATGACTCATGACTATTACTGCTGTTTTGTAGCAACGGGCAATGCATTGCATTGCTCTTTTGGCCAGCTATTTTCTTTTTTGGGCGTAGCTGTCTTGCCGAAGGTGTGTAGATTTGCAGAGAAGGCCTTTGCTGTAAAGATGGCTACCGGGCTTCGATTCGACGGTGCTTCAAGACTCCACTTTTCGGGCTTTAGGGTAGGGCCGCCCCCCTAGGAATACTTGCACGCGCTTCCTTGTACTGGCTTTCGCACAAGGAAGAGTAGAGGTATCGTGCCGAAGACTGCAAGCGTAGCAGGTTCGAAGACGATGTTTTGCTGCATCATGACCGGAGGTTTTGACATGACCGAAACGTCGGTAGACCTGGTTCCGTTCCTCAACGTTCCGGTAGCTGCCGGTAGCTGTTGCATAGTGAAGTGTGCAAGTTTAGCCTCCCTTACGTTCAACTGATAACAGCAGTAATGAAACCGAAGCTCTTTGCAGGCAGTGGCGGAGTCTCCGACGAGGTTCTCGAGGACACGCGTGCTGGGGTGTTGCTGTGTAGCCATCCAGGTGACATGACTCAGGCAGATGCGGCAAAGCTTTCAGAATGCCGTGCGATGTTCACCCGAGAAAGGGTAGTCGCCGGGTAGGCGTAATTCATGCAACCCTGATGACAACAAGATGGTTCCTGAAAGCCTCACATCCGATTAGCAGCCCGATTATTCACAGGAATTCGTATGCCAACTTAAACCCTAAGCCTCTAAGCATCCTAACCCTGATCCCCTGTCGACCTCATGAAGCCGTCCCTGCCTTTGTGCGAGCGTGCGAGTCGAAACTCTAACCCCAGAAGATGCTTCCTATATAGTCTCCTACGGATTTTTTAAACTTTCTTCATGTAAAACCCAAGAGAATATGAACAATATTGCTTATTACAATATTACGGCGTGCCATGCGAGTGACAAAAATTACAATATTACTCTTATTATGGGTTTCCCTAAACCCTAGACGGTTTGCAGGAGGTGTGCTCTATCGCGAGAAGACGCTGGGCGCGTAGCTCGGGCCTTGGATTTTCAAGAGGCTTCACTCGGGCGATTTAGGGTTTAGGGTTTGGGGTTTTAGGGTTCGGGTTTAGGGTTTTAGGGTTGTGGGTTTAGTTTAGGGTTTAGGGTAGCAATACTATCCCTTCTTAGTCCCTATGGATAGTTGCATTGCATTTCAGTTACCCCGACACCTTATGCTAAGCAGAAGCAAAGGCCCCTTTTTTAAGAGCCCTGCATCCAGGGCTGCAAGTGTGGGAGCCTCATGTCATGCGGTTGAGCCGAAGATGCGTCAAAGGGCCTCCCCACGATCTCGTACAGTATGATAGGCCACGTCACGTGACACGCTGCTAGAATGTGTCAAATTCTCCAAGGTTCTTACAACGACACTGTGGACGACATCACGGCCATAGCAGTTTGCGGCACAGATTCCGGTGACAGTGCGTGCAACCGATTGCCAAGCCAAGCAGTTTTGTAAGAAAGAACTCTTAAAACCATCGATGGTGACTAGATTGTCTACCTGGTCTACCTTGCCACGAAAATCTTAATATTCAGAAATCATGTGCTTTTGCAGGCATGTCACGACTGTCAGAGATGACTTATTTCAATGCCTTTCACACGGTTCGCGGGCGCGGCCACAGCAAGTGTATAGCTCACGACCGAGCCGTTTCTCTTCAAAGTAAACTTACTGGTGTTCGGTAGACGTACCGCCCTGATGGTTGTTATGATTCATTAGTTCACAAGTTTTGTTGATGATGGCAACGGTGATGACATGACGCTTGGTGATGGCCAGCTTGACTGGCATATCCTCGCCTCCATCACCAGCATCATTAAAGCACCCCCATGCTACGGTTTATTATAGACCCTAAACCCCAAACCCGCATCGTTGGGCTCCCTAAACCCTAAACCCTATGCTGGCGGTTGCAGAGAATGTCACTGTTCTGTCGCCCGGAGCGTCTTCCGCGGCTCGAACCTCCGAGCCAAGCGCCTTGGGCACTGCATGCAGCTCGCTTGCAAGTTTACTTAGAGGATCATGGGACTTAATAAGTGGGGTCAGGAATAAGGTAACTCTACTTAGACATAACCCCAATGAAGGTACTTGTATCCTTACTTACTAAGTCCCCTGATCTTCCAAGTAGGTCGCAGGCGCGCAAAAAATCTGGAGACTTAACGCATGCGAGATGTCTTTGGCTCGGGTTTTGGGCACATTGTGTTCGGAATTCGTTGGCCAAGCTGACAACCAGAGAATTAGAAAAGCGTAGGGTAGTGTCGAAACATCCACCGAAACCGTTGTTTTTTGCACCTACGACGATATTTCGCTTAAAAATCTGGAAATCAGAACAGCAGGACGATTCATGAAATGTCAGCCATAGCCTGGATGAAATCTTGCGGAAGCGGCAGTTGGTACCTCCACACGAACTCAGAGAGTTATCTAAAATCATCTAAAGAGATCTGGATTGGCCTCGCATGGGAAGACGAGGGAAGTGGGACGTCTGCCGCCATCAGCCTATGCTCTGAGTCCCAGCCATAGGGTTTAGGGTTTAGGGTTGTGCCGTTGGCCTTTTGAGCGAAAGAGGTCTGGGTAAAGGACGAGGTCTGTGCGGACGTTATCATAGCTGGCCCATGGATGCCCACGGTTGACCTACAGATGCTACGGGGAACGGATTTTGGACTGGGGAACGGTGAGGTCTTCATGGACGTTATTTTGGTTTTGGCCCATGGACGCTCTGGGGAAACGGATGAGGCCTGGATGGGATTACGTGACTGTTGACCCGTGGATGCTCTGGGGAAAAGATGAGGTCTAGGTGGACGTTATCATGGTTGACCCAGGGATGCTCTGGGGAAATGATGATGTCTGGGTGGACGTTATCATGGTCTTGGCCCATGCATGCACTGGGGAACGGATGAGGTCTGGATGAACGTTATCATGGTTTTGGCCCATGGATGCTCTGGGGAACGGATGCGGTCTGGGTAGAGTTATGTAGTCTTCCTATCGATGCTCCTGGGCAAGCAGGAAACTGCCAGGCTTAAGTAGGGTTTAGGGATCCCAGGGTTTATGGTTCGGGCAGGGTATAGGGCTTTGGGTTCAGGACAAGGAGGCCTGTTATTGTAAAAGGGTTAGTCTAAGGGTTTGGCTTGCATTTTTTCGGGCTTCACTGTAGGATTCTGTTGGGGTTGAGGGCCGGCTAGGGTAAAACTGATTCAGACTTGTGCCTGTCAGGCGTTGGGGTTCGGAGTTGATGGTTTCTTGGGCCATTGGGATCAGGGTTATCGGATGTTTCGGGCATGTTTGCCTGTAGTGCCCTGCAATTCTGTGTTTGTCTGCATGATAACTATGAGCCTCGTCCGGATGCACGGTTATGACAAGTCGGGACAACGAACAGCTGGTTTTGTCTGCAGGCTAACATGGAATGAAGGCTGACATGCAAGATCATGATGACGATGGCGGCCTTTCTTGAACCAGCGTCAGATGATGGCGTCTAGAGCTGTTCTTCTTCCGACTACCGTACTCCTTGCGGCATGCAGTTTGAGCCCATACATGCGCGAAATGCCATGATAGTCCCAGGTGTATCTCTTCGATCGTCGAATTCTTCCAGTCTCCCGGCTCAGCTTCAGCATGTATGTGTATTGTCTTAACATAAGCGCAGTTGAAAGCACCCCGCCACATGGATGGTCATATACTCACGGTGTACATGTTGCCCATACCTGCCAGCCATGCTGAAAGAACGGCGCCAACCTCGAGAAACTCACCGAACACTGTATTCATTCAATACACGGTAATGCCGAAAACCCAACAACCCTGACATCATGACTCGACATGTTGGCCTGTTTCAACGATTTTGAACTGAAGTGCTTGGTGGGTGTCAAGGTTTCAGTCGATTTTGTTGATTTTTCATTTTTGCGCATGACACGGTTCGTGAGGCACTTCATTATCTTACCTTTCAGTCTTGGGGAAACGGTACTCCCCAAGTATGTCACTATCCTGCTGTATGACGCGTGTTACTACAAGTGTGAAGTTATAGACATGACAAAGGGGAAGTATCGGTGTCACACCCCCACATCGCTGTCCAGCGGTGTAAGGTTGAGGGTGTTTGGAGACGTTTAGGGTGGCTCTGTTTAGCAAGCACTAGCCTCTCGGAGTTCAGCCTTCTGGTGCCCAGAGCTTAGGGCATGGGGCATATGATAGGGTTTTGAATAGTTCTGAATTAGCATAGCCCCCCCCCCCATCTTATAGGGCCCTGAGTATTTTTTCAATTAGTACAGGCCGAAAATAGCTGGGGTTTGCTTTGCATCTGGACTTGTGCAATCGCCAGAGACTGTCAATGGAGGGGACAAACCATACAGAAACCGTAATAGGATAACATGAATTATGCCGACCAATTTGTTCGGGCTTGAACTGAGTCTGAGAGACTTGTCTTCAGATATGCCTGGAACACTGGCGGCATCAAATAGAACAGAACGAAAGCAAAGCTCTTTGAGGCTTCAAGAGAAGACTACAGACTAAGTACGACCGTCGTAACACTAATTACAATAAGCATATTATTGCAATGCCACCGCGCGCAACTTAGTGGGCCTTGTCTGCAGACCTTGCCTGGCATTGTCCGATTGTGAGCGTCAAAAAATCCGCAGCACCCTTTGGTTTCAGACCTATACTGTAGGCCCTAAACCCACCCAGGCGTCTGCTGCGGCTTTCATGCAGCCGACGCTTGCCCGAGGTGCAGACTCAGAAACTCGTCGGTCAAGGAGAGGGGAATTGTGGTATTGCAGCATATTAAATGGGACTTCATATTAACCTTGATGAATCACGGTGGGAATATTCAACTGGCCAGGATAAGGGTAGAGTGAATGCTGACGTACTTTCGGCTTCAGGTTGGAAGCCATTCAGGGTTCGGGAATCTCGCGATGTTTGTGTTTTTTGGTTTGTGTCTATTGTGTGTTAGCATGTCATGTTTCCTTGTGTTGGGCCATACTTCGGACGACGACGACGAGCAACCGTTACTGTTGCTGCCGTTACTATTAACTACCAGCACCACAAGTGCTCTTGCCTCCCCCGCTACTCCTACTGCTGTTGCTACGCCTACTGTGCCACGACGACTGCTACTACTGCTGATGCTGCCGCTGCTACAGCGACAACTACAACGATGACGACGGCTACGACCACGACCACCAACAGTCACTAATATCACGACTGCTGCTTTATTGCTCTTCGTGCTTGTCGCAGCTGGTGCTCGTTGTTCTTGGTATGTCTGAGACCACGCATTAGACTCCAATTGTTGATTGTGCGGCTTCCACGCGTGTCGGGTACTTTTGTCGCTCGGTTTTCAGGTGTCATTGCCCTGTAACAAATTCGACCGTATCGCTGCTCCTGTGCCGTTAGTTCGATCGTAGTGGTTGGGCCTTCAAAAACCTGCTGTCACCACTATGTGATGGTGGCACGGGCTTAGTGTCTTATAGGGTTCAGGACGTATCGTGTTGCATGTTCAGCCCTTTGCCCTTTGCGAAGTTGAAGATCGCCGGTGAGACCCTGCAACCTTAATGCAGGAGCCTAAATAATTATCAATACCGTTCTGGGGGTTTCTTGTTGTAACTGTAGTAGAATATACCCCAAAACCAAAACCCTGTTCTAAATATTAAGGCCCCTATATAATGCAAGCTGGGGGCTGAAATTGCTTGGGTTCGCCTGCAGATTGGAGCACACATGAGATTGCAAAGCTGCTCTCAATGATGCTTGCCTGGTCTAGTCTTCTATATCCTCGTCGGTGCCTGTGAGGAGCCCTATCGAAGCCAAGCGACCTAAACAGCTAAACTTAGAGAGCCCACACCTTTAACCCAATGCAGCTTTGCATGGGAACTATTCGGATGTCTGATGGAGACTGCTGCCAAGGCTGTCTCCAGAGCCCCGCTCTTCAGGAGAGGAATCTGGCCGGTTTGGGTTTACGGCTAGGCTAGGGTTTCTGTAGGGTCTGTAGGGTTCCGGGTTCATAAGCTTCATAAGGCTACGGTCCCAGATTGAAGATGGCTGATGCAAATTTAACAAGGTTGTTTAGGACTGCATGGAAGGTCAGAGTTTGGACAGTTCTTTGCAGGGCCCGGGTGGGAGGAAAGGAAAACTCCAGAAGGTCATTCCATGAGGCCATGCGGCTTCATCCATAAATTCCAACACATACGCTGTGTATTATATACCCCTTGTCGGCACGAGAGCTCCAATACAAGTTAACCGATGAGTTATCGGTTAACTTGTATTGGAACCCTCGTAGATCAACTGAAACCCTAGACTCCAAATGATGCTCACTAGTGCGCCGGGTTTTAGATGCTGGGAGACCAAGTTGTGGTAAATAGCCTGCAGTAGGGGCTCATAGCAAAAACAACAACAATGGCAATTGCTCTTTTTGCATGTGTGTATTATATATATATATATATGTATATATATATATATATATATTATCTAATGTATATACCTCCATGTGCAGATGTGTATGTATGTACATACATACATACATTCATACAATCATCCGTCCGTGGTTCCGTCCGTCCGTCCGTCCATGCGTGCGTGCGTGCGTGCATGCGTATATATATATATATATATGCATATGTAGAGCTTCGGGCATTGACGAGACGCCCCCCCTGGCCCTAGCTGGAGGATTCGGGGCTGAGCAATCAGAGCAATTACGCTCCTGTTTTGAACCCTGCTTGGTGAGTCCCTGTGATCCTTCTAAGCAAGCCGTAGAACCCAAGCGCTCGAACCGAGAAAGCTACACGCCAAAGCTTCAATTTCCAAACTGGGCTTCAGGAGCTGAAGACATGCCGACACGACGACGTCTGGACGATGCCCCTGCGAAGACGTCGACGGCAGGCGAGGCTGCTTTACATGGACCTTAGTAAGAAGTTTTTTTCGGTTACCAGTGTATAGGTGTATCGAAGGTAGTAAGAAGCTGCCTTCCTGATTGTGCGAAGGCGAATTAAGTTCTTGAACAAGAACCCTCAGCGTTTGGGGTGTTTAGAAGTCAAGGCTCAGGGAGGTGGCATTTACATTTTCTGGTTCAGAGCTTCTGGCCGTAAAGGTGAGGGCTATAAAGTTCAGGATCCGAACACTTGAGACTTGAGATTGCTAGAGTCGGCAGGGTGCTGCTGAATGTCTTAACCTCAAGCAAAACCCACACCTTCGCACTCATTTTGCAGACGCCGTGTCTTCCGTGACCTACGGCGGGCTGAACCTGTCCGAGCTGAATGATGAGGCGCCGGGCAGCAGGTTGAGGTTCGAGTTTGGTTAGTTTTCGAGCCTGTTAGGGAACTGTAATCTGGTCTCTACAGCAGTGCAGGCGTCCTCCTTTACGAGTTGCGTGGAGTTGTTGTCCTGTCTGGTTCCTTCTCAGGGTAATGGTTCCAGGACGAAGGGCTTAGGGCTCAGGGAGGTCAACTTAGTAGCTGAGTGGATACACTATACACTTTTTGGGATAATACTGTTGATGGACAAAATCCTGCATGACCCTAAGGACCCTAAACTATGGGAATTATGGTATATTCCTTATTATGGGTAGTGCAGGATTTTGTCCATCAGCCGTATTACCCACAAAAAGACTGAAAGTCTACACTTTTGGGGGCGTATGAACTCAGCAACTAAGTCAAGGAGTCAAGGGCTCGTGGGCGAGTGCAAGCGTACACAGCCCCTCCTGAGGAATAGCGGTCGCTGTTCCTCAATTATGGCAAGATCCCTAAACGCTAAATTCTAAACCCTCCTGAGGAATAGTGGTTGGTGTTCATCCATTGTGGCCAGATTCGTAGCGAAGGTTGTACATCCTAGTCAGAAGCCACGCCTTTAAGCAGATGTCCCTCTCCAGCTTGGCTTCTTATAACTTGGGGGGTCGAAATATGAAAAATGATATCCCCTTATAGCCATGGAAACTATACGATAGCCCGAAGCCAAAAAAGTTCCTAGCTAATATGGCCCCTAATTGGCCAGCAGTGACACCAGTGCCACATCCGGAGTCACTTCTGTGAGGTGCTTCTGCAAATTCTGTGCCTTGGCTCTGTTTATGTCAGAGTTGCAGGATAACAGGAAACCTAAGGCCCCGACCCCAACAACCCCCCCCCCCCCCCNCCCCCCCCCGGGCCTAGGAACCACCTTCCGGGCTGGATGGGCGGTCGCGCAGAGGCCAAGAGAGCATCGGCTTTGACGTTTTCGGATTTGCCATTCTCGCAACCCCTCGATTTCTTTCGGTGCCCTCACGAAAACCCTAAACTCTAAACCGAACCAAGGGACGTCTAAAAAAAAAACCCGGGTTCGGGGCTCCCTGAGGGAGCCCGTTGCAGGCTACGGGCCTCGGAGCCTGGCGCCGGGAGGCGATAGGCGACAGCTGGTGGCAGACCAGGCTGTTGGTTCTCCGGTGCTTTCGCGGTTTAGGATTTAGGGTTTAGGGATTAGCGTTTCGGGGTTTAGGATTTGGGATCTAGGGTTTTACAGGCGGCTTTTAGGGCTCCAAGTTTTTGGGGGGTGTGGTTGAAGGATCATGACCTGCTATGAGAAGGTTCATGGGCTAGCCTGGTGATCAGCAACGGAACTACATGCACATTCGCAGCACAGACCCAGCTACATGCTGATGACCTCAGCTGTAGTTTTACGATGTTTGCTTTTCAGGATGAACAAGGCTATCTTACAAGGTTATCTTGGTCTGTATAGCTGTGATTATGAAGAGTCAAAAAAGTGAGTGGGGCAGGGAGGCGTGAACTCCTAAGCTCCGCCCTGATCAAATGAGGCGCTAAGCAGGTACGCAGCAGGGTTTCGTTACACAGTTATTTTGTTCGGGCAGAATCCCAACTCAAAAAAATTCGAAGTCTCCAACCAGGTGTTGCCTGGAGTTCGCAGCGCAGCTGAGACCCACCGAGGCCCATCAAATGTCAGTGTTTTGAGGTGAGCCTTGGAGTTCTATGAGTCTATGAGTTGGGTACTGCCCCCACTCAGTAACAGTTGGATAGTATTCATAATATAGATATATTAGGCCCTTAACAGAAGCCCTATTATAGACTGTTACTGTATGGGGGCAGTACCCAATCTATGAGCATAATATAGCATAATTTTAGTTTCGGCTTTCTTTCACCTGGAAGTCCGAAACTCCAGCCGCAGCCGAGAAGCAACTCATGACGAAGACCCGAACATGGAGCCCAACTATTCTCACCTAAGCCTAGAACCCCAGAAAAATCTATAAGTCTATAAGCCCTAAACATCCCCGAACCATAGATTAGATTGCGTTGCAGGCTCAAGTCACCTGAACCTAAGACCCAAAACCTCGCAACCCTTAAACCCCAAACACCCCTCCACCCAGGATATGGGTTGACAAGGCACAAAAGCATGTAATCCCTAAACCCTAGGTATTGAGGGCAGGGCTTAACGTTCTCAATCCCTGAAGGGAGGAATTACATCGCTTTGGTAGGGTTTCTCCCGACAAGGGCTTCCCTTCAGATCACAGAGGGATTCTTAGCGCGGTTACTCATATATGTGCCTTATATGTGTGTATATATATATACAAACATACACATGCCTTCTCGCTCTCCCTCCCTGCCTCCCTCTCTCCCTCCCTCCTCACTCTCTCTCTCTCTCTCTCGCTCTCTCTCTGTCTCTCTCACTCTCTCTCTCTCTCGCTCTCTCTCTCTCTCTCTCGCTCTCTCTCTCTCTCTCTCTCCCTCTCTCTCTCTCTCTCTGTCTCTCTCTCGCTCTATACATATATATATATATATGAGACATATTGCAAAGTTCGATGTCCTTCGGATCTCTGGGAAGGGCAGTGAAAGCCTTTGAGGGCTCCCCAAGAACCTAAAACTTCTAAGAAACCTAAACCCTCAACCCTAAAGCTTAAAACCAACCCTATAAGCCCCAAAACCCTAAAACGCTGGAGGACTCCTGGCGCAAGCGATACCGCTGCCTTCTGGGCATGGCCGATGCCTGGAGCGCTGGGGTTTTGCGGTTTTAACTTTTAGGGCTTTTCGGATTTAGGGTTTTAGGGTTAACCGTATCTAACATCAGGGTCCGAATAATTTGTAGCAGTATCCGCTTATCGTCCCTATATAGATATATAAGAGTATACCCACAAGGCTCCATCTTCATGCTTGAGGCTCCAATATCACCAAGACTTCCCAGATGCTGCTTTTCTGTACGGCCTTAGTATGGAGCCTGATTAAAAGGCAAGTCAAGGGGACACCACAAAAGGCAGGTTTTGAGGTTCAGGTATGTTCAGGTAGGGTTGTTGTATCCACAACTAAGTTTCTTCTGCTTGGTTTCCTGATTCCCCTCATTCTTGACAGGAGCATCAGATGCCCCAGGCCCATTAAAGCTTCCTATCTAAACCCGGGTTGCTGGTGGCAGGCAGGCTTAAGGGACAGTGTAGTGTTCACTGCCACGGAATGGGAATGCCAGAGATGTATTGTTTCCGGTTGTGGGTACCGTTTCCGTGCGCTGTGCTCTTCTCCTTGAAGCATGTGGCACGGCAGTGCGGCCGTGATGCATGCCGAAAGCCTGAACTCCTGAAGTCTGAAAACGATCCGGCAGCAGGACGGGAAGCTGGTGCTACAAAAGCCACCGGCACGGTGGGGATGCCCCAGCCGAGTCCCAAAGCCCTACAGTCCCTACAGTGTGACATCGAGGGAGACGGGAGTTCGGTTCGACGGGCATACGTCTTTTTCTTGACACTGCATAACCCCTGCTGACTGTCTTGTCGATGCTCGAATGGTGTGCTAGGTCATGAAGGACACGTTCATGTTGCCAGCAATGGTTTCCTACATGTAGCTCCATGACGTCGCGAAATTCAGCTTTGCGTTACCGCAACCCATAGCTTGTGCGCTTCTAGCACGTGTCGATGTTGCACGATTGTGCAGGTCTTTTGATTGGGAAGGAAGATTTTTCGAACAGTTGCAAGAGATAGCTCGAGCAGGGCATGTATCGCTTGTAATTACAGGCTTTGCTGGTGTTGCAGGGTGCATGAATAGTTGCATATGGTATTAAAGACTGGTATTGAAGCTCTTGCGCACATAGTTGCTTTACTTGTAGGCCTTGCCTACACCTACGAACGATCCTTCAAGCTAGCCCTTTTTTGCAGGGTTGCTCACCTAGCAGACCCTGAACTGTCTTTTTCTCTAGCCTAAAAACCCTAAACCCCTAAACCCTAAACCCTAACCAGTTGTTGTGGAGCTTGCTGCCTTGTGCGAGCGCGAGAGTCGAACTATCTGTTGCAAGCCTAAGCCCCTCTATCCCGAGAGTCTATAAATCTTCAGAATATCCCTGAGAGCCCTATTCTAGCTCTTAAGACATTCTTATAACTTAAGGACCCTGAACCCTGAAGCCTATCCCTGACGGATGACTGATGCTGAGGAAAACGGAGGTTACAAAACACACAAACTCAACCCTCATCGCTTAGTTCAGGCCTCGGCGACCGTGTGGCAGCACCGCAGCTCTTCGTCGGCCCCACTGGGCAGAAGCTTTTCTGCGACCCGGCCTTCGATGGTTTGGGTTCAGGGTTTTGGGTCGAGGGTTGACCTCAGTCCGTGTTGAAAGGCTTGGAGCTATTCGACTTTAGGGGCTTTTATCTTAGTAGCTGGGTAGGTAACCTTTAACCTTTTGGGGCTTATATAATCCTACCATAATTGAAAGGTTAACCTTTTTTGGCTAAGGTATTCAGCCCCTAGGTTATATATCCCTACCTTACTATTATTGGGCTTCATTATAAGGGGGTTTATATGGGATATCCCTATCCTAGCTTTTGCTTATGTGCTTTTTGGGGGCCCTATTTTAGGGGGGTCCTATATATAAGGGTTACGATAAGGGGTCTGGAGGGTTTTATTTAGACTTTGGGCTTACGGCCAGGGATCTGGGTTTAAGCTGTTTAAGGTTTCCTGTGTGGGCTACTCTACGCCATCCAAGAGTGGCGGGTTGGGGTTTCAAGTTTACAGTTTTTACCATCGACCCAAGAATGGCTGGCCGAAGGGATCAGGTGATGTAGTTGGTAGGTTTTGTGAACTTTTGGATTCGTACCCTAATGATATCCCATTCATTAAGTCTCCTGATCTTCTAAACGTAAACGAGCTGCCTTTTTGGATGTCGTGTCTTCTTTCACACATGTCCTCACAAGGTTGGGGTGGTTTAGGCCTTCGGGCTTTTGGGTTTGCAAGAGGTTGATGGGATGAATCTTCCAGGATGTACAGGATACAGTGCTGGGTTTACTGCCCAATCTTCGGTTGAGGCAGTGCATCGCCGGGAGTCCAAAGTAGGTTCGACGTTCGGAGGAGGTGTGGGTTATCTAGGTCTCATACAGTGCTTCTGGCCCTGACCCACACGGCGTATGCTGCCAAATCCTGACACCCAAGAAATCCCATCAAAGCTCCAAACCTTGACCACGAAGCCCAAAACTCGCCGCTTACTTGGCCTTAGTAATTACCTATACTATTTTGGGGGGGCTCCTTTTTATAGTTAGACTATAATATACCCCCAAGCCCTATTCTAGTTATTAAGGCCCCTCAATCATATCCCCGTCCCTGATAACCCACAAACCAGAGGCTATGGTGGCTGGACCGACCGAGGCTGGAACTCCAAGAATCAGTACTTAAGGGTTCCTTAAAGGGTTCTATAAGGGATCTATAGTGGTTTAGTTTTAGTCGGTACGCTTCAGAAAATCAGAGGGGGTCCTTTCTGTGCGCCCTTAGACTCTTACCACTGAGGTTCTTTGTCGTAACAAACGTTTACACAGTTTTTTTTCAAAAACTTAGCCTAGGCTAATGGAATCATGTAGGTTCTCTGCATGTGGTTCCTGTTATTGCGGAAGTGGAACTTCTAAGGAAGAAGCAGCAGTGAGAATCCCAAACATCTTGTTGCTAAGCAGCTCCGGCTGGAACCTTAAAGCCCGAAGCAGCCCTGGCTACTACCAAGGCTGACCGCCCAATTCCCAAGCCTCATGATCATTCAATAGTCATTTCCTATACTAATGTGGCCCTGGGGCCCTAAACCCATGAAAACGCTGAGCGGCAAAAACAGGCCCGCAACGATAAACGGATAAACCCTCTGGTGACCAGGACCCCAGACAGACTTGCATTCAGTTCCTCTCCAGACCGTCACGACTTCGGCCCAACGTGGCGAGGAAGGGGTCACAAGAGATCAAGAGGGGGTGTAGGGTTTAGGGATTCGGGGTTCAGGGTTTTCGGATTCAGGGGTCAAGTCGCTAGCTTCGAGGGGGGGAGGCACGCGGGGCCTGACAGGCGATTGAGTGCCCTAGAGAGAGAGAGAGAGAGAGAGAGAGCGAGAGCGAGAGAGAGAGAGAGAGAGACAGAGAGAGAGAGAGAGGGGTCGAGGGCTGCTGCGGTTTAGGGTCGTTCCGGATAGAAAGTAGGTCCTTATACTCTTTGGGGCAGGGAGTGGCAGGGCATATTCTGCATTGTAAGTGCAGTGCTCGGTTTCCATATTTATTTGCTCATAGCCCGCCCCAACCCTGAACAGCTGCTGTTGAGATAACTGTCGCAAATTCAATTCTCCGGCGCGGCGGCGCCTGTGCTAGATAAGAGGTCTGAAGATCGACGTGGTAATAAAAGTCCATTTGTAAGTATATCAGGTTAGCTGAGGCTAGTACCGTGTATAGTCCGCATAATGCAGTCGACCCCTAACCCATGAAGGCTCCTATTGTAGTAAGGCGTGTAGCATAGAAAGCTGCAGTAACACTAACAGTATAATATTAGTTAGTAACAGTGGCCCAGAAGTATTAGTGGTAACAACAGTACAGTACAAAAGACGATCACATTAAGACTTCGCATAACAAGGTTAGGCAACTGCGACCCCCGAATTTCCCCAAAGGTAAGTACTATAGGGGCCTTAATAATTTCCTATTTTGAGGGTTTATTCTTATTATTATAGTATAACGGACCCCAAAACCCTATTCTAATCATTAAGGCCTCTATAGCAGCACGTAGCGAATAAAGGCTCCCATGAGCTGCCAAGCGCCAGGACGTGGAGCCGTGGCGCTTTGCCCGCTCGCAGGCGTGCGTCCGAAATTCAGCGGTTTCAGGCAGAGAACCCAATAACCCTTATTTAAGGAATATACCTTAAATCATAATATTAAGCCCCCTATAACTTAAGGTATAATCTATACATTAAGGGGTATTGGGATCTCTGGGCAGGTAGAAGCAGCACCCGAAACCGAAACCTCGCAGGACTTATGATGTACATGTTCTTTCAGGGGCCCGAACACGAAAGCACATCATCGTACCCAGAGAACCCAATAACCCTTAATTAAGGAATATACATTAAATCATAGTATTAGGCTCCCTATAAATTAAGGTATAATCCTTAATTAAGGGGTATTGGGATCTCTGGGTACTTGCAGCAAGGAAGGGCATATGCCAAAAGTGTGCCAGTGGTATCTTGGCCCTAAACCCTCCGTGCAATTTGGGGCAGCCATAGAGGCCGCCAAACCGCCAGGAAACTCGGATCCAAGGCAACGAAGCGCCACACCGTGACTTCAGGGTACCCTGAGCTCGAAAGCCTAGGTTGGTGTGCCTTTGTGGTGGTCGTTTGTACACCAGATGGCTGGGCTTCAGTGCACAGAGGTAGCGAGGCATCAACTCATACAAGCGCTGTGGATTAAGCTGCTATCTCGATCCCTCAACCGTAAGTCCCCAAGCACTTAGAGGACGAGGAGACACGCTTATCACGGTGACCGTAACCCCCCTACCAAAAGGCCTAAGGCCGGACACCTCGACAAAAGCACCCACATGGCCAAGGGTCGTAGCCTCCCCATGCCAGGAATCGGGTCAGCTGCCTCATCGGGGTGGCGTCTCCACGCTGACGCCCCTCTGGTACGGCGAGGATGCCGGCAGAGCGGGGGTTTAGGACGGCTTCAAGATAAGCGGTGAGTGCAGAGTGCAAGTACCGGTATCATGCTTATGAGGCTTGTGATAGCTAGCGCTTCGGGGCTATCGGGACCATGTAGGTTAATCTGGTATTATGCAACGATCGGACTCTTGTCTTATCGCATAACTTCGAAGCCATCGCAAAAACTTTCCGAGATCTGTCAATCGTAGGCCCGCCACCCTAAGATCCTACACGCAGGAGACCGAAAGAGGTGAGACCACCCAGGTGTATTCGTTGAGGGTTTAGGGTTTAGGGTTCTGAGCCTTAGTGCGAGGGCTCTTGCGAGATGTAGCGGGAGGGGAGTCCTGCATGTCCTGAGCTTTCCTAAGCCGAAAATCCCACGTATTCCCCAAAGCGTAAATAAGCCCGAAGCCCTAAACCCTGAACCCACAACCCGACGAATTCCCTAAACCCTATATGCTCCTGTGAAGTGCGAAGTGGGGTTTGAGCTGTTCTTGTGTATTTAGTGTTGGGTTGGGCCCCTCACTTTGAGCTCCTTCGGGGTTGCCTGTCTCAACCCAGTTGTCATGAGCCTCGCCTGCCTTGTGAGTTCCGCAAGTCGAAACACAACCATATGCCCTAACTCCATACCCATATGATGCAGGGACCCGAATATAGCGCTCGGATTACGATTCCCAGACCCCTGACAGACAGTATTCAAAAAACCGTAAGGGGAGTTCCTATAAAGTATAAAGTACCCTTCGCAGTAGAGCCAGAGGGTCCCAGTTTAGGTGGTCTACTGTCTAGATGCTCCAGGGGTCTGGTATAAGGTCTATACTCCTAGTTGCAAGATTCCAGGCTAAACTCCAAGCCCCTAAACCTTAAACTCGAAACCGTATGCTTTAAGCTCTTTAGCTCTTAAACCCTAATGCGACTCCAAACCCTAGGCCCTAAGCTTTAAGCTCATTAGCTCTTCAATCCCAAACCCGAAAGCCTACATCGAGGAGGCTCCCAGTGCTGAGCATCTCAGGGCCACGGCCTGGGGCTTGTCTTTCGGGGTTTGTCTGTGGGGTTCGGGGTTTTCGGGGTTTGGGGTTTACCAGTTTAGGCTTTAGGGTTCCGACATCCAGGCGGGCATATAGAAGTCTGTGCAAAAAGGGTTTAGGGCTTAAGCCTTTTGGGTTCATGGTTTTAGGGCTTCAGGTTGACTCGCGAAATGACATCCCTTGCAGGAACGAGGGTGTGCGCAGACAGCACACTTGCCCTGCCCTTCTCAACGTCAGCCAAGCGCATGAAACCTCGCTAAAGGACTCGTGCAGTGCTCAGAGAATCCGTACGTCATAAAAGCCCAGAAGTCAGCAGCACTGAACTGCAAGACCCTAAACCCAAACCCCAAGATGCGAAATCACACGGGAACCCTGAGAAGTGGCTCCACGGTCCAAACGCTAAAAGATCTCAAGGACATGCTCCCGTGCAGTGCGCTACTGCCTCCACTATCGTTTGTCGGAGGTTGCGGCCTGCATCCTTAAAGAGCATCGAAAATCCCGAAAGTTCAAGCGCTATACCCGAAACCTTAGACCCCACCTACTAAACCCTAGTCCCTAAATCCTAGTCCCTAAACCCTAAACCCCTTAAACCTATAGTCCCTAAGCCCTAAACCCCTCACACCTATAGTCCCTGAGCCCTAAACCCCTTAAACCTATAGTCCTTTCTCTTTGGGATGTGTAGCTCAGGCCCGAGATCTTCAGCGGCTCAGCGGTGTGCCACAAGCCGAGGGCGGTGCTTTGGTGCCGGGCTTTGAGGGTTTGTAGTATGGTGTATTAAACTATGCGTTTATATATATATATATATATATATATATATATATATTGTAATAAATATATGTTGTAATTAAATATATGTTGTAATTAACTATTTCTGTATATTGTAGTATCTTATCGTTTTTGTAGTATACTACAGTATATTATAATTATTAAAGAATCTTCAGGGCTGCAGCGCTTTAGGCTCAGAGTTTAGCGCTTTAGGGTTTCGTAGTGTTTTGGTGGCTAAGATTTTGGGAGTCGGGTTTTTCGGTTATTGGGGTCTGGACGCCACAGCTTTGAGGGTTCCTGGGCTTGGGGTACAGAGCGCATACAAGGTACCTGGACCTAGTAGAACCTGCTTCTATTGTGGGGGCTTCAGACATCCTCTAGTGATCTGCGACTGTCTTTGTGCTATGGGCTTCTTTAATGCATATTTTTTGTGCTTTTTCATGCCGGTGTATAGTTTTTGGGCGGAATCAATACTGCTGTTTGTGTTTTGGCCCGTTTTTTTTTGTGGCTTGCTTCGGCCCTTTCTGCTAATGGTCAATCTTAATTGAGTAGAGGATCAGGAACCTAAACCCCCAACCCCCAAACCCTCCTAAACAGCTTTACTCCTAAGCCCCCGTACTGTACTTACTACTACTACTACTACTACTGCTACTACTACTACTACTACTACTACTGCTACTACTACTACTACTATCACTACTACTACTACTACTACTACTACTACTACTACTACTACTACTACTACTCCTGCTGCTACTACTATTCATTTCATTCCAATCGCAGCCGGTTGCTCAGCTTGGCGCTCAGGCTAGTGGCAGTGCATTGCACCGGTGCTTCGAGAGCACTAAACCACATGGACAAGGTCGAGTTCCGCTACGAATAGC
>BGNK01000293.1:9466-280513 GCA_003297005.1 Symbiodinium sp. clade A Y106 | reverse complement strand
TAACAGGGCCTAATAGGGCCTAATGGGGCCTAATAGTGCCTAATAGGGACTAATACGGACTAACAGGTGCTAATAGTTTGGGCACCCCCCAACTGGGCACCCTCCTAACACCTACATGACTAAAGAGGGAGGTCTGAGTGTTTGGCAAACGGCGCTAGGGGTTTATAGGCTAGCGCCTGGAGGCTAGTCAGTAGTACCAGTTTGCCCCTGCACGTGGGCTGCTGCATGTTTTCTGTGGCTAGCATCATGGAGATTCATAGGAGGTTCATAGGCGGTTGATTCGTAGGGTTTGTTTAGAATTCTGCAGGTTTTATAAGAGGGGCCTGAAGAAGTAGTAGCGATGTCCCTTTGCAGTCCTGCTTTGTACTATTAAATGCCCCGGGTTTGATACCGAGTTCCGGATGCTATGTGCGTTGAACCCCCGTCGAAGTACATATTACATGTCCTGCTTAATGAAGCACTTGGGCCCTAAACGCAGCAACCTAACAACCCCGAAACAAAAAGCTTAAACCCCAAAAAAAGAACCCGCTAAACCATTCAAACCCATAGGCCCTGAACCCTAAGCCCTAAACCACCTAAATAAGCAGCGCGGCCTTAAACCGTATATACGCCTTGAGCCGTAAAAACACGCCGAGGTAAATGCTTGCCGGACCCTTAGCTCACCCCCGCCGAGCGGTGGAGTTCGAGTTTATCGTTCAAGCTAGCCCTCTCCTCTAGTCTTTAGGGTTTAGACTTTCGGGTTTAGGGGTCAGGCTTTAGCTTTAAGGGTTCAGGCTTTAGGCTTTCTAGGGGTTAGGGTTTAGGCTTTGGTTACTTGTAGTTTTCAGGGTGCAGGGCTCCTCTTAGAGATTATGGCTTGTAGGACCTGATTCAGATTATGGCTTGTAGAACCTGATTCCGTAGAAACCCTAAACCCTAAACCCTAAACCCTAAACCCAAACCGTCATTGTTTTCACCCATCCGACCTACAGTTCTATGCCTCGCCTGGATTGTCGGGTTGGGAGTGCCGAAGCCCAAGAAGCGCGAAGCCCGGAGTTGAAACCGAATGGTATAGAAGCCTCAATAGTGACCAACATATGTTTATAGCACGGTCTACCCCAAAGCCCTATTCGAATCATTAGGGCCCCTATATTACTGGCATGGTATGGTCATAGTTCCAGCAGCTTAAAGCTTTCGCATGTGCCTACCCAAGGTTTAGGGTTTAGGGGTTTAGGGTTTCGGGTAAAGGACCGAGCGCGACCCCTCCCGGGGCAGCCAGTGGATTGGTGGTCCCCCACATCGCGAGCGCAGTGTGCGGAGAGATTCCTCTTGGCAGCCGCCGCCTGCGTGAGTGCGACAAATGGGACAGGCAACTTGGCGACCTTTCGCCGACAATGGGCTGCAGCAGATCTGCAAGATGTGGTGCAGCCTATTGTCGAGCGAAAGATCGCTTGCAGTGCACATGCCGTTTGCGTGTTCGGCATGCATAGGGGGCCGGACGGCTTCCACCACGAACTTTAAGATGCGGGCACAATTCCATCAAAGTAAAATGCAATTTCCGTGTCAGGGAAACTTCCTCGGGCCCGCCCCTGGTGAGTGTGCGGTTGGAGGCGGTGCCGCACTTCGCCTCAACTTCCTTTTCGTCAAGGTGCCTGTACAGAAACAAGGAAGGTGCAGCCTATCTTCGCCGACACGTCGCCCGCAGTGTGTATCCGGTAGGCTTTAGGGCTTTCGCGGTTGTGGTATTAGGATATTTAGGATTCAGGCCAGTTCGGGTTACAGTTCGGATATACGGTTTTGTTCGGGATTGAGTTGTGGGTTTCAATTTCGGTTTCAAGCCACAAGGCCCGCGCCGAAATCCTCCAGTAGTCGCTGGGCCACCACTTGCCAGTGGCGCTCACGCCAACCTGCCTCCAGAGCAACGCTGCCATGGGCATAAACTATACATTGCACTATGCAGCTTGTTGCTATTATATCTGTTTTTTGGTAGACTTGTAGTTCATGTACTTTATATTCTTCATCTAGTTCACGTCTTCAACGAGGAGCCGCTGTAAAGAGCCGCCAGTAGCCAGATAATCTGGCTAAGCTTCGCAAGTGGTATCTCAGCTCTGAGAAACTGCCCTCTCTGACCAATAGCAGCACCAGCATCTTCGTCGCCACTTGTCACCGGCATCATGGGAAATGTCTGACAAGCAGAATGCAGCAGGAATCAGACTAGAGCCACAGTCCTAGAACACGAGAGTACTAACCCCGATGACCCCCACTCTGAACATCTCTGATCCCAAGACCCCTGAACTCCCAAAGGCCTCCCTAAACCCTATACCCTAAACCCCTGCCCTGGCTCAAGCCAAATTTGGCTCAAGCCCTAAGACCGGGCGAAGCCCGGTCTTAGGGCAAGGCTCAAGGGCTGAGGGTCGGGGTCTGGTTCGCTCGGAGCCTGTGGCGTTCGCGGGTAAGGTTCGCGGGGGCTTCCACCAGGGCACGATCCTGCGCACCTTCCTGAAGCTGGCGGTTTGTGGAGGCCTCTGCGGGCTCGGGTTACCCGATCAGGGACGCCTTGGACGTGAATGGCTGGGCGGAAACGCAGCGGGCCTGTGGAGGCGGAGAATGTGTCCATTCCCGCGAGCTCGGAGGATGACGGAGACGCTAGTCCCGCGAAGGTGGCCCGTTCGAAGAAAGGGGGGCACCCGGTCACCCTGTCGGAGCTCCGCAGCATTCTCCTCGAACAGACGAAGCAGTTGCAGGACAGTCAGGCTGCTTCGGTGGACCAGGCCGTGAAGCGCATGGAGAAGACGATGGACGATAAGCTGGGCGTATTCGAGGGGCAGGTTGCCAAGATGGATGATAGAGTGGGGGTGCTTGAGAGGCAAATCGAGGAACTTCTGAAGAAGGGTCAGGAGCCTCAGCCTCTTCGCGGACTTGGAGCTGACGATGCTAATCGGAGGGCTCGTACTCTGGTGTATGGCGGATGGCCCCGCGACACGCGCCGGGGGGTGATCTTGGATGAACTCCGGACCTTTCTGAGCTCTCTTGGGGTAAAGGATCACCTGGATGCTGAGCCGTTCACGACTGGGGCCAGACGCAGTATGGCCTTGAGCGCCTTCAAACAGAGGCCTGGGGAGAGCTTCGCTGACATGCGGGCTCGCATGCACCAGGTTGTGCTTGCCTTCAGCACCGGTGGCCAGCTGACAAAAGCTGGGGGTAAAGCTTGGTGCAGCTATTCCAAAACAAGAGCAGAGCGAGCAAAAGGCGCCCACGCGGGGTGGATCAAAAGGGTGGTGGGCCACTTGAAGCCGGAGATGATTTCAACCCTCGATGTTGAATGGAGTAGTGGCTCGGT
The DNA here is from genome assembly GCA_003297005.1 of Symbiodinium sp. clade A Y106. Taxonomy (NCBI): domain Eukaryota; class Dinophyceae; order Suessiales; family Symbiodiniaceae; genus Symbiodinium; species Symbiodinium sp. clade A. The sequence goes on along the minus strand of BGNK01000293.1, from coordinate 277,194 downwards.
GTGGCAGGACTCCTTATGGGGCAGCTCGGACTTACCCGTACCGCCAGGGACCGACATGCGGGGCGTACTGGTACGTGATGACTTGGAGGCCAAGCCCTGGGTGTCTGCCAAGCTTATGGCCGCGGACCTCAAGCTCCGTGAAAGGGATGTACGTGCGTGCCTTGAAGAACTGCAGCGCTGACCTTTTCCCGCCGTTTCTGAAGATTGTGACAATCAGCTCAGGGTCTTCGGATGGAACTTGGGGGGGGCGGAGGGCCAAGACCTCTCGCAACTCCTTCTCGAGGCTGCTCCTTCTCAGCTGAAAAAAGAGTCGCTTGTGGTGTTCCAGGAGTACGCAGAGGGTCTGAGGGGTGGACGGTGGAGCACTCCAAACAATGGACAACGGTGGCACACAGGCACCCCTCTGTTTGGCGGGGGTGCGGGCTCACGTTCCAGTCGGACTCCTGGACCTTGTTGAAGAGGGTCTCCACGAGGAAGGGGGTATGGTTTAAGGTGCGCGTTCGCGAGGGTTCAGACTCTCTCTGGATTGGTACCTGCCACTTCACACCTGGGTGCACTGTGGCCCAGTTTGAGGAAGAGGCTGAGGACTTCTTCAGGGGCCTGCCTAAGAATGCCTCGCAGGTTGTTTTCCAGGGTGATGTCAACGCCGCCTTTGGATGGGTCCGTGATGGCGCCGAGGTCACGCCGGTCCAGAAGGACGGAAAAGGGGGGATCCTCTTGAAGGTCCTGTTGGAGCGGGGTTTGGTTTTAGTGTCTCCGGTGGACTGCCAATTCGAGGTGCCCACCTCCAGGCCGAGGCAGATAGGAAGAACGGGGCAGCACATTGATGTTGTTGCTCGAAACGGGTTGCATGCTGCTCCGGTTCGCATCCACGTTGACTCCTACATGAAAGGGGGGACGGACCATGAACTACTTCCAGGGGAATTTAAGATCGGTGCGAGACGACCCAGAAAGAGGCGACAGACGAGGGCGAGGGTTTGCTCGGAGACATTCGGCACGATCACACACGTTGACCAGGCAGTCCTTGCCTCCCTCGCCGTCTCCCACACCAAGCCTGCTCCCAGCGCCTCCTATCGGGATCCTGAGGAGGTCCGTGCCCTCTTCAAGCAGGCACGGCTTAGCGGTGCCCCTCAGGCCTGGAAGGCTGCGCTTAAGTCCAGGAAGGTTGCTAGGAAAGTCTGGGAAGCAGACCGCCTCAGGAAGGCGGCGGAGGGTGACTGGGATTGCCTGAGGTCGGTTCGAGGGCAGTCTGGCGTAGGCTGGGATGTCGAATTTTCGGTGCATCAGCAAGGAGACCCTCATGAGGCCATACATCAGCACTTCCAGAGTGTCTACCAGTCGACAGGGATGTCCTGCTGGAAAAGTTGGCTGCTAAGCTTGGCCCGGGTCCTGAGCTACAGTGCTGGAAAGGGTTGTTGGCCAACAACGATGCCGTCCTCTCTTCTCCCTTTGGAGAGTCATCCATTGCCATGGGCAAGGGCATTAAACAAGGGGGTATCGAATCGCCGGCCTTCTATGGCATGCTTATGGAACTTGCTGCGTACGATGCCGAGGTTGAATATGGTTGGGGCTCTAGGGGACGGCTTTTTCCTGATCTCGAGTGCCCGGATGCTGCCATGTTCATGGACGATGGGGTCCTCTGGACCAAAGGGTCGGTTGAATTGCAGCGCAGGGTCGAGGTGCTCCTTCGGTTCGGACTTCGAGTCAACTTCGCCAAGTGCCAGTTGTACTGCTCCCCCCGATGTGGGGGACCAAGGTGGATTCGGATGGGGGATAAGACCCTGCATGCAGGCACCCACCTTGACACTATGGGCCTTCAGTTGTTCGTGGGACAATCGATTTGCAGCCTGATCTCCCCTTTGATGGCAAGGTGTCGGGCTAAATTCTGGCAGCTAAAACATGTGCTACGAGGCTCTGGGGCGCTTCATGCTAGGGTCCGTCTCATGCAACGCATCGTCGGGGCCACGCGCCTTTGGTGCATCGCCTCTGTGCCCCCCGACCGGGCGGCTATGACCATGGCCAACTCGGTACAGCTTCAGCTCTTGGTATGGTTGTTGAAGTTAGGCCGGCGAGGGGGAGAGACCTGGTTGGCGTTCAGGCAGCCTGCCTTTCGGTGTGCTCGTGCAGTCCTTAACAATGCCAAGTGTGAAAGATGGTCCACGCTGTGGTTAAGGCGATATTAGAGTTTCGCTGGTCACCGCGCCCGTGCTCTTCACCTCCCAGACCCCGTCATAAGTGCCTTTTTGGAATCTTTCAGGCCGCTCCAATGGTGGCAGCTTGAAAAGGTAAGACCAGGGGGAGTTCGTCATAAGGGCCAGCACTACCCGAGACTCACCGTCCTTGAACAGAACTTGGACAAGGCTGCGGGTGGACCGTGGCGGGTTGCGGCTCAGGACCGGGGCGAATGGCATGGCAAGGAGGGCAGGTGGGTGGACCTACATGGCTGGGATGCCTTCGAAGGGGAGGTGGCCTCTTTTATGCAGGGGACGACCTCGTCCCGCAGTCAGCCCAAGGGATGGTACACCCTGGCAAAGGAAGGGTTTTCTGGCCTTGAAGCTAGGGGCCTGCACAAGTGTGCAGCTCTTCGTCTTCGCGATCTTCTTCGCGCCGAATGTCATCCCCAGGTCTGTAAGCAGGCCCGGGAGTATGTGCAGGCTTGCTGGGCGAGTCCTCGAGGGGTTGCCACGGACGCCGAAATGATTGAATGCCAGGAATGGGCCGAAGGAGTGCTGGAGCACCTCCGGGGGTTAGTCAGCATCACCTGCGCAGCGGGCAACCCACCTGGACCTTCGGAAGCACAAGGGTCTGACTTCCCTCACGGTCTTTTCCATGCTGTTCCAGTTTGGCCTGGAGGATCGCAGACGGCGGCTGGGTCTTCGGTGTCCCACGGAGCACATGGAAGTACTGGCAGCGCTCTGGTGGATGCCGACCAAGCACTCCGATCGTCCGCTGCGGACGAGACAGAAATTGGTGGTGGTGGCACGGCGACCGTCGAAGAGGACACAGATGAAACGGGACTTCTGGCGGTTGGACAAGCGCTGCTCTTTCTCCCCCTTGGGGCTCGCGCCTTCGACCCGCTCATTGATGATGAGGACCTCCCGATATGGTTCCACAACCAAGTTGACACTCTCAAGGGCCTTTCCAACCGCGGGGCTCATGGGCCCACACTCTGCCAGTACCTGGAAGGGCTTATGGTTGCCTCAGACGACCTCCGCTTCGTCAATGACATGGGACCCGTCGTGAATGCGATCCGCTAGCGCGTGGACACCCATACCCCAACCAGCAACGCCTTGACTCGAGCGGATGGGGTCCCTCGAGAGCAGGAGTGGCAGGCCGCGGTCAAGGGTGTCTTTGCTGTCATTAGGGAAAGGTGGCTATGGAAGCTGTGCCCCACGGCTATGTGGAATCAGAGGCATGAGAGACACCTGGCGGAGATGGGTTACTGTAACGTCGAGTTTTCGCCGGAGCACTATGTGGGGGAAGAACATGAACGCCGCGAGCTCTCGAGGTCCCGCTCGCCCCACAGACGCGACCGCCAGCCGTGGAAACAAAACGAGGATTGGACCTCGTGGAGTACCTCGTCTGGGTCTGATGCTGGGGATGCTTCAAGCCTGATGGAAACCCAAGCAATGGCACGCGGAGGCAAACCTCGTCACGGATCTCGGTCCAGGGGCAGAGGTGGTGACCGTCATAATCGAGGTGGTGAGGCTCGGAACAGGCCACGAGGGGAGGACTACGTCCGGCGCCGTGTTCTTCAACGAGTTCCGCACCGTGTGCGCCCGGGACCGTCTGATGCTCATGGTGGTGGCCGCCGTCGTGACCCCAGGCTCTCGGCGCGGCCGTTGCCGTCGTGCCGGCAGGTCCCCAGGATTCGTTTTCCTGGCCTTGTTCCCGCGCAAGCCGCTGCTAGTTCTGCAGGTGCTGGGGTCAGCACGCCCTCCTTCGACGTGGTGGATGCTATGAATGCCTGGCGACGGCTCCTGGGCCATGCCTCGCCAGGGCATGGGGAATTGACGATTGAAAATGGTGGGCCGGTAATCAGCGACAGGACCTACCGGGACATCCTCCATGACCTTCGTGGCAGGGTTGAGCAAGACAGGCTAATGATGTCTGTCGCGGTGGTGAGCTACATTCGTGCCTTAATGGTGGAACTTGGAGAAGCATGCCACGAAGCGTGCTTGACCATCCAAGATGTGGAACCGGAGGATGAAGAGGTCGAAATCCAGTTGGATGATGAGGACGTGGGGCTCATGCAGACCGACATCGCGCACATCCTCCAGGACTCGGATGAGGATAGGTGGGCTCGCTTGCGCACCCGCCTGCAAAAGGAGCTGGCGATGCAACCCAAGGGACGCTGTGCGGTCCATGTGTCTGCACTGCTTTGCAGCCTTCGCCGTTGCCAGGATCTGCAGGTGCAGACCGGGTACGGAGCTCAGTTGGAGGCCGCGCTGGTTGTGATGTCGCAGGATGCCTTGGCTGATGGCCTCCCGATGGACGATGCATGGGTCATGGACTGGACTGGGGCACTGGACTACTTTGTGCAGGGCCTGCATGGTGATCCTGGCCCCGCTCCTGTTGTTCAAGTTAACGACTCCATCACCGAGGCTGACTTGCTCCAGGCGGGGCTGCCAGGCTGAAAGCGTGATGACTCCAGGGACGGGTGCAGGGATGGTCCAAGAGGAACCGGCCTCGTCGAGTTGGCAAGGTCGGACTGCGGCGGAGGAAGTGGCTTTCCTTCGTGCACAAGAACAGTCCGTGTTGCTGCACCAGGCTCGAAACTACCGCGATGGGGAGGAGTGGGAGGTAGCTCGCGCCCTTGACCCCGACTCCAACCCCGCTAGGGTCAGGAGACAAGGGATAGTGACAGTCGAGGCCTCGGTGACCCAGACTGATGATCAGGAAGGTCCTCGCTTGTCGCGGTCTTGGAGCTTGGAGGTGCCGGAAGCGGGGACCCTGCGACTGGCGATCCGCTTTGGTGTCCAGCCGGAGCAGGACCAGGATGAGATCGACACGGTCATCACGCCGGCCACGAAGCGGAGGAGATGCGAGCTGGCGGAACAGGCTGCCGCGGCGGACCCGCAACTCAACTACGGCCAGTTTGCTGCTCTCTACAAAAAATGGCGTGGCGGCACTCTACTGGATCGCCAGGTGGTGAATGTCTATGGGCGAGAACTACTGGACTTCTTCGAGGCTCAGTATGCGCTGGCGGACTTCGACACGGAGGGCGACCGTCCTGACGGTGTGTCCGGCGACGGCTTTGCGTTGCAACCCGTGGAACCTGGCGACGCCTTGACTTCGGAGCGCTACGACCGTGTCTATGGTCTTTGGGTTGATGGTTGGGTCAGTGACGAGCAGGTTTGTGCTGCACTTGGCCCGGACGTCTTGAACCTGGTGGCGTGCCAGCGTCTCACCGGGACCTTGCCAGAGAGGGTATGGGCTGAGCAGCTTCAGTCGTGGGTGATCTTGCTTCGTGAAGGAGTGCCTGCTCTGGGGTCCAACCTGATTGCTCGCACGGAACATGGAGACCAGAGTGGCATGCAACCCGTGATGGAGACGGCCCTGGACGTCCTGGAGGCGGTCCCTGGCGTGGATGGTCACGCTGAAAGTGCAGGTCGGGGCTTGCAGGATGGCGAGGGCACGGTTGATGCAGTGACTGGGGATGCAGAGGAGACAGAGGGTATCCGGGGCGAGTAGAATGGCCGTGGGTTGCATGGAGATCGTTGTCCTTTCGACGTCGTCGTCTGCCGAGGGTGTATAGTTGGTTCTAAGGTGGCAAGGACCGCCTTCCCTTGGAGGGATTCTGTCGGACTGCTGGCGGAAAAAGGCGTTAAAAAAAAAAAACCCCTGCCCTGAACCCGACTACTGGGACTGTGTCCTTTCTGATCCCGATTCTGAGTTGGATTTGTGATTTGGCCCCCCCCTGTTTCGTGTAACGGAGGGCTGGATGCATGCGGTGTTGGAGTAGGGTGTGCAGTTGAGAACCGACGTGGGCAAACCAATCTGTCTCAAGCCTGACTCCGAGATCGTAGACACTGTAGCTGCCATGTTTCTCATGATTTTCATGTTGATATTCGCCCTCGCTTGTGCGATGGGTATGGCAGGCATGTACAGCCTGATGCGTATTTTTCGTCGCGAGCTGAATTTGTTGCATGTGCAAAGTGAAGCATGGGTGAGAATCCACGACCAGCAAGGCCAGCTGTTGCAGTCTGTCCAGGAGGAGAAATCTTGCAGTTGCGCAGAAGACACCAGGACTCTCTGGACACACTTTATCATGGGCTGGAGATTCGTAAGCAACTGGGGACTCTGGCGAATGCGCACGCGATGATCCAAGAGCTACATGCGAGACGGGCTGAAGTGGCAGAGGTGCAGCACGTGTGCTACCTCAGACACCGAAGCCATGCAGCAAATACAGGACCTACAGGCCTCTGTTGACGGGCTGCACTCAGGCAGTTCGACTGGTGTTTCTGAACTCCCGATCGTCAGACTAGCCATCCCGGGTGGTACTGAGATGCAGCTGCTCTGAAAGGGGGAACCGCCACACTGCAATGCGACAGAATTTGTAGCATGCCTGCATGACTGCATGTTGTGCTGAATTTAAGGGTCTGCAGTTTTTCCTTGCGTGCCAATACCGCCTGCCACATGCCCGCCACAAGCCGTGGAAAGGGACCGATAGACAGGGGAAGGGAAGAGGTAGCCTTAGACAATGTTTGTCGTTGTATCCTTTGCCGCCCTGTTGGTTGGTCAGTTGGGATGCACTTTGGAATAGAATACCTATCACCCCCGCCTCGAGTAATCCCATTGCCGAGGTACTCTTGACCAGGGCACTAGTGACCAATGAAACAGCCTCTTCGCGGTCATGTATCTTCCACCACCTTCAAACCTGGCCTGCCTCATCTACTTTCAGCTCGCCCCTCTGTCCCCATAGTGCCTAGGAAGCTAGAGCCATGTCCTACAGTAAGAACGAATTTGCAAGCCGTGCCGCCTTCTCGCCCCCNCCCCCACCTCCCCCTCCCCTCAAGTCCGAACCCAACAACCGCTTCGGCTCTATCCTAGAGCAGACGCAACCATTTCTCCGTCGAGGCGCGACCCGGGTAAAAGGGACGATTGGCTTCTGTAGTTCTTTGGTGGCTGGGGTTCTCTCGGTTTTTCGGTTTTGAGGTATGGGCGCTTGTGACACTGTGATAGTCGCCGTGAACACTCTGCAAGCGCGTGTGCGTATGTGTGCATGTCAGGCTTTCCTTCGGATGGTTTCTATTTGTCGTACTCAAGAAGGAGACTGCATCTGATTGTGTCCTTCGATGAGGGCTGAGGGCTCCCTAGGTCCGCCCCTGTCCCTAGGAGTTTTTTTTTATCTATTTGAAGCTAGGCGCTTACCTGAGTTCAAGTTCCTTGGGAATTCCGGTTGCAGAAAGGAACACACAGGAGAACCGCAGTTCCTTTCGGCACGACGACCCCCAAAGGCCAGCAGTAGAAGCCGCGATCATGTCGGTCGCAGTGTACCAGGCGCCTGGGACCATGCCGGACCCGGACACAACAGGAGAATGCTGTACGTGGTGTGTCCCCATGTACACGCTCCTACTGGCGGCAGTGCTGGGAGGCTTCTTCTTGGCTGGGAAGGGCTTTGGGTGGCCGAGACAGTGGCCGTTTGCGTCCCTTCATGCACGCATGGACGCTTTGACCAAGGCGACGCAGCAGCTCCAAGCTCTGTTGCACGTGGAGGGTAGGGTTACGAGAGAGGCCCTAACAGCAGAAATGCAGGACGGACAGGCTCGCATGCAGGCCCTCATGAACAAGCTCATGCGGGTTGGCGAAACAGTGCAAGCGATGCACGTCATGCATGCGAATTTGGGGAATACACTCTCCTCCCACCAACTGCACTTCACGAAGATCCTCCTCAAGGCCAAGGACGACCTTCAGCAGTCCTTTATCAAGACGGTGTCTACGGCAGAGGGCCTGCCCAAGGGCCTCGAGGAAGCACTGAAGTCTTTCGTGGCGGAGGTCAAAACATCGTCCAACGCGGCCATGGAAGTGGCCCTGGTCCAGCTCAAAAAGGACTATGGAGACATCCAACGGTTCCTCGCTCCTCTGCAAAGGAACCAGGAGCACTTTGGCACGGCTATGAACGGGAGCTTTGAACAGGTTCTCAAAGAGCTCTCCAATGTCGCCTACAGCCTGAGCAAGCAGACCAAGGACCTGGCGGCACAGCTACGGTGGGTTCAACAAACAGCAGACCGTGTTCAGGGCAACACGGAACACCTGCCGGATAAGCTCAACTTCCTACGAGGGCTGCTTGAAGAAGTCAAGGAAGTGGTGGAAGGGGTCCAGAAGGAGCTCGAGCACGCGGAGGCAGAGCAGGGAGGCGGAGCCTCACCGACCACAGGCCACGCGCAGGGGCAGAACACCAGCCAGTGGAATGCAGGGCCTTCTCCGCAGGTGCCGCCGGCCTCGACTCCTTCGGGGGCCACCATGCTGAACCTCGACGAGTCTCTGCCTGTAGTGAGCAACCGAAGCTACCTGTGCCCCATCACGCTCCCAGACGGGCGGTCGGTCTTCGTTCCGAGAAATGTTTTTGGCCCAGGTACTGGGCCCTGGTCATGTTTGAATGACCAAAGCACAGAATGTGCCTCCTCCCTTTTTGCGACACCCTAGCTGTTCCCTACGCTTCTATGTTTTGTCCTTGCATCGTAGCTTTATTGCTCATAATGACATCAGGAGTCGCACGTATCAACCAGACTAGAGATGATGCAAGCAGTACAGTTCAGTACAGGTGAGGTTTTCTGACCGTACCGTGAATTTGTTGCAAATGCAAGTCGTCTGAATTTAATGCAAGTAGCACGTGCAAGAATATTCAGAATTCGAATTCAAGAATTTAAGAATGATCTCTAGTCCCGAGACAAACGATCCACTGCCGTGCAAAAAACGAAGAGGACGGCGTCATTGCTCGTCTTGAGATTGAAGCCAACCGAAGCCAAACCACCTGGCAGCCAACGCACTCGATACCACACTTCACGACCCCAGTACTTCTGTTCCCTACCCAGCCAAGCGTCTCGTTGCAGCGTACCCTTCCCACAATTCGCTAGAGGTAGAGTAGGCGAGGGCCTGTTGTTCCCTACGAAAGCCAAGCGTCGTGTCGGGTCTGAGTTTTTGTTGAGCTGCTCGAACCCTACCCCATTCCACGTCCTTACTCAACGGAAACAACAGCCCCTGCAGCAGGCCTACGGGACCGAGCAGGCGCTCCGCGCAGTCGCCTAGACGACCAGTGACGACGACGACAACCGCCCTTCCCCATCCCTCCCCTCCTGGCACAGGCTTCCCTTCAGGAGGCCCGGCGGAGGAACTCTGCTTCAGCCCAGCTCTAGCCGTTCGCCTCCGTAGTCTAGACCTTGCCCGATTTTCAGTTGTAGAAACCACTAACCCGCCCAGAGCTGATGCCATGGTAAACTACTGTTGCAAGACGACGCCCGGGACAAAGGACTCTGAATCCACATGGGCAACAGAAAGCTGTCTGCACGGTTACACGCGGCCTGGAAGAACGCGCCACGACAATATAGTTCTCTATGACCCCTGAGATGGCGGAAACTGCATGGAATTTACGAAGCGTCTGCTTGGAATTCTGTGCTGCACGAGTCTGGGGCAAAGAGGGAGGATCCTGCTATGCAATTGTGCCGTGGTGCCTGCAGGTCCTTGCAGCCATGAAGTGGAGATGAGACAGCGGCATGATGGTGGAATGTTGGCTCTGACCTCTGCATGCCAGCAACACTGCATGGATGAATTTGTTGAAATTTTGCTGAGACTGCCTGGAATTCAGAGCTGCATGCGTTTGGGCAAAGGGACGATCCAGCTCTACACTCGAGCCGAGGGATTTTGCCTGTGGGGCATTGTTGCCCTGCTGTGGCAACTGGACGTTGGCATGAGACTGTGGGACGGTGACTCTGGCCTCTACAGCATAGCAAACACTGCGTGGATGAATTTGCTGCGTATTTGGTTGAATTCTGAGCTGCATGAGTTTTGACGGGTGATGGGGAGGGTCCTGATCTGCACGCGCGAATCAGGGCCCTCCATCACTCCACATGGCTTTCTGGCTTGACGATTCTTTGCTCGGTGCTGGGGGATGCAGATGGACCTCGGTGGGATGTCTCTGTTACACTGGAGAGGGAACTCACTCGACTCCCTTGGTGTCCTTATGGGGCCGTGTGCCGATGCGCCTGCTGATGTGCTCGCACAGTTGTTGATGTGGAAAGTCGGGAAGTAGTAGCAGTGTTGTGAGAGAGATGCTGTCGTAGCTTTGTTAATGTGTGGATCGTGACACGTGCGATCCCTGCAGCTAATGTGCTGCTCGCCGCGTACCAGGAACCTCGCCCAGGCATGTCCGAGTGTGTGTGCTGAAACCCCTAAACCCTAAACCTCCGAAGCTTCAACCCCTAAACCTCCAGCAGCCTCAGGACCGGCTACATGCTGGAGGACTGCTCGGGATGCGTTCCAGGCCATAGTGCCCCCAAAAGCCCACAATGGATGGTCCCCAAGATCCCCTGCAGACCCAGGATACATACTGGCTAAACATAAGGTTATCATCAGCCAGAGGAAAGAATGAGAAGCATGTCGAAGTACTTTCAGTTTGGGTTTGGGTGTTGTTTCTGATTTCCATCGAAGCCATGCCTTCGGCAGGTTTTCTCAGCTCTTGCACGGGTGGTTTTGTGCACAACTGCTTACCCTAGCCTCAAAATCATCCCCAACCTATCCTAAACATTTTCTACCCTGCCATCGTGGGACCCAGCAATGCAGGATCGACGGGACCGGAGCAAACTCAAGTCAAAACCCGCTTGATTGAGAAACGACGACAGCTTTTCAGAAGCGGTCCTCCCTGGGAACTGATGAATTCAACCTGCCCGCAGCACGGAGGCTACTTTACAGACGACTTCCTGCTTACGCAGCTTGTCTTGGCTGGCCATGGTTAAAACCTACGCGGCTGAATGACTAGCAAAATCATTCCTGAGTGCGTACTCTGCCCATTCTATTCGTAGTCAGGCCGGCGTTCTAAAAGTCTCAACACATCGTCTGTGATTCTTGCTAGGGTTGCTAGTTCCTGCAGTGCCATGTCTGTCGCCTGCATCAAAAGCCTTGATGAAAATCATTTCAACTTTTACTAGTATTGCGCGTATTGTGTTGGTTGCAATGGTGGGGGACCCTAATTTTGACAACCACCCTTATGCCACCCGTATTTGCGTCCTGAAGAACCCCAAACTACAAACTCCACACGCAGTGAAGCTTTCAACCCGGACGCCTAAACATAGCTGAACCCAAAACGCCGCATCCCAAACAGTATCCTTTTGATAAACCCTAAACCCTAAACCCTACAATCAGCCCTAACGCTCGAAAAAGGGCTCCAGCACTGGAGCCCTGAATTCCCCAATAACTCGAACCGTACAAAGCCGCTTTTTTCGCACCCTACTGTTGATGGACAAAATCCTGCATGACCCTAAGGACCCTAAACTATGGGAATTATGGTATATTCCTTATAATGGGTAATGCAGGATTTTGTCCATCAGCCGTAGTATGTAGGGTTTAGCGTTTAGACAATTGTCGACCCCTGTCCTAACTCCTTTGTCATCGAGGTCAGAGGTCGTCTTTCACCAGTGTCGGCCTTGCCAAGGATTGTTGTTTTGCACTAGCCTGTTGGTAGTCGAGTCTCGAGGTGCTTACTCCGAACTTTACAACATTTGCCTTGGGCTCGATACGCTTCATACCGGTTCCTACATTAGCTGCTAGCATCTTGCCAGTTTTTGGAGGTTCGCAGCAGTTGTAGCCATGGTTGCCGGATGTTGCCTTCTAACGGTATTTTTCAACTACTCATGATCCTACCAATGGGCTTGAAGGGCTTGAGGGTTCAGGGTGTTGGCGCACTCGCGCCGTTTACTTTGAGAAGGTTCCATGGCTGTTCTCAGAATTGCATAGGGTGTTTGCGTCTGAACGGATTCCGACTACGGCCAGAGAGGGATGGGCTGTAAAGGGAGCCTCGCGTTTCGAAACTTTCTCCCTGCCTCAGTTGTGATGGTTCAAGCCAAGCCCTCAACCCGAGGTTCTTGAAATCCGTAAGTGCCCGAAAGCTCGGAACACTAAACTTTCAACCCCCACTTCTTCAAAAGTAAAGCGAGGCAACCTCCAATCCTAAACGCTCATACCCTCAACGGCATCGGACTCTTTCGTCCCTGCCGTTCCGCACTTGTCAAGGACTTGGCAAAGACGACGAGGGTCGCGTCTGTCACTCCAGGGGCGTTTGCCGCAGCCTCGGTTCGGGTGGTTACGGCTCCAGCATGTGCAAGGGTGACTATGAGGATTGCTAAAAGACTATAAGGGGTGTTTAAGGGCATGTAGGTTTAGGGGTTTGAGGGGTTTAGGGTTTGAGGAGCGGTGTTTAGGGATCCAGGGTTTCAGGGTTCAGGAACTTCGGGATGTAGGCTTTGAGGGTATGTGATTCATTGAATGCGCAGAGGGTGAAGGGGCTTTGTGTTTAGGATGGTGAACTTCAGAGCAACTCCGATGTCCTATAATTGGCGGGTCCTTACTCAGGCGTTCTCCTCATTGTCGGGAACATTGCTGAATGAAGGCATTGGCTAGGGGTGTCCTGACCAGGAGTTCTGGGATAATTTCAGAATTATTGCTCTACAAAAGGCTTCGATTATGGTGTCTTCATGCGATAATTTTCTCCTACGTGTTATCATATGGGTTGTCATAAGAATTTTGAGAAGGGGTTCTATACACGTTACTGTGAGGGATCTAGAGTGTGCAGGGTTCGACGTTCGGGGTTAAGCGTTTAGGGTTTAGGCGCAGGGATAGTCCCAGTTTCTTGGCTTGCGAATGTTTGGGATCTCAGCCAGCAGAGCTGAGCTTCAGAGCGTGGGCGGACTCGCTGGCTGAGACTAAGAGCCCAGCTGCGAAAGGTCACATGCTAGCCTAATTTTTATTCATCCGCCCAACACATGTGCACATCATGTTCAAGCAGGGCCTTAATGCTTTAAACAGGGCTTTGGGGTATATTTAGTTTGGCCCCCACACCGAAGCTTGAAACCGTGTCCCCGATAGGCTGGGACGACCACCGCGCCTGGCAGCAAGTTCCCTTCGAACTGAACAGGCTGGTCTCTGGGCTCAAACATACTTGCAGGATCATGGGACTTAGTAAATTAAGTAAGACTATCAAGAAGGTAACTATATCCACAGTTACTTTTAACCACATTTAAGGTACGTAGAGCCTTGCTTACTAAGTCCCATGATCTTCCAAGTGCCCAAAGAGCCCCGGGGAGTAGACTATGACTTTAAATCATAATGTCCAGCCTTGTAATCCAGAGTCTAGAGGGTATAGCTGGACCCTATAAAACCTGCCTGTTTAGGGATCTTTTTTTGTAAGTTCCTTTTAGGAGTCCTTGAGAAGGTAGGTTAAGCGGGGTTAAGGTATTCCTTATCAAGGGACATTGGGCTCTCTGAAGACCTCTTGGTTTGGGATGCTACGGTTTTTGGTTCTCGGAGTGGACGTGTCGGGGGCTTCGGAATGATGTGGGTTTTGGGGTTATATGTGTTATGCTATATAATCGTCAGTATGCATTACACATTGTATTATTTGTCGTCTGCGACATGCTATGTCTTATTCTCTGATTTGCAGGTAGCTGGATAAGTCATCAACTTACGGGGTTGGGGTTTCGGGAGCCGGGGTTTGCTGCGGTACGGCATCGCGCTTGGTGCCAAACCGCTGAATAGAGTTTTCGCAATTCCAGTCGCGAGTGGGATTAAGTGGTTTCGTTTTAAGGCTTTGGAGTTGGAGCCGAGGCAGAGCGCAAAAAGCACAACTTATGGTAGTGTGCAGAAGTTTCCAAACACTACCCGGCGCCCTTTGGAACCCTGAAATTTCGATGTGATTGCAGAGTCCAAGAAGCTAGTTGCCGCATTCAGACGGAAGTATGTGCCGTTAATTAAAGGTAGCGTATCTCGTTGGATCTAGGTTCAGGGGTTGATTAGCAAACGGTTTGATGTATAGGCCTGAACAAGAAGTAGCAGCATCTCCTCTTACTTCTTCGCTCTTCAATGGAAGTTGAAACTGCTGTGGGCAGAGCTACTCTAACGAAACCACGTCTAGAGAAACCCGAAGCCCCCAAGTTGTAAACACCTTCAAAAACCCTAAACTCCGCAAACTCTAAACGCTCAACCCTGCGGATGAGGGCTTAGGGTTCAGCTCACGAGATTGCGGCGGTCTCAGGCTGCAGCGCGGGAGCTATCGAGGAAACGGCAGTTGCAGGGGCCTTGGCTTCCGTGTCGGGCCTCTCCGAGGAGCTTGTCTTCGGGCCCCTCAAACTCCACCTTCTGAGCCCTAAATCCTAAACCCTAAACCCTAAACCGAGTCAGCAGACTCCAGACAACCTGAACCTCAAGGCCCTGGGAGTACCCTCGCAGGAGTTATCTGCGCGACACTCCAGGAAATAAAGCCTTCAATGTGACCCTCCCAGAGAGCCCAATACCCTTTAATTAAGGCATCTAGCTTAAATCATAATATGAAGCCCTATATATTTTAAGCCATATTCCTTAATTAAGGGGTATTGGGCTCTCTGGGCTAAAGCCATACCCCGAACCCCAGGCCTTGCGATTCATCCGTCCGTGGAGCAGACAGGCTCAACGAATGATCCTTGGCCATGGATGTGGATATTGGGACGCTGCGATGTTCGCTGCAGAACAAGCCCTTCTACTTCAAGGAGAAGTCGCTGCTCGAGATGATCCAGCAGGCTGAGGCAGTCCACCTTCAGAAACAGGAGCTGCTTGCAACTACAGAGCCCCTCGCACGTGTTGCTGGCCCGGTCGGGGCGAAGTCGACATCAGCCACCATGATCAAGGATGACCAAGACTCAGCACTCGGGATTTCAGCTCCAAGCCCGAGTGCTCTCTGCCAGGTTACGAAGTGTTCGTGAAGCTAAACGGCCAGACCTGACCTTAGACGTGGAAGGAAGTGACACCATCGACAGCTGTAAAGAATTAATTCGATGCCGCGAAGGCATCCCCCCCGACCAGCAGCGCTTGATTTTCAAGGGGAACGTTCTAGAAGACGGACATACCTTGTCAGATTGCGGCATCGAAATGGAGTCCACGTTGCACCTCCTGCTGCCTTTGCGGGGGGGCATGTACGATGAGATCTCCGGACGGCAAGGCTTCGAAGTGCTTTCCGACAAAATCGTCTTCGAGGACGGAAGCTCCTGGACGGTGGAGGGAGGTTTAGTGAGCCTTCCGTGTAGCGGTGATGACGAGCGAAAGCGAAAGATGTCGTCGTTTTCTTCATTTGAAGAGATGGTGAGCTACCTGGAGTCGTCTCGGGTGGAGTTCTTGCTTCGGCGCTTGGAGCAGATCCAGACGAGGAGCCACATAACCGAGAAGGAAAAGGTGTGTGGATTTCCAAAGACAACTAACTGCCCACAAGTGGCAAATCGTGTAGCTCTTGCAACAGACCAGCCCTGACCATTTCAAGTCATCATTGCAAAATCCCACTGCAGTACATTCCAGTAGACTGTAATATGTTACGGTAATATATCGTATTTCATAAGTGACACATTTTGCCGTGCCACTCTGTCAAGGCTTTCTCGGCGAGTCCCTGGTTTATCACTGGTTTATACTTCTTTTTGGGCTTTAGGTTGCAGTTTAGGGTTTAGGGATCTGTTGCAAAAAGGACGAGGATACTTTGCAAGTTGGTTTTCGTTAAGCCACCCTTCTGAGCAAAGTCTGAAGTAGTCAGTCTCAATGCGACGCGAGACCACGTTCTCTTTATCTGGTAGGGGCTTGAAACGCGAGCCTTGTCTGGTCTTTCGTTCGTAGGTGTCGCTTGTTTGTCCTTTCATGTTCCAAGTGTGACCTTGAGACCTCCTTTGGCTTGTCTGAGTTGTGAGAGCATCAACGCCTATACCCTAAACCCAAAACCACTGCAGTCTTCAACCCCAAAACCCTAAACTTCTAAACGCTAAATCCCAAGACCCCGAATCCCCAAACCCTAAACCATCTCCGAGTGTGAGCGCCGAAACCGCTAAATCCCTAAAACCCTAAACCCGGAAGAAAGCACTGAAGATTCGACGAAGGCCGCTGCGGCGATTTTTTCAGCGGGCCGGTCCGAGCCTCATCAAAGCGGGTTTCGCAGGTTCCACAGAAAGGGCGACGGCTCACGTTTAGGGTTTAGGGGTGTGGGGGTTTTTGGGGTTTAGGGTGTCTTTCCTCTGCGATTTTTGCACTCTCTGGCAATCATTCCTATGTCTTCTTTGTCGTACAGTACAGAGGTTGGAGCCGTGAAACTCGGCTTCCGATCAACAGGTCTGACGCTTCGAGCACCTGTGAGAGAGAGAGGGTGTACTTAAAGGATCATGGGACTTAGTAACTAGGGTTATAAATAAGGTAACTATACTTATTACTTATAGCTCCACTTAGGGTACTTATAACCTTACTTACTAAGTCCCATGATCCTCTAAGTAGGGTTTAGGGGCCTGATGGGCTGAACCTGCGTTGCCCGGCGCTGCTAAGACCTTCCTGGATGCAACGGCAGAGAAAGAGAGAAAGAGAGCAAGGGCTACGGAAGGGTTTAAGGCTTGGTCTTCAAGCGCAGTTGCAAGAAAAGAGGGTTTAGGGGGTTAGGGTTGAGTGTTAAGGGTGCCCTAAACCCCAAACCCTAAACCCAGCTGATAGCACAGAGCCTGGGTTCAAAAGTGTTAAGGGTGCTCAGCTGATTAGCAGAGTGTAGGTTCAAAAAAAGGGTTCAGCGTTCTGTGAGAATCGCCTTGGCGTTTAAGACTAATAGGGTTCCATTAAGGTTCCATTAAAGGGATCTCTGAGGGTACTTAAGGGTTTAGGATTAGGGTTTGGGGTTTAGGGTGTATTTTTTCCCGCTGCCACCTGTGTCGCTCCCTCGGCCTTCTACACAGGGGTCAGACACTCGCCACCCTAAATCTTAACCGTTTAACCTTTGCTAAGCCCTGAATCCAAAATCCCCAAACCCTAGAGCCCTAAAAAGCCTTAAACTTAAGCCCCAGCGGTGAAGCGCTATAGTGCAAACGGAACCCAAGAACTTTAACATGAGCAATATCCCCGAAGGTATAGTCCGCACTCGTACTGGAATACACACCACACCGTCAGCTAATTGTTCAAGCCCCTACACAAAACTCCCACGGAATCCCAGAAAACCCCACAAAGCCGCTAGGTGGGAGGTAAAAAAATTCCAGAAAAGCCTAAGCTTACCCAGTCCCTCGGCAAAAGAATACGATCAACATTAAAAGCAGCAGCCATAATGGTAATAGTATTCCAGTGTTAAGTATTCATAACCAGACTTAGTGCAGCACTGAAGAAATTACGGAACAACTAAAGGAAACAATGAAGCAATGACAACGATGAGAGTAGGAGTCATTATCTCAAACTGAGGTGTCCGGAGAGATACCCGAAACCCTCAAACCCTCAAACCCTAGACCCCTAAGCCCTAAGCCCTAAACCCTAAGCCCTAAGCCGCAAGCCCTAAGCCCTAAGCCCTAAACTCTAAGCCCTAAGCCCTACATGTTGAACCAAGCAGGACTGCTCGGTGGGCGAATGTCCGCCTGGCTACGAGTACGCAGCTGCACAGAATTGGGGGATCCTTTACCCCCGACCTAAGAACTCCCAACAAAAGCAATGCAGACCCCTTTAACAGTTTGGGGTATTGGTGTATTTAAAAATTGCATAAGGTTGTAGATATTGTTTCCGATCATAACCCATAATATGGAAGAGGTGTATCAATCAGGGGTTTACATGAAAATAACCCTGCAGGGCCTAGGGTTTGGGCCCATCCAGCAAGTACAGTTTCGAAAAAAGGCCAACATTGAGGGTTTAGGTCTTAGGGCCCTGCAATCCCCCTGAATACTTCGTGAGGGAGACATGCCACTGGCCTACTGGTAGGGTTTTGAACATTGTAGCATTTCCTTTAGTCCCTACGCCCCAAAACCTTACTCTGCCTATCCATTGAGGCATTCCGAACTGCAGCTTTCATTGTGCATCTCACCAACCTGGCATGCGGAGGGGTAAACCTGAACCTGAAACTTGAACTCGAACTAAACCCTGAACTCCAAACCCTTATAGAATCCCTTCAACTTACTTAAAACCGCTTCCAAATCCCAGATGAATCTAGAGCCCGTTGTGAAGCCAAACCCTGAACTTCAGTGCTGTTCGGGGTTTTTAGGGTTTAGGGTAGTTGGGGTTTCCTTCACACACCAGACTATTTTTTTGTAGGGTCCTATACATTCCATATTTCCGTTTATAGTAAGAACTTACAAAAAAGTAGGTTTTCGTAGGTTAAGGTAGCGTTTACTGTAGTTTAGGGTTCGGAGGCTTGGGATCATTTGGTCGACCACTTCAACTGCCGTCGCTGCCAGCCTGGAACATTCAAGGCCACGAAGTTTTCACAAAAGCTCTATATTGGTATCAGGGTTTAAGGTTTGGGGTCTTGTTGGAGCTCTGTAACCTCTTAGCATTAAGGGCTTCGGCGTTCTAAACGTCTGGGGTTCGCTAAACTAAGACCTCGACAGATGAACAACCGCTGAACCCAAGCTATATGTGCAGGACCACGCAACATTGTACGGCAATTAGGGTACCTACGTCCTGGCAAATCGTGATTCCGAAGCCCCAAGCCCGAACAGAATCAAACGGTGCAAGAAACCCGAACCTTACGCCCCCATGTCCGAAGCCTCACACTGTGAACCCCATGCCGGAGCGTGCTTTAGGTGGTTGTTGGGCTTGTTCTTAGTGTTGGCAAGTGCGCTGAGCTTAGGCGAGGATATGTGTTTCATCTTCGAAGTCTGAATACCACTTTCCGAATGTGAAGCCCAGATAAACACATTTCATGTGATCATGAAATAGTAACGTAAGTCTTATCCATACTGAACCATAGCCACAGTCAGAATTATGCAGTATAGGCTGCCTACAACAAGAAGAACACCAACAACAACACCACCGCCTCCACCACATCCACCGCCTCCAGCGGCAGCAACACCACAACAGCAACAGCAGCAACCACAACAACCACAACAACCACAACAACCACAACAACCACAACACAACAGCAACTGCAACAGCAATAACCACAATCACAACCACGACCACGACCACAACTACAATCACAACCACAACCACAACCAGCAACAACAACAACAACAACAACAGCAACAGCAACATCAAGAACAACAGCAATAACCACAACCACAACCGTCAACCAGCAACCAACAAGCAACACACAACAAACAACGATGAAACAAAGATCAACAAGCAACAAACAACACACAACAACGACAAACCCCAACCATAGCAGCAACAGCCTTAGCAGCAGCTTCAGCAACAACAGCAGCAACAGCAGCGCCTGCAATCGCGACGTCAACGGCAACGGCAGCGGCAACGGCAACGGTAACAGCAATGCAACAGCAAAAGCAGCAGCAACATCATAATGATCATCTAGTATCACTGCTGCCACTACAACTACAACAACAACAACTGCTACTACTACTACTACTACGACTACGACGACTACGACTACGACTACGACTACGACTACGACGACAACGACGACTACAACTACTCCTGCTGCGGCTACTGCTACTCCTACTCCTCCTCCCGCCTCCCCCTCCTCCTCCTCCTATTCCTCCTACTCCTACTACCCAACCCACTCCTACTACTCCTACTCCTCGTGCCCCTGCCCCTCCTACTCTTCCTACTCGTGCTCCTCCTACTCCTCGTGCTCCTCGTGCTCCTGCTACTTCTCCTACTTCTCATCCTCCTCCTCCTCCCCCTCCCCTACTACGACCACCACCACTACTACTACTGCTACTACTGCTACTACTGCTACTACTGCTACTACTACTAGTACTAGTACTAGTACTAGTACTAGTACTAGTACTAGTACTAGTACTAGTACTAGTACTAGTCTAGTACTAGTACTAGTACTAGTACTAGTACTAGTACTAGTACTAGTAGTAGGAGTAGGAGTAGGAGTAGGAGTAGGAGTAGGAGTAGGAGGAGGAGGAGTAGGAGTAGGAGTAGGAGTAGGAGTAGGAGTAGGAGTAGGAGTAGGAGTAGGAGTAGGAGTAGGAGTAGCAGTAGGAGTAGGAGTAGGAGTAGGAGTGAGTAGGAGTAGGAGTAGGAGTAGGAGTAGGAGTAGGAGTAGGAGTAGGAGTAGGAGGAGGGGTAGGAGTAGGAGTAGGAGTAGGAGTGAGTAGGAGTAGGAGTAGGAGTAGGAGTAGGAGTAGGAGTAGGAGTAGGAGTAGGGGTAGGGGTAGGAGTAGGAGTAGGAGTAGTAGTTGTTGCTGTCAGGAGCAGGAGCGGAACAGGGAAGGGTAGCGGAACAGTATTGTGACTGTAATGTTAAGACCTGGAGCTCCGATTACAACCTTCGAAGGGCTACCAATAGGTTCAAGCTCGCCCACAGGCCCACAAAGCATTATGAAGTATGGCCTTTGGGCCAAGAACCTTGCGATATGAGCCCCTGGAGCTGTCGGTAGACGCAGGACCGGATGCCTGTTTGCCGTCTTCACTGTCTTCCTCTACGGTCTTTATTCCATCTATCTCTTCACGGACTGCCACCACGAATTCCGAGGCAAAGGGACATTAATCGGGCCGAGACAACATCCTAGACCTAGGGGCTTAAGGCGTACTTTGAAGCTCGGGGTATTCCGCTGCAGCTTAAAATCCTGAGATTGTTCAGCAAAGACCATGTGAAGCGGGGTTTGTAATATTAGGGAATGTGGTGAGTGTACAGGGCTCTCTTTTAAAATGCTGGCGAGTGTATATTGAATATGACGAGACCAGCAATCAAGAACCCGAATTACATTTATCAGGCCAGAACGAGTTAAACCCCACCGAAACCCCAAATAACCTACCCTTTTAAGTATTTACATAAGGAAATCATAATAGGGAACCCAATAAAGGAAGGTTTTGTAGGGTCCAGGTAGACCTGAAAACCCTAAACCCTATAGAGACTACTATAGATTTCAAAGCCTAACTGGACCCTACAAAAACCCTCTATTTTGATTTCCTTACATAAGTCCTTAAGAAGGAAGGTTATTTGATATAGCTCATTCGATATTATGGTTACTTTATTTGTAGCCCTAGTTTTTAGGTTCCATGATCCTCCCAGTAGGGGTAGGAGGTTTTTTGGGGGGGGTTCCCTTAAGGGGAACCCAATCCCGTAGAACCCCTTCAAGGGAACCCTATTATAGACCCCATAGTACCCCGAAAAGGAACCCTATTCTAGAACCCCATAGTACCCCTTAAGGGGGAAGCTCTCAGGCATCTCCGACCTTTTCCTCGCCGCCGGCTTGTTGGCGTCCTTTCTTTGTGTTCGATACTTGGTGGGCGTTGCTTCTTCGCATTCAGGAGCTTCAGGGGGAACCTGATTCAGGAACCTCGGGCCTGAGGTTTCCTTAAAGGGGTCTCTAAGGGTTACTTTAAGGGATCTATAAGGGTACTATAAGGGATCTATAAGCGTACTATAATAATGTAGGAACCTGATTAAGAAACCTTGGGCCTTCATTAGGGTTCCTTGCATGAATCCTGCTATTTGGGGGGTTATAGGGCCAGGGTTTCTTAATCAGGTTCCTACATTAGGGTGGCTTAGGTTTTGGGGTGGTTTCGGGTTTTGGGGTTCAGGGTTTGGGGGTTAAGGGCTTCTTCAGTCAGACTCTTTCAGGGTTAAAGTTTTGGGGTCTATGGCTGCTTCGCACTCAGGAGCTAGAGAACCCCAAATCCGTCAATTAGACAACATACACAGACATGGTTCAAGCAGGTTAGCTCATCGAAGGGCATATCGAGTCTTACGAAGGCTTGCTCGGTGAAAGCATCATCCCAAGAGCCTCCGTCTTTTTATTTTAGGCATTACCGGAGGAAGGAGTCCATATATTGTTTACGGCACATCCCTGTCATGGGTCTTACTATTAGTTGCTGTAGGAAAGAAACCGCGTTTCATTTGCCATAGATTTCTATTATTGCTGACTTAGACTAGCAAACCACTTAACAAGAACAGCGTAAACCCCGAGAAACCCTAAACCCAAACCCAAGAACTCTATACCCCTAAAGCCCTGAACCCAGCAGGAGTGGAATCCTACGACATGTTGTTGGCAATGATTTCCGATTCCTACACCCGTGGCGATGGCCGGACCCTTGTGCTTGAGGTCCGGACTGTCGAAACAATGCAAGAAGCGTGTTGAGTTGCGGTTTAGGGTTTAGGGCAAAAGGCCTGAACAACAGTAGTGCCAGACCGTTTAGTCGAAGAGTTTCTCCATAAATCCTTCCGTGACGGCAGCCGACAAACCTTAGTGGTTAAACCCTAAACCCTAAAGCCTTAACCAGAACCCCCCGCAACCCTCAACCCTAACAACCCCAGGGTCCTTAAGCCCCTTTAATGGAGTCCTTATGGCCCTTAATAGTGGGTACTTGGGGTATATTAGAGGGTAGTTGGGGGGTCCAGGCCAGTAGTACCCTTTTGCCTTTTTTTTGGTTTGGTTCCCTTAACAATACCAAACAATAGGAGAAAGTGTACCCTTATTATTAGGGTCTAGTGAGGGGCCTAGCCTAAGGCTTAGAAAGACTCCCGGAAAGGTCGGGCAGGAGCGTCTGCGCGACTTCTGGCAGGAGCTGTGGAGGATTTACATTAGGTTCCCTAAGCCCTAAACCTGAACCCTAAAACCCCAATCCCTAAACCCTAAGCCCTAAACCCTAAACCCTAAACCCTAAACCCTAGTACTTGGTTTCAGGGTTTAGGGCTTTAAGGGTTTAGGGATTTAAGGGTTCTGTGTCAAATCTTCACAAGGGTCCAAAGGACGCAGTAATCAGGGACTCGGTTTTAGGATAGTAGTTATGCAGGTTTAGGCTTTTGGAGAGTGTTTGATTATTAGGTACTTGGATGGGGATGAGATCATGCCCTAAACCCTAAATCCTAAAGCCCTTGACCCTAAACCCCTTCACTCGCTTCACACTGCACATGTGAAGCCCTAAGCCTTGAAACGCTTCAAATCCTTGAAATCGGGAAATATCCCTAACATCCTTCAAACCCCGACACCCCAAGCCCTAGAAATACACAATACTGGAAACTCTCCACAACCCTAGATGAAAGAACGGCCTCACATCCTTCAAGTTTGGGTGTTGCCTGTAGCGCTGAAAACCCTGCCTTCTAGATGGTTTTAACGGTGCTTTTTTCAGAGGCTCATCAGGCTTTTGTGATAATCAGGGGGTGAGGATTTACCTGCAGGCAAAAGCCTACATTTTATAGGGGTGTGTGTGCAGTGCACACATATATATATATACCTATGTATGCATGTATGTATATAGAGAGGGATGGATGGATGGAAGGATGGATAGATGGATGGATGGAAGGCAGGATGGATGGAAGGAAGGATGGATGGAAGGTTGGATAGATGGATGGATGGATGGAAGGATGGATGCACGGATGGAA
This sequence comes from Symbiodinium sp. clade A Y106, assembly GCA_003297005.1. NCBI lineage: Eukaryota > Dinophyceae > Suessiales > Symbiodiniaceae > Symbiodinium > Symbiodinium sp. clade A. The sequence continues at coordinate 253,724 of BGNK01000293.1, read as the reverse complement.
GGATGGAAGGATGGATGGATGGATGGATGGATGGAAGGAAGGATGGGTGGAAGGAAGGATGGATGGAAGGATGGAAGAATGGATGGAAGGATGGATGGAAGGAAGGATGGATGCACGGATAGATGGAGGAAGGAAGGATGGAAGGATGGAAGGATGGAAGGATGGATGGAACAACAATCACAATAAGGAGCCTTGGAAACGTAGAGGTTTGGTAGTTTAGGATTTATTTTAAGGTTAAGGAGTTTATTCTTGAGGGTCCATGGTTTGGGGTATGGAATGGATGCAGGGTGATTTGAGAGTATATAGTTCCGGGTCAAGGATTCCGATGGCCACTACGACAAACCTTAAAGCCTAAACCCGTGCAGCCTAGGCAACCGCGGTAGTCAAGATGATTCTCTACCCCTCCCTAAAACTCTGCTGGGTTTAGGGTTTAGAAAAGCGCTAGACTCAGAGTGTATGTTCGTGTTGCAACTTTTAGCTTCGTTTCTCAGGGGGCAAAGCTGTTCGGCAAGGAGACCCGAAGCAGAGGGTTGCAGGTATAGATATCCCATGTCACTGACCCCATCAACAAGCCTGATTTATGAGGATGCGCTTAGCAAAGAAACCGTGCTTTAATTCGAGTAGATAGCTTAATGCAGCCCCCTGATTTGTAACCCCTCTTCCTTCAGTGAGGGTTGTGGCACAGATCCAGCTTTTAAGACCTTCAAGACAGGGGGAGGGGGGGTATAATTCAGAGGTCTACATAAGACCCGATCAGGCCAGGCCGCAGCCCAATACCCTAGTCCCTCAACCCTAAACCATAACCCCTGGTCCAGCGCCGAAGGCGCAAACCCTAAACCCTGAACGACCCTAGCCCCTGAACCAACCCCTAAACCCGAGCTGCAAGGAGCACGAGCCCTCAAAAAACGGAAGCCTCACAGATTCCCGCAGTACTGGGTTTAGGCTTTAGGTTGCAGAGGCGAAAGGCCCTCTCACTCTACTTGGAGGATCATGGGACTTAGTAAGTACAGTTATAAGTATCCTAATTGGAGTTATAAGCAAAAAGTATACTTACTTTATTTATAATCCTAATTGGCTAAGTCCCATGATCCTTCAAGTACCTGGTCCGAAGTTTGAGTGAAAGCCCTAATGTAGGAACCTGATTAAGAAACCCTGGGCCTATAACCCCAAAATAGTAGGATTCATATAAGGAACCCTAATAAAGGCCGAAGTTAGGGTTCCTTACATGAATCCTACTATTTTGTGGTTATAGGCCCAGGGTTCCTTATTCAGGTTCCTACATTACACCCTAAAACTACAAGTCTTGTGCCCCGCACGCAGGAGAACCTCTCTGGGCAGACAGATACCGCTTTTACTGTGAGCAAGCGCTACCGCTATTGCATTGCAATCGTCCTCATCTCCCTTTGTTGCGGCATTTGCGGCATTTTGTTCACGCCGCGTCAGAGGTTTTTTCTTTGCTGGATGGGCTTCTTCGGGAGCGTGCTCCCGATGATGTACTTCTACGCTGCTTGTCTTTCCCTATAAGGCCAAAATGGCCCAAAAGCCTTATATAATATGGTCTTTCGGCCCAAAAGCCTTAAACTATGAGTGCTTAGAGCCTTCATTACAGCGCTGCAGGTGCCCACGATGCGGGTAGTGTCGGAAGGAGCAGCAATGATTGGGTTTAGGGCTTCGGGTTAGGACAAACAACGCTGCCAAAGCCCCAAGCCCACAACCCTGAGACACCCAACTCCCGTGAATCACAACCCGACCCTACACCTGCAAATTAACCCGAAAGTGGCTCCTCCCTGTCAGGCTCTTACACTTGCTCCAGTACAAAACTGGACTATGCGCCGCAAAGCCGCTAAGGCTCTGGCCAACTTGCCCAGCCGAGACAAGGCGACTTTGAAAGGTTCCGGGCTTCTTCGGGTGGAGGGTATAATATAGGAACCTGATTAAGAAACCCTGGCCCTACAACCCCAAAATAGTAGGATCCATATAATTATAAGGAACCCTAATAAAGGCCCAAGGTTTCTTAATCAGGTTCCTACATTACCTCCCCTCCCCTGGTGGTGCCAGTGGTGTTCGCGGTTGGTTAATGCAAGGGCCTTAATAATCACCTATACTATTTTGGGGGGTTCCTTATCATAAATATAGTATAATGGGCCCCAAAACCCTATTCTAATTATTAAGGCTCCTACATTAGGGTAGGCAGGAGCACTAGCCCCCTCTTGAAGCTTAAGTCTGAGCACGCACATCGACAACGAAAAAAATGGAAAAGCCCGGTCAGAACCTGCTTTTTCTTCAAAACAGGGTTTAGGGTTTGGGGTCTGCAAGAGTTTGGCGTGGAAGAGCACATGGCTGATTGTACCAAAACTTCTAACCGTCGCCGTGCCCCAAGACCCAAAGGAACGAACCTTGCCCACACGGGTCCACAGCACCTTGTAGGACGGTGGCGATGCTGAGGCCCCTGCATTTCAAATGTTCATCCCTCTGAAACCTTGAGCCTTCTTTGACCAGGTGGTTTTGTTTGCTAACAGTCGATCTCCCGAGAACGCCGCGGAGAGACAAAGTGCCGAGTACATGTCGATTGCGTACTTCTCCGGGCACGACCCTGTGGCTTGGCCTGGGGTTTAAGGTCTTGGGGTGACTGGGCCAGGGTTTAGGGTTTCGACCATATGGTGTCGGGTTTAAGATGTAGGATTCTAGATGGTGTCTTGGGTTTCGGGTGTTAGTGTGCGGCTTGGCTCTTTCGCATAGGTCTTTTTCGGGAAATATACTGATATCATAATATACTAATACAAACTGTAGGGGAACATTTTGTTTTTTGTTTCTCTGGGAGAGAGGGGCTTGGCTTAAAGGATGCTTTTAAAGCATAGTTCGAGATTTTTATCGGGCTTCATTGCAGGATAGGGTTGTAAGGCTCAAGGTGAACGGTTCGATGTGGCTTTGGGTCCCATGAAGGCAGGATTAGGCTTTGTTTAGGATATGATCTGGTGGGGCTTAGGATCCCTCAGGGTTTAAGTAGGCCTTATTTATAGTTTTTGATACCTGGAAAGGCCCAACAGTCTTATAAAACACATGGGTCCATCAGGTTGTTACTTGCTTGAGGCACTGTTTTTGTCAGATCCTCTTGGGGTTTAGAGGGTTCTAGAGGGTGTATGCTAGGCGGTCTAGGATTCTACAGTAGTGGTGAGAGTTTGTTTGGAGGTTCAGCGTACATACAACGCATGTCTATTGAAAAAGGGAGGGGTACAATCTGCATAAACCCTAAACCCTAAACAGTGCAGGCATCAGACTTTGGGGTCTGGCTTTTGTTGTTGCTGCTACCTCTACAGTGGCTCCAGTACTACCTTTGAATACAGACAATGGACCGAAAGATAGATTTTTCTAAGTGGTAGCAGGAACACTGCAAGTAAGGTGTGACTTGGTTCAAGGCGTGCGGGTTGCCGGGCTAAGGGCTTGACTTGGTGGTTCATGCTTTGCGCCTTGGCTTACCTTAAACTAGCGGAGGTACTTTTCCGAACGGAAACAGACGAGACTTTGGTGTGGAGCAGGACAGTCCGCACAGCCATCACCGAGACGAACGGCCACTGGGCTTTGGAGTACCATACTTTTATACTTGTTTCTTAAAGGAACCATCGAAAATCCTAAACCCTAAACCCTAGACCAGGCCACTGGTATCTCAGTTTTACCACCACCGCCCGTAGATCGACTGCGAGCTTGGGCACGGCAAGCATTCCTTTCTGTTCTTCTGGTTCGCTCGTAGGACTTTAAAAGGCTAAAAGTTTAATTTTTAGGAGGGGTTCAGAAGTCAGGCAAGATCCCGTTCTTCGGGGTTGAGGGTTTTAGTAGGGCCCCTAATGCAGGTTTGTTGCATTATCGTAGATCAGAACTCATAGCCCCAAGGGTCCCGAAGGACCCAATAATTAGGTATTCGGTTTTAGGATGGTAGCTATGTAGGTTAGGATGTTGGAGAGTATATGATTTTTAGCTACTTGGACCCTTGGTAACAATAACAGGATCATGCTATCGGAGTCTGCAGGTGTGAGCACTGGTGGAACTTCGGCTGATGGACAAAATCCTGCATGACCCTAAGGACCCTAAACTATGGGAATTATGGTATATTCCTTATAATGGGTAATGCAGGATTTTGTCCATCAACCGTTTGAACTCTGAACCTTCAGTCCTGTTCCCTCAACCCTAACCCTCAACCTTAGACTCTCAACGACTTAGGGCTCAGGGTTTAGGGTTTAGGGAAGTGCAAACCCCAAATCCCCATCTATATCCCATAAGGAAGCCCTTATTAAAGTAACCCGTAAAGGAACCGCAAAACAGCTGCTGGTGCTTCAAGTCATCCCAAGGAGTCTTCTCCAGTCCTCGGATGTCCAAGTCGAAGTTCCCAGGCATTTCCCGCTGGAGGCTTCGATTTGTTCAGGGAGCCGTGTCGGTTGTAGTAAAGATCCCAACAGGTTAGCTTGGAACCTACGTACCCTATTTTCACAAATTCCCATCTAATCCGTAATCCATGTGTGCACAAGAACAAAACTTGTACCCTAAGGCTCTAAGGACTCATATTTTAAGGCTTTTGGGCCTAAAGACCATATTATATAAGGCTTGTTGGCCATTTTGAGCCTTAGGGGTAAGCACCCTATGCGAGAAACTGAACACCCCGGTGTGTTTGATCCGGCGCTTTCGGGCGCTTGCTCCTGGTTTGACAAGCCCGGAGAGCCCAAGACCCCTTAATTAAGGAATATACCTTAAATTATAAGGGGATTCATATTATGATTTAAGGTATATTCCTTAATTAAGGGGTATTGGGTTCTCTGGGAGATTTGAAAAGGTAGGCCACTTATTCGAACTACAACTTAACTAAGTTTCGGTATTGGGTTTAGGGTAATATAGGGTCCTTAAGAAGTACCAGCTTTTTTGGGGTTTCCTGAATATAACTTCAGTATAACATACCCCCCAAAACCCTAATCTAATTATTGAGGCCCCTATATTCGGGTTTTGTTGGGATTGGTTGGGGTGTTCTTTCTTCGCTTCTTTCTATCAGCAGGCTTCTGACGTGCGACTCGCGCGTGAATGGCTGCAGCAGCACGAGATCTTTGGTTTACAGTGACGACCCCGAATGCAGCTCTTTCCCCCAGGGTCCAAGTACCCTATTATCATATACTCTCCAAAATCCTAATCTACATAACTACTATCCTAAAACCGAGTACCTAATTATTGGGTCCTTTAAACCCCTATAGTACCCTTATAGAACTCTTAAAGAAGCCTTAAAGGATAGGGTCCTTTGGACCCTTGGCGTTTGCCTCTGGGTTGATCTCGATCCTTCAACCCAGGGCCCGAAACCTCTAAAGCCTAAAGCCCGAGAGACCCTATCTATAGGCTCATAGCCTACCTCTTGTTTAGGGTACCTGGTTCTTTTAGTTGGGATCTGTTATATAGAAAAGTAGGTAACCTAACAAAGGGGTAGGGTAGGAGCCTCTAGGTAAGATGCTAGACCCGAAACCTCAGCTCCTGTCGTGGCATTTCGTCGGTGCTTTGATGCCGCCTAGGTGCATCGGAGAAAAGGTGCATGCAGGTATGCCTGTTGGGGTGATTTCCGAGTTCTGTCTTATCATGGACCAGCAGGGTTTCATAGACAACAGTCTTAATGTTGGAGAAATGTGAAGCTTCTTCCTGAAGATTGGGCTCGATGCTCCAGAGTGCTGACATGTGAGTTCCCATTGGTTTCTGTTGCTGCCAGCAGTCCTGCTGTGGCCTTCCGAAACTGTTCGCCTAGAAGTAGAGTAGGTAACCTTTAACCTTTTTGGGGTAGTATAATCCCTATATAATCCTTGCATTATGAAAAGGGTTAACCTTTGGTTCCCCATGGTACCCGACAAGTAAGAAACCCTAAACCCTAAAGCCCTAAACCCTATGCTCTGGGCCACATCCGGGGCTTTGAAGTTACCGTTTGGGAAAAATTCAAGTAGGTTCGTGAAAAACGTCATACTCAACGACCCGAAAGCTAAGACCCGAAGTTCTCAGCCATTGACCTCCTGGTGTGATTAAAGCTTTGCCCGATGAAGCAATATCAGGTACCCTAGACCACCAAACCCAAAAGCCCAGAATTTCTGCATATTGAGGTTTTGGATTTCAGGGTTTCGTCTATAAGGGGGTGCGGTGGATTTAAGCTTGGAGGTTTAGGGCGTACTGTGCCGTTTTCAGATGGTGAGCGAATCAGGGGATTTGGTAAGTCGGTTACAGCATTACAAGTTGGAAGCTCATCAGCTAGAAGAACTCCATCTAGGCTAGTGTCCTCTAGTTACTATGTCCCCGTCTTGCAAGCAGGGTTTGGAGGTTTGGGGTAGCCCTAAGCCCGAAACCAGACCGTCACAACGTATCATCCCAAGGGGTTCCTGGTTTGATGAAGTAATACCGATCTCATGTCATGGATCATATTCATCTGTCTGGTGCTGTGTAGGGAATGGGGAATGGATCCCTATAGTAGCCCGTATATAATCCCCAATAATGGTCTCATAATCCATTTCCCCATTCCCTACTAAGAACCAGACAGTCATTTGAAGCTCTCTCCACCTCTCCTGAGCCAGAAACGGAGCTCAGCTAATCTGGCTTCAAGAATGGTTGACGGCCCTAAGCCTTAAACCCCAAACCTAAAACTCTAAACCCTCACTCAACCCAGGTTAGGATCGTGGTCAGGGAATCACGAACCCCTTTAGAACCCTTTCGTAGACCCTGCCCTAAACCCTATTTCGAACCCTAAACCCTAAAACCCTATAAACCCCAAACCCTATCTCGAACCGGCGCAAGGAGTATTTCTACCTGGTTTCCGTGCATCTGCCTTTTGGCTGCTCGGCTGCTTTTTGTTTAGGGTTTAGGGGAAGGGCTTAGGGGTTTGTAGGGTTGTTTTATCCGTGCCTTGAGGTGCCCAGAGCCTCCAAAACCCCTTACTTAATGAATAGACTTTAAATCTTATTAGGGATCCTACATCACCGGGACAAAAGTTTCGACATACGGAGGATTGTCTCAAAGTACCATGTACATGTACCGCGGAGAAGCGGAGAGGCCAGAAGTCCGTTTTACGTGGCCAGCGTGGCGGAGTAGTTAATATCCTGGAAAAAAATATACTACTATATAGTTCTCGGCGGAGAGCTTTGGGGATCTTGTGGAGGAGTCTAAGGGGGAAGGGGTGGCACTACTATATATGTTGAGTTAAAGGCAGTGTGGCGAACTTTCGTCCTGCGGTAGTATTACAATTTATGGTATATTCCTCAATTAAAGGGTTTTGGAGTCTCTGGGCTCGCGCCTTCTGTTTGGTGTCCGGAGGTCTTTATGAGGGTGCAAAGGCCGCGTCTTGCACATCCAAACCACACCTCTTTAGCAAGGCTTGCTCACACAGTCTGTCAGACTGTGGAGAATGCACTTAGTGTAGAGGTCGGAATACTTCGAAACAGTATCTCCTTGCAGTCCCTGCATATTTACACGATACTGGGCCCCAGCACCCCAATTTCATGGTGAAGGCCCCAAACCCTAAACCCGAATCCCTAAAACCTAAACCCCAAACCCTAAGTCCTAAACCCTAAACCCGAAGTCCTAAACCCTAAACCCGAAGTCCTAAACCCTAAACCCTAACCCTAGACCCTAAGCCCTACATCACAAGACAGCACGGAGTTCCTCGATGTGTCGAGGCCCAGGACCTAGCTACAGCGGCCCCAAGCCTAAACCCTATGAGCTTCATTGTAGGGTTTAGGGGTTTAGGGGTTTAGGGTTTAGGGTTTATGGGGTTTCGGGTTTTGAGGGTTTAGCGTTCCCGGTTTAGGCTTTAGGGTTCAGGGGTTTAGGGTTGCCTCATACCCCAGCTAACGTTTCAAGAGGGCGAAAAGGGTTGATCAAGCTGGGACAGGCGGGTTTCAAGTTTAGGGCTCGAAGGACTTCAAAGGGCTTTGGATGTTTGAGGGTTACGGAGGAGCTTGAGTCTAAAAGTGTAAGGCTTAGGGTTTAACCAATATCTAGGTACTCAGATAGGCTGGTATTTGGGAGTGTATATTTATGATGCGTACTTGGATGCTTAGGGTAGGGTCAGGGTCAATAATCGGAAGCCCTTTAATCGTCAAGCTTTTTGGAAATCTAAGGCTGGAACGATATCAAGTCCGCTCAAACGAAGGCACAGGAGCGGGAAAGGAGCGCGGACCAGGGTTCGTTTGGACCTGGTTGGGATTCAGGGTTGATGGTCATGGATTTGGGGCGCAGGATTTACCCTAAATCCTAAACCCTAAACCCTAAACCTTAACCGTTTCGGGTCTAGGGTTAGGATGTATGGTCTGGATAGGCTTTTGAAATGTTTAGTTCTGCTCATAGTCGCTCAACAAGGGCTTGGGAGGACTTGCGCTGCTTTCCTTATGAAAATTATAGTAGAATGTGTCCCAAAACCCTATTCCAATTATTAAGGCCCCTATATCAGTCTGCTTTCCATTGCGTGCATTACAGGGTTTCCGTACTTCGGGCGGTCTCCGGAGTCTTTCGTTCTTGAATCGTAATAATAGGAATAGTATGTAATCATAGAAAAAATTCATAATGGTAATAATAGAAATCATAGTAGTTCCATGTAGGTTTGCATCGGGTGTCCGACGAGGCTTGTCCGTCATATCGGAATTATGGAAGAGGCGCAGAGCTTCCCGACTAGAGCCCTTCACGGACAGTATCTCGTAAATAATGAAGAATTATGATGATATTACTTTCCATGACGATGCTGGTGATGATGTTGATGGTCGTAATGATGGTGATGGTGACGATGATGATGATGACAGTCATAGCACAAAAATTGTAGTAAGAACAATCATCACAACTACGATTGCGCAGAAATATACCACTTACATAAGCAGCCAGAATACCGGCAGCCATAGCCATGTGGGAGTATGCGTCGGGCGCTCGCATATGTTTCGATTCCAGCTTTAGGATTTAAGGGGAGGTGTTGTGTTAAAGTTGGCTGTTGGAGCTTCTGCACGCAACGAGGGTGGCAGCGAAACTTGAACGAACAGGGCTGAGGTACGGGGGAACTCAGAAGATCTGGGACCCCAGTAATAAGAAAACTGACTACAATATGAACAACAGCAACAACAACAATCGTAATAATACACACAACTAATAACCATAATGATAGTACAGATAATAGTAGAAGCAACCTTAGTCATAAGAAGGGGGATAATATAGAAAAGCACAACAAAAATAGGTGTAATAGTATTTGAGTTGTAAAGATAAGAATAGTAGCCGTCATAAAGACAAATCTAGGGATGTTAATTTCGTAAGAAACAAAACATAGTTGCACTAATAACAGTCATCACCGTAATCATAACCGTAAGTCATAAATACTACTAAACATCGTCATCATCATAACCATTATAATAATTTCAATTATCTAAATACGTCTCCGGCCATACTTAGATGCACCCTCAGCCCCAAGCGATTCGAGTCTCGTGGTTCCGTGTTCACTGTAGGCACTTGATTTGGAACCTCCCTGGACCCAGAACCCCAGCAATTCGGGTTCATGTAATATAAAGAACCCAAATTGATGGTTTAGGTGTTTAGGGGTTTAGGGTTTAGGGTTAAACCCTGTAATATAAAGAACCCTAATTGATGAAGGTTCCTACATAACTGGTCTTCGGTAGAACCTACACTATAGTATTTCCCCAAACTCCATTGTAACTACGCCTCTGCATCAGGGTCGCGGGTTTGGTGTGCAGGTTTCGGTTCGGTCCGTATCCCCAAGGCTCCAAAGGGTTTCGGTTCGGTCCGTATCCCCAAGGCTCCAAAGGACCCAATAATTAGGTACTCGGTTTTATGATACTAGGGCCCCTGATCCAGGTTTGTTGCAATATCGTAGATCATAACTCATAACCCCAAGGGTCCGAAGGACCCAATAATTAGGTATTCGGTTTTAGGATACTAGTTATGTAGGTTAGGATTTCGGAGAGTGTATGACTATTACCTACTTGGACCCTTGGGGTATCCTTGCAGGAAGGACGTCTGGAACCAGATCGACGTCTGTGTCACTGCCCGGGGCGAGGCCAGACAACTACTTCTTAAGGCCGTTTAGGAAACGCTTATAACCAGCCTTAATAACTAAAGTAACCTAGAAGCCTTTTCTTCAGAGACCCTACTGGAAGGCTTGCTCCACTAATGAAGGCCCTAAGACTGACGTCTGGACCGAGGCTTCTGGAGGACACGGTAAAGGTTGCAGGTCGATATTGTAAGGCTTTGGGGCTTAAGATTATATGATAATATATATATATATACATATACATGTATGCATATGTATGTATGTATGTATGGATGTATGTATATCTGTGTGTGTATAAGCAAATAAATAAATAAATATAAATATAAATATATATATATATACATGTACATATACCATCGAAGCTTCTCACGGGAGGGACCTGCCAGAGGTCGTTGAAAGGCTTGAGGCAGCGAAGACCTCGCCTCGCCGCCTTGACCCACCAAGCGGCGTTCTTGGTTTCGGTTTTAGGTTTTTAGGGTTTCGATTCTTGGGTTTTAGGTTTTTAGGGTTTCGATTCTTCGGTTTTGGGTTTTTAGGGTTTCGATTCTTGGGTTTGGGGTTTTTCTGGAGTTGTGGGTTTAGGGCGTCTGCAGGACATGCCTATGGTCCCTTGCCCGCGGCACCTCTGTGGCCTTTTGCGCATGCACCTCTGCCACACAGAGACACGCCCACGCCAGAGCGACACACGTCACGGGGGGAGCGGCGGCACCGCCCCAATCCCAGCAGCAGCGTTTTAGGTTTGCAGGTATATGCACGTGTAAAAGATATATGATGTATATATATATATATATATATGATATATGTGTATAATTAAGATAGACAGAGATATAGATATAGATACCGTCTAAAGATATAAACATAGGTGTGTGTATATATATACATACATAGATAGATACAGATGTAGATACAGATATAGATATACATGCACTTATACATATCAAGTATACATGCATATTCGAACACATGAGATTTGGGGAGGATTTAAGGGGATACTTTTAAGCTGCTGGTGATGCTGCAGCAAATGTAGTACCCGTCGCCCAGAAGGTCACTGTGCGGCTTTAGCTTCCTTACTTGCTCAGTCCATGGAAGAACTTCAAGCTTGACCCAGCACGAAGCTCGGACTAAAGCCACAAGCCATACACGAAACACTAGTTGAATGATCGGAGCACACAGTTCATATGCTACACGTAGTCTTATCGGCAAACCCCTCTTAGGATAGCCCGACAGTCAACCTATGTGCTAAACTCTTCAAGTAAGCCCTCTTCTACCCATATGCCCTAAAACCCCAACCAGTAAAAAGGGCCCTCAAAAAAAAAAACAAACAACCCGTAAGGCCCTAAGGCCCTATACCCTACGCCGTCAATCCTCAGACCCCAAAACCCCAAAACCCTAAACTCGTCGACGCAAAACCCTCAGGAGCACTGTGAAGCCCTTGCAAAATTTAGGGAACATCCGCATACAACTCTAAATCCCTGCACAACCTTTTCAGACCAACCCTACACCGCCCTACACCCCACACCATAGCCAGCCTTACTTACTTGACCTTTTTCAAACCCTGCACCCCCCAAAACCCTAAACCCTACTACAAACTCCCCTGCAGGTGGAGGGGAGCTTCGATAGCCCTGTGGAGGCTGCACGTGGCGCGATGGGTCAGTACTGTGGTCCCTTTGGCTCGGAAGCAAAATACAAAGCTTTTTCCAAACTTGAAAGGTTGTATAAGGTGTGAGATACTCTATCAGGTTCTATACAGTTGTGTAGGAGGTATAGGAGTTCTGTGACAGTTGTATAGAACGCATAGGAGTTGTGTGGCTGGATGGCTCAGAAGCAACTGCCCGGAGAGGGTGCTGCTTTGTCGACGTATCGAGGTTTTATCTGTATTTAGGTTTTCATGAAGATATTGTTCAGGTTTTGTAAGCTGGATTTACTGGGTTTAAATATATGTTAGAACGGGTTGTTTCCGTGATGTTTTGGTGCAAGGTCTTGAAAAGGCTTGTAAGGTTGCTGCGGATTTGTTTCGGGTTCTATAAATTGTTTCGATCTTGAGAGAATGAGAGCTTCGGGTTCTTTAGGTTGCTTAGGGTTGCCAGTCGTGGAGTCGAAAAATCGCTGGAAGCGGGCTTGAAGCTGAAGCCTCAGACAGTCCAGTTCTTCTGATTCTAGCATCACAGTGGCAGTGGTGCACTTCTGGAACTAGTACCAGTGCTTCCTACATGTGCCTCCTGCAGCTACTACTCGTACCACTACCACATACCATGACCACAGCCACTGCCACGACCACCACCACCACCACCACCACAGCCCACTACTACTACCACTGCAAGTACCACTGCACGCACCGGCACCACTACTACTACCATAACTTCTACCACTACCACTACGACGACTGCTACTTTCAAATTATATACTACTATTGCTTGTGCTAGCACTAGTGACATGCTAGTACTGGTGCTTTCACTACTACTGCTTCTTTCGCTAGTACTACTATACTACTGCTGCTACTGCTGCTGCTGCTACTACTACTACTACGACGACGACTACTACTACTGCTACTACTACTGCTACTACTACTCCTGCTGCTGCTACTGCTACTACCACTGCTACCACCACCAAAACAACAACAACTACTACTACTACTACTACTACTACTACTACTACTACTACTACTCTTCCTGCTTCGCACAGACATGTTCGTGCATACATACATGCAGGTGAGATCGACGGGTACACGGTTAAATATTTCATGTAGGTGCCGGAGTATTAAGTTTTCGTGGAGGATAACCTACAATCCCAATAGACTTATACTGGCTCTGAACCGGGCATGATGGAATGATCCCTTGTAACGCATAGATTTAGGCTTAGACCTTAGAGTCCCCATACCCTAAGGTTTTAGGGTTTAGGGTTTAGGGCTAAACCGACGTAGTACTTTGACTGGCGAGTTGGCCCTTTCCTCTAGACGTCCATACTTGAAACGTCCTTCAGGAGGGGGGTTAAGACCCTGAAGTTGTTTTGAACGTTGTACTTACCGCCCTTCAACCTTAAATCTTTGGTCACCCGAAACCTTCAAACCTAAACGCTGCAAGCACAACTTAAGCCCTAAACCCTAAACCCGATAAACCCTAAAGCCCTACACCCTAAACCCTAAACCCTGAACTCCTAAACCCAAAACCTTAAACCCTAAACCCCCTAAGCCCTAAACCCTACAAACCCTAAAGCCCTACACCGACGCCGTCTCCGCCACCAGCCTCTTCCTGCGCTCAGCCGAGGCATCGAAGTCTCCGACGTCCTCTGGGAATCGAAGGCCCTGGCAGTACCACGGGTTCCCGTTTAATGTAGGAGCCTAAATCATTCCGTAAACTATTTTAGGGGGTTTCTGATTATAGTTATCGTAGGAGTATGATATACCCCAAAACCCTGTTCAAATTATTCAGGCCCCTATATTAGTGATCCTTTAAAGGTCTTCCTTTAAGGGATCCTATAAGGGTACGTAATTCAGGTTTAGGGTTTAATAGGGTTTGGGGGTTTGGGGTTCTTGTCAAGAGATGTGTGAGAGATCGGTAGGGGGACCATCATTGTCAGCATGAGGGACTTCCGGCTTATTGGGTTTCTAGGGTCTGGGGTGTAGGGCTTAAGTTTAGGGCTTATACGGTCTACAGGGTTAGGGGATAGGTCCGGATAGGTTTCTGTGTTTGGGGGGTTCGGGTTGTAGGGTTTAGGGTTGACAGGCTTTGAGATTTAGGGTTTAGTATTATGGTCGTTACTGCAGCTTCGACTGCGACTTGTGGCTGGCGCTTGGCGACTGCGACTGCCACGGCTACTGCTGCTTTTGTCTGGCATCCCCTGCGTTGCTGTTCTCCCTGATATTTTTTGTTTGAGTCTGTGACCCCTCCTGCAGACCCTGGGCAGCGGGACTCTTGTTTGAAGACGGGTTGAATTCGCACAATGTTCCATCTACTTCCAGCTCAAGCCCGTCTCAGCGAAGACATGCTACCTTTAATCGTCTTGGAACTGAAACTGAAACTGAAACTCCTGCGGTTCCCCCCCCCCTGGGGTACGCTCTGACCTTGAGTCCGTTCTCCGAAAATGCACAGTCTAACCTCCCCGTACTTCCCCAAACCCTAAAACCGTAACCCCAAGGGTCCAAAGGACCCAATAATTAGGTACTCGGTTTTAGGATAGTAGTTATGTAGGTTAGGATTTTGGAGAGTATATGATAATAAGGTACTTGGACCCTTGGGGTAAACCCTAAATCCCTAAATCCCTATAGATCCCTTATAGAACCCTTTAAGGAGCCCCTTAAGGAACCCTGTAAGGAACCCTAGGTAGTAGGTAAACCCTAAATCCCTAAACCCCTTTTTCGGGTGCAGCGGCCCGGCGCCCCAACTAACGAGTCTGAAAAGCCTTGGACGAGAAAACCCCAAAACCCTAAAACCCAAAACCCTAAAAACCCAAACCCCTAAACCCCTCAACCCTAAGCCCTAAACCCTAAACCCCTAAACCCTGAGCCCTAAACCCTAAGCCCTAAACCCTACCAGCACCCCCAACTACCCTCTATCATACCTTAAGTACCCACTATTAAGGGCCATTAAGGCTCTATTAAAGGGTACTTGGGGGGTGCTGGTAAGCCCTAAACCCTAAACCCTTAGAAAACCCTAAGTCAACTTCAGACCCGAAGTCGTTGCTCACAGCCATTTACTTAGAGGATCCTGGGACTTCGTAACTTAAGGGCTTCCTCAAAGGTTCTTTATAGGCTTCCTTAAAGGGATCTATAGGGGTTTAGGGTTTAGGGTCTACTTAGAGGATCCTGGGACTTCGTAACTTAAGGGGTTCCTTAAGGGGTTCTTTATAGGGTTCCTTAAAGGGATCTACAAGGGATCTATAGGGGTTTAGGGTTTAGGGTCTACTTAGAGGATCATGGGACTTCGTAACTCGGCTTATAAATGTGCTGACTACACTTTAAAACTCCAATTAGGGTCCTTATAACCTCATGTATACTAAGGTCCCATGATCCTCCAAGTAGGGAATTGGGCCTCCCAAGCCTCATCCCAGCCCTAAACCCTAAACCCTAAACCCTCAGCATCCTGAAAGTTCGCAGATGCCAGGTGCAAGCACGTCTGCGGGCGCATGCAGGCGCAGCTGCCACTCGGGCTCGGATGGGCACAGCAGTGACAGACAGTCCAAGAAGCAGTAGTAGTAGTAGCAGCAGTAGTAGTAGCAGTAGTAGCAGTAGTAGTAGTAGTAGTAGTTATTCTTATTATTATTAGTAGTAGTTATTATTATTATCAGTAGTACTACTACTACTACTACTACTACTACTACTCCTGCTACTACTACTACTACTACTACTACTACTACTACTACTACTACTACTAGTAGTTAGTACTAGTAGTAGTAGTAGTGGTAGTAGCAGCAGTAGTAGTAGCAGTAGTAGTAGTAGTTATTATTATTAGTAGTAGTACTACTAGTAGTAGTAGTAGTAGTAGTAGTTATTATCATTATCAGTAGTAGTAGTAGTAGTAGTACTAGTAGTAGTAGTACTAGTAGTAGTAGTAGTAGTAGTAGTAGTAGTAGTAGTAGTAGTAGTAGTAGTAGTATAGTTGTTGTAGTAGTAGTTGTTGTAGTCGTAGTAGTAGTAGTAGTAGCAGGAGTAGTAGTAGTAGTAGTAGTAGTAGTAGTAGCGGTAGTCGTCGTGGTGGTGGTCGCAGTGGTGCAGGTTTCGGAAGAGTTCCAAACCAGCAGCCCTGCGTGTGGCGTAGAGCTCTTAGATGCCTGCTATGCACAGCAAAGAAAATGAATGCGGCAGGAAGATTACATCCCGCACGGTCCTTTCTGCTGAATGAACACAAGGCCCGGGCAGCCGTTAACAGGCCGCTTGAACCCTTAAGAACCGAGCACGAACAATGATAACAACAGCAACAACAACAACAATATGAAGAACACGACTAATTATAGTGCAGCTCATCCGTCCTAGGAGCTGCCTTTGAAGACGGAAGATGCTCTGGGCGCGGAGATTTTCACAGCTCCTTGGGGTTGACTTTTGTTGGGGCTCAGATGTGCAACTGTAGACCCTAAAGCCTAAACCCTAAACCCTAAACCGTGTGGGGTAGGCTCTGACAAGTTCGTTCGAGGTTGGAAAGGAAGGCCGTTTAGACGTGGAGCTGATTTGTCCTAGCTGACCGGATGGTGGCGGAAGCCTTTAGGCAGACCGACACGTTCGTCGTGAGTTCCTTATGTCGCACCAACCGTAGCCGCTGGAGTGCCACTACCTTCACTGTCATTAGAAACGGGCTACCCTAAACCAGAAACCCCTTCACCCTGAACCCTAAACCCCCAGACCCCTAAACCCCAAAGCCCTAAACCCTAAAGCCCGCTAAACCCTAATCCCTAAACCCTGAAGCCTAAACCCTAAACGGCGAGCAGGATTGCTAGGCCCCGGGAAGCCCCAGCGAGACGAGAACACCCCTGCGAGGTTGTTCTTCCGGAAGACGCGGTGGTGACCAAGATCCATGGTTTGCTCAAAAAGTGTTTTAAATACAACTAACTTCTTGCAAGCGGTTTTATGAAAACCCAGGTTTGCTCTTGAGAGTTCTTTTTGGATATATTCTGTGCCGGAAAAGCAGGCCATCCCGCGCAGTCTGAATATGTTCATGTGTGGTGGTTGAACAGGAGACAAGATCAAACTTGACCACGCCCTCAGTCCAAGACATGATTAGCTTTCCAAACATTAACCTTTTGGGTTTATATAACCCTACCAGAATTGCATGGTTAGCCTTTTTTGGGCCAGGGTACTCAGCTTCTAGGAAACAAAGCCAAGGATCAAGGGTGTCCTCTGCTTCAGCGAAGCCCTTCGGCCGGCAACTACTTCAGGGACTGTTCTGAATTACTGTTCCCTTGCAAGCTGCCCAGAGACTCCCAAAACCCCTTAAGCAAGGAATATACTTTGGATCCCTAATATGATTTAAGGTAGATTCCTTGAATAATGGGGTTTTGGAGGCTCTGGGTGCTTGTTCCACTATTCTTTATTTCTGATCGAACGATGACAGTGGTCGTCCTGTCCAGTTTCAGTTTCCGGAAGTCTTTGGTTTGGCTTTGGGGCCCGCTGATAATAGGTCCCCAAAAAAGCACATGAGCAAAAATAAGGATAGGGATATACCATATAAACCCCTTATAAAGAAGCCCAATAAGGTAGGGATATCCCCATAAAAATGCTTATGCTTATGTGCTTTTTGGGTCCCTAAGCTGAATCCGACTGCGCTGTGCAAGTGTATTTGAAACGAGTTTTACTCGTTTCAGGGCTTTTGTTTTACAGTATGGGCTTGGGATTGTGAAAGTATGATGTGGGCATTAAGGTATATTCAGCAATCAATCCTAAACTCTAGACTGTGTGTTTCGCCGACAGTCTTTCGGTACTGGGTGCCATTGACATGTAGACGTAGACAACGGGCAAGAGATGCGGAGAAGCCGCAATCTGCACTCCCTATGGCCTAAACAGAGCCTTGTGCCTGTCCCCAACCCCTAAACCCTAAACCCCTTAATTTCAGCAGACGGAAAAGAGCCCCTAAAAAATAATTCCTAACAACTTAATTTCGGTGGCTGCAGAACACGGTTCTAGGAGTCTGGGGTCTGGTAGGAGCAAGCATGTGCACGAATCGTCCAGTCTAAGCCAATTACCTGTACTATTTTGGCGGTTCCTTAAAAGGGTTCCTTAAAGGGGTCTATAAGGGATCTATAGTAGGGGGTCTATTTAATAACTACCTATACTATTTTGGGGGCTCCTTGTTATAATTATAGTATAATGGGCCCCAAAACCCTATTCTAATTATTAAGGCCCCTGCATTACCCCAAGCGCCTGTTTCAAAAATGTTCGATGAATGCCCCAGTCTTTAGCCTTTGTGCAGGGAGCAGTTTCCTTCACCTGGTGCTGACATTCCGTATGCTGTACATTCAGGGGCATCAGGAGGATGATGTTCACCCTAAAACACAAGCCTAATCGCTGCACACCCTCCGTTGATGCGCAATACCGAGGCTTTGTGCTGCGCCCCACGAGCCCCTTATAAACTCATAAAGAGGCTTCTCCGTTCTTGGTAGCATCGTTTGCGACTGCGACTGCTATTGCCTGTGACCCCTGTGACAATCTCTGTCACTATTGGCATGAAGCTCTGCTCTGACCCTCGAAGACTTAAAACCACAAAACCTGAAAGACTCTATGTCCTGGGTTCAGGGTGAAGGGCTTTAAGTGGTTTCATGTTTCAAGTTCATGCGCCGCTGACCTTTGTTGTTTGTTTAACTACGTTGCCCCTAGTAGTCCGCATGAACACCGCCACTAGCGATTGTCTTTCACAGCAATTTTACATCCGAAACACGGGGAATTCACGGAAAAGGATCACTTCGATAAATTGCTGTGACCAACACGACTCTGATGATTATAGCTCTGCTCTCTGCTGCGACGAGGCGACGAGGGCCTCGAACAAATTACCATACTCTAGCAGCCTGCACAGTCACCCAAATTATTTCTTGAGACTCCTTATTGTTATTTATTTCAGAATGTACCCCAAAATTCTGTCCCCACCCCAACACTACACCCGAGCCCTATAGCCTGAAGCCAAAGGACCTTCCCAGGTCCGAAGTCCCTCAACCACTTAATATAGGCGCCTTAGTAAATACCTATAGTGTTTAGGGTTTAGGGTTTAGGGGTTTAGGGTTTAGGGGTTTAGGGTTTAGGTTTTGCGAGAAGTATAATATACCCCAAAACCCTAGTCTAATGATTAAGGCCCCTATATTAGGCTCCTGGTGCGTGGTATCTGTCCACGTCGAAGAAGCCTGAAGAGCTGAAGAAGGCCTGTGATGATGCTGAGGGAAGAGTTTAGGGCTTGCGGATTTGGGCTGAGGATGTTGATGCTTGTATACGGTATATTGCATATATAGATATATATAGTTTCACATATGTACATATGCATATAGATATGAAAAGGTAGATATGTAGGTAGAAGGATAGATATTATTATGTACCATCGCCTTCTTTCGCTGGCGTTGTATGCCTTTCTCTTGTACTTACACTCACTATCTCGATGCTGACCATCGTAAGGACCCAGGGCGGGGGTAGGTGGCAGGGGCCTAGGCCCCTTACACCACTAAGGTTCCCTATGAGAATATGGAAGTTTCCGATAATAGGGGACCATAATATAGTACCCTAAATAGTAGGACTTAGTAGGATCCTCATTATCAGGACCCCCAAATAAGGTACCCCTCTTTTCGGAAACTCCCATATGATGATTGTTCTGATTGTCCAAAGTCTTCTTGCCCTTGAAACATTAGTTCCGCTAGTTTGACTGGAAATCTTATTATCACTGCGAGGGTTAACATGACGGTAGTCGCAGCGGGCATAAGAATGACTTAGGGTTTATAGAAGTCTTACAGTACAAGCAGGGTTTACAGCGTACACTGTACGCTGTGAACCCTACTCATAGTGCGGCATACAGATTCAGCAGGGACAAACCAATGCTCTCAAACTTTTACACTAAGCCCTACAACCCAACCCCTAAATCCTAAGCCCCTACACCTTGAACACTGGTCTCCAAACCTTCTAAACGCTAGCCGAACTCACATGAGCTTCGGGTCTTGAGGCCGCAGCGCTTCTGGGCCCCCTGTGCCCCCCCCTACCCATGGTATGTGAATGACTCGACTATTGTGGGTGGGACGTCCGGTTGCTTGGGGTTTGTGATTGAGGATATGATACGGTTCCACTGAACTCCGACCCACCCTGAACTCCAAAGCCAATGATAATGATGACGATGATGATGAAGATGGTGATCATGTTCCCCATCGGCACTCTCGTCCGGTCCCTTGCTCAACAGCCCCGAGTGAAAGTCATTTATACACATGCACAGGCCTGCTTTTAACGAACCCAAGCCAAACTGAGTATAAAATAACCGCAGTCAAAACAAGCTTTTCAAAACGTTTTGCACTGACTAAAAGCAAAGAACATGCGGTACCTAAGACCTGACAGGCATTAGAGCAGTGGTACTACCAACAGTCACACTCGGAATACCAGCATGCAAGAAACACTTCAGCGTCATTGTCCACAAGTGTCCACAGCATCATTCTCATTGTGTGGGGAGGGCCGGTGCGCGATTGACGGCCACAAAGTTGAGAAGATTACGCGAGAGTTACGAAAGCATCGTCGGCAGTTACGACGATAATGACGCAGACGATACATCCCTGCGACTGTTTGTTCGGATGAGAGGCCTGGCTTGGCGACCTTGTGAAAAATGTTCGCAAGAGCAAAAAGCAGCGCAAGCGACAAAAGCCGGGAGACCAACAGCAAGAGCATTAGTTCTCGCAACAACACCACCGACAAACTGACGGAATTGGGCATGGTTGTGGCTGTGGTGATGGCAGTGGCGACAGTGGAGTGTTGCACATACAGGTTTGCGGATAGGTCCTGCGAGTGAAAATTCGGGTGCTTGCCTTGGAAGATACCTTTGGCATTTCCGACAGGAAGTGCTCCTGCTGCATTTTCAGGAGCTGGAAGCCTCTGAAATCGCAGAACAAATCCGACAAGGAGAGCTAAGGCTACAAATATCCGGACGTGCCAGCCTACCCTCAACCTCAGATTAGGCTCAGGTTCAACCAACTCATCGGAAAGTTGTTGTGGCGAAAATTCGTTTGGGATCACGGGCAGGTATACCAGTGACCGTTGTTCAGGAAATTGATGCGACGGTTAAATTGCAGGGGCCATGGAAGTACAGTTTTAGGTTTGACGTTTCCGATGCTGGCAGCAGTACCCTGAGGAACAGTGGCTATGTCAAGGGGTATGGCTTGTGAAAAAAAAGGATTAGTGCGGCCCTGGGCAGGATGCCTTCGTCGTGGCTGGCACAGAGCGGCACCTGTCGAGATGTTACGAATGAAACGGGAATCGCGCATGGTCCCTGGCAATCGGGCTTGCGGCGCAGCCCTCTTGGACTCCGGCACTGTATTGTGTCAGGCCAGTTGCACATGTTAGCCGCGACCGGTAAAGCAGTAAAGAATGGCCAAGCGTTACGCCATGAAGTGAGCAGCGCCTATTCGACAGAACGGCGCAAAGCCAGCCACCGTCAAGGGACACACATGTCAGAATAGGAAGCCACTCAGGTGATGTGTACGGGTTTGTTCGTGCTCTGTGTGGTAGACAGTAGACAAGTACCGCGGGCCAAACAGCAGGGCCATGCGCTGGCTGAGCGAAGCAGTCACAGCAGCAGCTCACGTTAGGGCGGACGCGGGTGTTCGAACGAGGTCATGTTCTCAAATCGTGCTATGGTCAGACTTCGCATTGCAGTTTGATGAACGAAGAATGAAGGTTTTCAGTGTTGGGCAGGCCGAAGGTCCAGACGGTTGTGCAGTGGCAGCATTACACCAGTTTGAACAAAGAGCGAATGCGCGCGAGAGAGAGAGAGAGAGCGAGACAAGCGAGACAGCGGCAGACAGACCGAGAAAGATAGAGAGAGAGTGAGAGGGACATGGAGATGGAGATGGACAGAGAGCGAGAGAGAGAACGTGAGAAGAACCAGCGCAAAAAGGACAGTCAAAAGGCAGCTTTTGAACAGTGGTCGAAATCAATGTGCTGGCACGGGCTCCGAAATTCCAACAGAGACCTCGCCCGACTAAAGAAACGTGATTTCACCTAGTTGCCCATTGGCCGCGGGCGACTCGGACCGACCACTTCTTGGGTCGGAGAGCGGGAGGCAGAGAGGGAGCGAGCGAGAGCGAGAGCGACAGCGACAATGGGAGCGAGAGAGAGAGAGAGACACAGAGAGAGAGAGCGAGAAAAAAATACAGAAAGACAGAAAAAGAGAAAATAAAGAAGGAAAGAAAGAAAGAACAAACAAAAAGAAATGCATAGAGACATAAAGAAATAAAGACAAGAAAGAAAGGCAGAAACAAAGCAAGAAAGAAGGGAGGAGAGCAGTCGAGTGGGAGGGGCAAAGGCAGAGAGCAAGAGAGAAGGAGACGGAGGAGAGGGGCAAGGAAAGGGAGCGAGGGAGGGAGAGTGAGAGAGAGAGAGAGACAGAGGGAGAGAGAGAGAGGGGGAGAGGGAGAGGGAGAGGGAGAGGGAGAGGGGGAGAGGGGGAGCGGGATGCAGCCCCAAAAAGTAAGAACCCCACACAAAAATGTGGGGAAAAAACTGGCGAATGTGGNGAGAGGGAGAGAGGGAGAGAGGGAGAGAGGGAGAGAGGGAGAGAGGGAGAGAGGGAGAGGGAGGGGGCGAGTGAGCGGGAGTGGGCACGAGCTAGCATGTAGTATGCACATGTCACTTGTCTGTCCTTCATGCAGGCACAGTTCCTTTGTCCAGCATCTGCGCATGGTCACAAAAGGTTACGCTACACTTACTGCAGCCATGGCCCCACGAGCGCGACTTTCAACACCCCCTCTGTAACTGCAAGCTTTCGGATGCAGCAAGCGTACGTGTATGTCTGTGTGTCTGGTTTCCGCAGAGTGGTTGGTTGGCTCGCTGGACTTTGGGACAGGGGGGAGCGTGAGTGGGTCGGGGTGGGGGCAGGGCAGGGTGTGCAAAGTGGGTGCAGCAAGTGCTAATGAGATTAAATCCCGTGTTTTGGTTACGATGCTGAATGCCTCTACAAGAATGCTTCCGTAACAGGCAGCTAACTCTGCATGTAGGCAGGTGTCGACCCCCTACAGCATGGGTGTCATCTCCAACAAAGATGTCACAGCTTACAATCGCTGAGTCCGTCCATACCTGCTAGCAAACCCGAACTTCAAGTTGTTGTGGGTATTTAGGCTGGCGTAAGTCAGCAACTGAGACTCAGCATTGCTGGGGAGACACATGTTCCGAACGCCGTCTCCACATGTATGTCAGTGCACACAACTGTAGAGACCCGAGGTAAGCGACTTCGGAAACCATACTACTACCGTGGAGGAAGCTGTTGACAGGAAGGCAGCCACACCAGCAGCACAGGCTTAGTCACCAGCAGCACAAGCTTAGCCTGCATGTCTCCAAAACTGGTGTTTCCCGAATCAGGCGGACCAAACAACAAGCACAACCCTTTTTTTCTTTTCAGAGGCAGTGGCAGAGGGTTTCCCATATGTAGTTCCATTGAAAACTCGTCAACAGCCAGAACTTATTAAGAAAGGTACATGGATTCCTCAGGTGGCTTTGAATATGCGAACTTAATGCAGCAGGTACAGCCCCAAGACAAACAGAAGCTGAACAAATAGGTTCCGTTGCATGTAATGGCATTAATGGCATTGTCCTGAACCAATCAGTGCTCCCGACAGGTGCACGACAAGACCGTGAGGGAATGGGAAGCCGCCCAGCGCCCGGGACAGAAAAGCAGGATTGACGAGGTTTCGAGTATAGTTCACAAATGGAGGCCAAATTACCTGCGGTTTGTAGGCTTATGTTTTGCAGACACTGCGGTACCAAAACACCGAAGTAGTTCCATGCTGTGTCGTCGCTGGGAGAGCGACGCCTTCGGGGATGCTAGGAGTACCCGGTGGGCCACATGAACGAGCGCCCATCCGCCCTTCATGCACTCAGTCCTTTTGCTAACACTGTCGTGTTGGGATCCTAGTTGCGAGGTTCACTGCGGGCAACTGCTGTGCCCTTATAGGCGATCGCAGTAGACGAGACGACTCAGCACCCGGCCACCCTTCGCCTCCGCAATCCTTTTATTGCCACGTTTCGTCCTGTTTGTTTGCGGAGTTTCGTACTACATCAAGTGTGTGGAATGCTTCTCCGTTCATTCAGTGACAATGAACAGTCATAAGGTTTGATTGAAGAGGGAAATACTATGGAGGCACGCTATGTTGAAGCCGGAAGCATGACCATTTTCTGGACCCAAAATCGCGCCCTCAAAACCACCAGCCTTGCACGTGTCCCGATGCGTGCTTAGTGGGACCCGGTNCGGTGGGACCCGGTGGGTCCCAGCTCTTCTCTACGTGGGACCCAAATCGGGTTCGGTGGGACGCGGTGGGACCCGGTGGGTCCCAGCCCTTCTCTACGTGGGACCCTACACCCCGTTTGCGTTTTACAATGCTAATTAGGGTGAGGGGAGGCCCCATGATAACCGTAGGTGTGCGTCCAGCCGGTGTGTGCAATCATTCAGGGGGAGCCGGGCACAGTCAACGTTGACCGTTAAGCAGCTTTCTGTTGAGGTTTTCGGCCCAGTTTGCAGGCCCAGATTCCGGACACCAAGCCAGCTTCATGATAGAGTGCCCTGAATGTGCATTGGTCTAGTTTTGGGGTCCGCAGAGCGACTCTGAAACCGGAACTCGAACACGGGAAGCAAATCTGGTCACAAGGATGGGAGCACAAAGCAGCTCAACAAGTGATTTAAATGATTGGGGCCGACATTGTGGTTCCCAAAATGTGGAGTTTCTGGCTCCGAAACCCGGCCCGCAGCGCGGCCCGTTAACTGGTGACCTTGCTACGGCTGGCATTAAGAAAGCTGCCCAGAAAACGGTCCCAGAAACGAAGCCGGAAGTCGTACGCGTTGCTGGCCAATCCGGTGCCCTGCAGCTGCCAAAAGGTGNCTTGCTACGGCTGGCATTAAGAAAGCTGCCCAGAAAACGGTCCCAGAAACGAAGCCGGAAGTCGTACGCGTTGCTGGCCAATCCGGTGCCCTGCAGCTGCCAAAAGGTGCTATAGCTGCTAGACTAGGCTAAACGCTTGCACGTAACTTGCTGCGACATGGCCCTACATTGCAGAATTTGCCCTTCCCCTAAACCGGGCATGTAAGCTGATTGCATATTTATATAATATTATGGAGGCACGCTATGTTGAAGCCGGAAGCATGACCATTTTCTGGACCCAAAATCGCGCCCTCAAAACCACCAGCCTTGCACGTGTCCCGATGCGTGCTTAGTGGGACCCGGTGGGTCNATGGAGGCACGCTATGTTGAAGCCGGAAGCATGACCATTTTCTGGACCCAAAATCGCGCCCTCAAAACCACCAGCCTTGCACGTGTCCCGATGCGTGCTTAGTGGGACCCGGTGGGTCCAAGCTCTTCTCTACGGTGGGACCCAAATCAGCTCTTCTCTACGTGGGACCCAAATCGGGTTCGGTGGGACGCGGTGGGACCCGGTGGGTCCCAGCCCTTCTCTACGTGGGATCCTACACCCCGTTTGCGTTTTACAATGCTAATTAGGGTGAGGGGAGGCCCCATGATAACCGTAGGTGTGCGTCCAGCCGGTGTGTGCAATCATTCAGGGGGAGCGGGCGCAGCCAACGTTGACCGTTAAGCAGCTTTCTGTTGAGGTTTTCGGCCCAGTTTGCAGGCCCAGATTCCGGACACCAAGCCAGCTTCATGATAGAGTGCCCTGAATGTATAAGGCCCCCTGCGGCCAAGACAGGAAACTCGCGCCGCAGAATCAGAGGGTCAGCTCGAGTGAATGTTGGGCTTTGTCTTTGAACGTGTCAGACCGGGTATCCGAGGCCACTGCTTCAACATCTGTTCGCATATTTCGGTCTGGCGGCACCCTTTGTCGCCTTTGTCGGACAGCATTCACTTCTTCAGCTTTTCAAAGACGCATTTGTTTTACTATATAGGCTCGACCATTTGAAGTTGCTAGGGTTGGGCTTACAACTGTCAACAAGGGGTTGCGAAAATTGTTTGTGTTGGTTGTTCAGCGTTCGAACATCCCTAGGACGCAGTGGAGATGACGAGCCCTTCCGGTCTGCGGAATTCCGCTAAAACCTAAAGCCCAACCACACATCTGTCGGCCAGGTTAGGTGCCCGGGCTTTAAACAGCAAGTCTTGGAGAGTTTTGACCGTCAAGGCTTGCAGGGTGGACGCTTTGCGTGTCAAGGTTGGTGCTTGGAGGCCCTTTTGACTTAGTAAGTAGGGTTAGTAAGGTGGGTTATGGGGGATTATAATATGGTTTCTAGGGGATACTAAGTAGACTTACTAAGTCAAAAGGGCCTCCAAGTGGTNGCTTGGAGGCCCTTTTGACTTAGTAAGTAGGGTTAGTAAGGTGGGTTATGGGGGATTATAATATGGTTTCTAGGGGATACTAAGTAGACTTACTAAGTCAAAAGGGCCTCCAAGTGGTCAGCGTGCGTGAAGTGGTGTTTGTTACGGTGAATTTGGGCGGTGGCCTTCGGGTCTTCAAAACCTGCCATTGCTGCGGCAAGTACTTGCCTGCGTTGGAACGATTGAGGTCCAGGTGTGTTGGGCCTGGGGTGGGGCCAGACACCCTTCCGAGGCTGGGTGGATAGGTTCAGGCTGCAATCCAATAATGATTCTGTGGGACACGAAGCTCAACAGGGCAAAAGTCAGGTTTGTGTGATGGCCCCGAACTGAAAATCTTCTGCGACTCAATACGATGCCGTCGGAGAGACGTAGTAGCAAGTAGCCTTGCGCGGGCATGACATTATGACATTGTCACATGAACACATGACATGGCTTCATGATGTACATGCGAGTGTGACCGCATCCGTTCTGAAACAAACACGCATCTGGTTTCAGGTGTCAGTGGCTGTTTCGTCGCATTGTCCGGTAAAGAGCTCATGGGTCAAACGTGACGCTGCTAACAAGGGGTTCAAGTCATGGTCGGTCTACCCGTCGCAGCCGGGTTGCGGAACGCAACGGCGATGACAGAACGCTACTGCCCCTTGGCCCGACCAAATAACGTGCTTTATCCCCGCCAGGCCCTGCCTTGATTTCTCCGAGACCCAGCAGCCGGGCCACACCCCCGCCAGGTCGTGACACTGTTGCATCCTTGCAGCCGCCCACGCACGTGCTTATTATCCCGGTCTGGGCACGGACAGCGGGACAACCATCCCGGCTGCTCTACATTTTCGCGGACGAGTATTTCTGCAAATTTCTGGGTAGTCCCGGATTTTGGGCCTGGACCGATCGAGGGTTGCAACCCCGGTTGCTTCATCTGCACATCCATACGTCTGAGATCTATATAGCATGGCGTCCCGTGGTCTGATCCACATGATGCAGCCTGGCAGCCAGGCCGCACCTCGCTTGCGTCCGCCGCTCTGGGCCTGGAATAGAACAAGGAAGCAGTATTATGACCTAGTTGCCGACATGTAGCCGCTCAACTGGGGACGTGAAATCATGCTGTTCTGAAGTCAGTCCCGTCAGTGCCCATCAGTCCGTGGATGCAATTGGATTTCAAGGGGACGGAAAGACTGACCATGACTTTGAGTTTCGAAGGGGAACCCCTTGCCAGCTGCGAAACAACTCCTGGAGGTTGCTGCAAAAAAATGGCCGGTTCGACGCAGATGGTCAAGAGCAACGGCTGCGCAGTGAGGAAGTTCTCATTGTGCTTGGTTTTTGTTGGCGCAATCGGGTCTCCATAAACGGGCTGCAGGCTCGCATTTGCGTCCCTATAAGCCTTCTTTCAGAATAGGAGGTCAACATCGAGCTTCGTTTTTGATGCACGAGACCATGTCAAGTCTGTGTGATACCTTTAGCAATTAGCTTACCATTCAATATGGAGAGAGCGAGATGCCTGACGGCTACCGGCTACCTGTGTTTGCTGCAAGGCCATAGATGAGGCTGCCGCGAACGGCTGATGCCAGATATCTTCGCACCGATTTAACGGAAGAACCCATTGCCAGGACTGCTGTCGCTCGCAGTCGGAGATATGGCACTATGGGGTTCGGCGGAGCCCGCTTGATTCGGACCCAGGCTCCGCATGTTGGGGAGCAGCATGAGGTCCAAGTCGAATGTTTGGAGCAGGAAGAGTCTGGCACCTTCGGGCCTGATGCGTGAGAAAAATGCATACATGGCACATTCCAGATGCAGCACATGGGAATTCGGGATGTCACAGCAGGATGCATTCCTGTTGAATCTCCGCGTGAAAGATCCAATGATATCTGCGTGCCCGCCAGGAGGCTATGGGCACTGTGCTCCAGCTTTCCGCCTTCTGCAGTAGTCACGAAGTGTTCGCTCTGGTTGGGGTGTTAACTGCACTGTGCTGTCCGACTTCGGATCCTTCGGAACTTCGAACATGCAGGTTCACCTGTCCACCCTGCCTGACACGGCCTGGCGCAGAGGGTTCGGCACACTTGGTGTTGTGACAACCTTGCTTGTTTTCTTCTCGACCGGCTCCTCCGGCCACTTAAGCACGGTGCCCAGGGCACAAGCACGCCAGCACTTCGACTGCTGCTGATCCGCGGGTTCACAACGCAAACGTGTGGCAAGACACTAGCAGCACACTCAGCACCTCGTCTAGCTCGTCGCAACACGCCATCAGCCCGATGCGGATGGTAGTGTTGTGAAAAGTGGCGACTCTGGCACAAGTCGACCTGCTCCCGCATCTGAAATGTTCAACAGCTCCACGTTCACACCTGCAGCGCCTTGCTTGCCATTGACAATCCTGTCAACCGATCCCAGTAGCTGTCGTCGTGTTGGTGCATGCCGTCGGGCTTGCTGCTGACGCCAATATCTTGCGGACTTCGAGTCGAGACAACCGTCACATCTCGAGCATACCAGCTTGCTAACCGTCCAGTGTGTTCGCGGGGCTTGCGTTTATCGCAAATATGTGCATTGTGCTTTTGGGTGTGTTGCGGAGTAGTGAGCGCCAGTGTCATGACCATCTTTGCAGTCGCTATGTGGAGCAATGCAAGCCGCGCCTAGCATGTCATGTAAAAGGACACGGGTGACATGGTGTACAGACTGTTAAAAGACCAGGAGATCGGGTCTGCCGAGGGCAGAAGGTTATGGCATCGTGATGTTCGAACCTGTGTTTCCCGTGGGCATGTTTCAGTGTCGACCGATTGCGATCTTTGCGGGTTGTGGTTGCAGTTGGAACTGTGAACCTCAAGTTATTACCGCGAGATAGCCCGAATGTAATTACATAGCACAGCTTGTCGGAGTTTTGTATACGGTGCACATACTGTTTACACATGTATATGCACCCGCTTTGTGTAGATATCTGTTTAATTCTGATAACCACGTTTTTGTATAAAGGTGGAAAACGAGGCCGAAGAAGAAATTTAGGCAAACAGTTGTTGTGCTTCCTTGTTTGGTCTTTCGGAATTTTTTCGGTGGTTTTTAGGGGAAATCTTGGGGTCCTTGAGAAGCTGGTGGTGATTTTCCCGTGGGGTTGCCAAATATCTTCACCGGCTGTGGATGTTAACAATCCGTTTACGTATGGCGGGTTACTGGCTGATTGCGAAGTTTGTTTATCGCACCTAGACGCTTTAAGCCCTCAATGAACATAGGAACATGGACAGGGATTACACAGGCACGCACCCTTGGTGGCATGCTTCTTATGTGGCAAGTCTAGGTTGTGTTGTTCTCCACGGTTGACCAAGCCACGGACTTGGCCTAAGCTTCAGAATCCTGGTTGGCGGTGATGCCGTAAAGCCGTGGTTTTCACGGCCTACATGTAGCTGTTGGGAATTCGTATGTTTCTTCACAAGAGACTCTTTGAGCATGTTCCAGACAAACAGCCTCAGTAATGGGATGCCGTACATGTCACAGCAACGATGGACTTCGAATGCCACCAACGCCAGAAGCAATGCACAACAACAGTGGTAGTTCGGGTAACTTCAATCAGCAAGGAACGAATTCAGCGACGAGCCGTCACTGCCTGCGGGCTGGTTGCGCATCAAGTCGCGAACAACAGGCGCTGTTCATGCAATAAATTAATGGTTTCATGCAGGGTGGGTGCTTCGAGTTGTTGTTGGCTCGAATGTGTTGCATTTTTGATGCACTGCCCTTACCGTTGTTGTGGGTATGGCGATAACATGGTTTGACTTCTAGTCTTCTGAATCAAATGTCAAGCCACGGCGACGATTGGAAAAATGTTGCACTTGTGGTATGTCTGCAGGGCAACCCTGATAGGATGCGGAGTTTTGCTTCCAGTGCTGAAGCTGTTCTGTATTTTTAAGCGAGGTTCAGTCATATGTGGGAAATAGGATTCCGAGAACAAAACATCATGGCAAGGGTATCCTTTCGTTTCGGATTCAGCGTTGCAGAAAACACTGGGTAATCGAGTAGATGTGTCAGGCTGTCTGTAGTATATGCTAGTTAGAGTGCCACGCAAGTTACGGGGGTAACTTCAATGCAGGTAGCAGCAACTGCTGGTGGCAGGAATGCATACATCGGATAGGAAATTGGATTTCGACCCGTACATGATGTGTCAAGGTCTTTTTGGGAGATGCCAGATGCTTTGTTTACCTTCGCGGAGGGAGAAAGTGGCAACTAAACGTTTTCCGGCGGTCGAGCACGTGCCAAAGCATGTTATAGTTCTAACTTGGGTCGTGTTCTATGTTAAACAGTTAACCGGTACAACGGCATAAGGAACCTAAACCCCTAAGCCTCTAAATCTACATCCTAAGCCCCAAACCATCCTCAACCCCAGACATCCCCGAACCCCTTACCCGCAAACCCTTAAAACCCTAGACCCCTAAGCCGAACACCTCGAAACCTACCACAAAACCATAGTACAATGTGCCCGCAAAACCCCATACCAAAAGCCCTTATATAACTACACCCAAAGCCCTAGGCCCTAAACCTAAACCTTAAACCCAAAACGCAAAGGAGACGTTTACTTCTTCAACAAGAGCACGCAGCAATCGCAGTTTGAAATGCCGGAGGCCAGGCCTCCTGCGAGGACGAGGATGTAGGGGTTGGGGTTTAGGGGTTTAGGGTTTAGGGTTTAGGGTTTAGGGGTTTAGGGCTTAGGGGTTTTAGGGTTTAGGGGTTTAGGGTTGAGGGGTTTAGCGGTTTAGGGTTTAGGTTTTAGGGTGTAGGATTTTAGGTTTCAGGGTTTAGGGCTTAAGGGCTCCATGGTTCTATAAGCCATCTAAAGAAAGAGCTGTTTCAGGGCTCTATATTGAAAGGGTTTGTATAAGGGTCACTGCAAGGGCATCAACACCTAAACCCTAAACCCTAAACAGTCGATGATCTTTGGCTTTACGGAGCCTGCTTGGGTTTAGGACTGGGCGAAACCGGTCAATTTATTATAACCTGGTCTGCAAAGCAGGGCACCACGCGGCGCACCTATAGGCGTAGCCTCTAAAATTTAGCGTCTAGGGTTTAGGGCTTAGGCTTAGGGTTAGCTTCTGGTTGGGAACTTTGTAGTGTTCAGATGGCAACGCGTCATGATGTCAGGTTGGGCATTATAGTCGGCTCAGTCTGCAGTCCTTTACAATTTGTCTTTAAATGTATCGGAGCTGTCGGGCTCGGGTCGAATCCTTGGATTTCGGGTTTGTTGTTGTTAGTTAAGGCCTCAACTATGTCAAGGTTTTTTTGGTTCAAGCAAACATTTATGCTTAAATGCCTCCTTAACCCTCGATTCCTACCTACCGTCTCCGTTGCGGTTGTTTCTGGTTAATAAATCTGATGGCCCGGATCGTACTAGGTAACGAAACAAGGAGTTTTAATGGACACGAGAGGTGCAATTTCCCTGTTGTTTTTCTGCATTGCATGTATAATGGTTACAATATAGTATGATGATAAAACCTTAAACCCTAAACTTCTAAGCTAAAAAGCAAACCTAGACCCTAAACCCTGAACCCTAAAATATACCCCTAAACCCTAAACCCTACAGTATACCCCTAACCCCTACACCCTAGCTTATTCCGGTAAAACCTAACTGACTGTCAGGTGCCCGTCCCGAAGAAGGTCGAGAAAGAGGCTGGTCTGCAAGCATAGCCACAAGGGTTAAGGGGTTTAGATACAGCTTGCGCGTGGTGGGTGGGCTTCTTTAGGAGTGGGGGCGCACGCAGTTCTGCATACAATGAGCGGTTCGCAGCAAACCGCAGATGAGATGCATTGGTGTTGGGTTGTGCGTTCTCGCAGCCTGTGCCGGCCGCTCAACGAGAAGCAAGGGTTTCTAAAAGACTAATTACCTTCCCTCGCACCTGTGAGGGTCGCTCGAAGTGTAAACAATTATCCCTGCCAGGGAAAACCTCGCTGAAAAGGCCTCTGGCGCCTTGGGAAAGTTCTCAACACTGACAGGGCTTTGGAAGCTTCCTGGCAACCCAAATTTGGTTTTCTTTTTTTTTGCATTTTTTGCAGAAGTTGTGCAGTACCCAGGAGCCTCTAGAGCCTTGCAAAAGCCCCGGAAAGGCCTTCAAAGCCCCCAACACCTAAAACATCCTAGAACCAAAAGTTGGCAATTTTCTGAAAGGGCACCCTAAACCCTAAACCCTAAACCCCTAAACCCCTTATAAACCCTAAACCCCTAAACCCCTAAACGCTAAACCCCTAAAGGTGACCCTTGAAACCGGTTTAGGCGGCCCCGGGACCGTGGAATCTGCCAGCCTGGGGCCCCAAGGGGGCCGGAGACGCCCATGCAAATCTTACCTTTGGTTAGTAGGGAAGGGTCCCTTTAAAGGGATCCCGAGGGGTGGAGGGGTGGAGGGGTGGAGGNTTAGGGCTTCGGCTTTTAGGGTTTATATTTCAGGGTTTAGGGTTTAAATTGACGGTGGAGGGGTTGGAGGCACTTCGGTCGTTTTCGGTTCGGTGCGTTGCTGCGCGGTTCGGTGCGGTGCGGTAACGGTTCGCTGCGAAATTGTATTGTTGAAACGGCCATGAAAATCTCGCAGGCCGGCCTGAGATTAGAGTAGAGTATACCCCGAAGGTGAGCTTCTAGCACTGTTAGTTGTAGTGGCCACTAGTGCTTCAGGGTTTAGGGTTTCAGGGCTGGGGTGTCAAGTGCTTAAGGGTTCAGGTGTCCAAGGCCTTTAGGAATCGATTATGTGACTTTAGGGTTTAGGGTTTAGGGTTTGGTGGTTTTAAATAGCAGCGGCCAGTCTTGCAGGGTCCTCCGAAGTTTTGATGTTGTTGTTGCAGCAGGGTAGCCGATTGCATCATCTTCCAAATAAGTGAAACCCGGAAACCCACCACCGCAAGCACCAAAAGCAGTAGTCCCAAGACCCCTTTAGCTCAGAACCGAACCAGGATTTGTTGCTGATGCCTTGGTGAAACTGCGCCTAGACTCTTGGGGTTTGGGATTGGGTTTGGACTTTAAGGTTCAGGGGTGGATGGAGGTTAATATACGATGCTTGCGGACCCTATGACAGCAAGTACAAACCACAAGTACAAAAGACTGCGACTCGTCTCGCTGCTATGTGCGATTAAACACGAGGTTCAACAGCTTCCTAAGCAATCATTTCCTGTGGTTCATGGGCCTAAACCCAAAAAAGTGTGTCCTGTGCTTTTGTTGCTCTACAGCCTAGACCTGAAGACTTAAAGTGTAACCTTAAACCCCAAACCCCTGGGATGAACAGCTGTTTGCTGCCGTCCCTGTTTTCTTCACAGGCGCCGCCTTCGAAGCCTGCACCGAACAGAGGCCCCGCTGGCGTGGAGAGCAAGAGCCTGTGGCAGAAAAGCTTTGATTGTTTGGCAACTACCTTGGACTCCAAAATCCCTTACTTTGGGAATACACCTTAAATAAGAATGGGAACTTTAAAAGAATTTGAGGAATGGTGTTATTTCAGGGGTTTTGGAGTCTCTGAGACTAAATTCTAGTATTGATGTTCGTTACCTTGTTGTGTTAGTATAGGATCCTGACCATAGAATATGCTGTCCATAACTTACTACACTGTACCACATTGTAGGGTCCAGGTAAGCATCGAGGCTCCGGGAGGTCACTAGCAGCGTAGGGAAACCTACGATTCGGCCCGTTCATGAACTGTTCATGGGTACTACAGTATATATATATATGTAAGCTTAGCGACTATCCCAAACCGGAGTACCTAATTATTGAGCCCTTTGGACACTAAGGGCTACAATATAACCCCTAATCGACTTTCTTTGCTTCCAAGGAAGATCGACTCGCTTCCTGCTGGGTGGACTCAGCACATCTCCAAGCGGAATGGGCAGCCGGGCCCGGCAAGGATAATAAGGCGTTTAGGGCTTAGGGGCTCGGGTTCAGGGTGGATAAACCTCGCTGTAGATCTTATTGGCTTTGGGTTGCGTGTTTTGTGGGCTGTAAGATTCAAGCTGTAGGATCTCTTCATTGCTCGGCTGATTTTGTAAGTCGGCTATGGGGTTAGGGAACCCTACACCCTACTTGGAGGATCATGGGACTTAGTTACCGTGGGGACTTAAAATTATGACTGACAGCCACAGTTAGGATACTTATGACCTTACTTAATAAGTCCCATGATCCTCCAAGTAGGCCCTAAACCCTAAATCCCTGTAGATCCCTTATAGAAGCCTTTAAGGAGCCCACTAAGGAACCCGTGGAGTTGCTAAGTCCAGCACAATTACCCAGAGGCTCCATATATACGACCATTATGGAATTTCCCAAAATGCCATCCCCATTATGGGGTAAGGGACCTCTTTCCATAATGGAGTCACAAACGGTCCTAGGTACTGTTATGGGGGATATTTCCCCAGATCATCATAGTAATTCCTACTATAGAAACCCTACATTCTACTATAAAGGTACTTTGGACACTTTGGGGGTATATATGGAGCTTCTGGGTTACATTTCACTGAGAAGAACCGGACCAGGGACAGCTAGAAACTTTCGTCGTCGGGCCTCTGACAGATGGGTTCCTTAAAGGGGATCTTTTAGGGTTCCTTAAAGGGATCTATAAGGGTTCCTTAAAGGGATCTATAAGAGTTCCTGAAAGGGGTCTTTAAGGGTTTCTACAAGGGTACTATAAGGGTAAGGGTAGTTGTCGAAATTCGGCTCCCTTTTCGGGTCCTTCATAAGGGTGCCGTACTATTTTGTAGACCAAAAAGGAACCATAGTTTAGAGAACTACCTAGCTGTAGGTCGGCAAAGATTGTTTGATGAAATATTCTTGGTTGAAACCCTAGACCCCAAGCCCCAAACGATATGGCAGTTTCCGAAATTAGGGGACCCTAATATAGTACCCTAAATAATAGGATCCTTAACCCTTCATTAAACACTTTGTTTCTTATGTCTCATATGTCAACGAGACATCATGGAAAAAGAGCCCATACTTAGTCACAAGATTCGCCTCAACATCCGTCTATGATGGTGCTCTAACGTACCGCATAACCCTATTCTGGCTATTAGGGTTGCTCTTTTCTACCTCACCCTCTTCCTCTCCCTTCTCTCCCTCTCTCTCTCTCCCTCTCCTTCTCTCTCTCCCTCTCCCTCCCCTCTCTCCCCCTCTCTTTCCTTATGACAATATTTATGTTGCCCTGCAGTCCCCGTGTGATAATGCTGTCACCAACACCTTATTCTAGTTATTGAT
Source organism: Symbiodinium sp. clade A Y106 (assembly GCA_003297005.1). Lineage (NCBI taxonomy): Eukaryota > Dinophyceae > Suessiales > Symbiodiniaceae > Symbiodinium > Symbiodinium sp. clade A. The sequence continues at coordinate 218,538 of BGNK01000293.1, read as the reverse complement.
GCTCTGAGGGCTCCTAACCCAGAGGGTCCATATGGGCGTTTACGAGAATTGGGGGTACCTTGTTTTGGAGTCCTCATCATAAGGATCCTACTGTTTAGGGTACTATATTAGGGTCCCCTATGGTCGGAAACTCCCATATATACTACCATTATGGAATTAGGTCCCCGGAACCATGATAGCGATGCCCTTTTGGGACCTTAGTTCCATAATGGTTACATATTATATATATATATACACACATACATATGTATATATGTATATGTATATACACATACATATGTATATATATACATATGTATACCCTCTGGATACTGATTGGGCCACAGCACCGTTGATCCCCCTGAAAACTTTGGTGCCTCCTCGCTTGTTCGGAAGAGCCAGGGCGGATTTGACGAGTTGCCGCACTTTAGGGGCCTTGCAAATTAGTCGTTAAAGGGATCCTTAAAAGGTTCTATAAGGGGATTAGGGAATATACCTGAAATCGTATCAGGGATCCTATTATGATTTAAGGTGTATTCCCTAATTGAGGGGTTTTGGACGCTCTGGGAGCCTGACAAAGCATCGGAAGTCTTTCTTCAGAGTCTGAACCGTGGTCTTGTCAATACCATAGCAGGGTTGATGGCAACTGACATTTTCTGCTCATTGTGGTAACTGAAACTACCCCAAGGCCGCAAGGGTCCAAGTACCTCATAGTCAGATACTCTCCAACATCCTAACCTACATAGCTACTATCCCAAACCCGAGTAGTTAATTATTGGGTCCTTTCGACCCTTAGGCCTAGTTCCTCGCCAAGAAACCAGCTGACCACCTGAGGAAAGTCTACTACTTTCACAAGGCTACGAACATCTCGCAGTACTACCGTCCGAAGGCATGAGTGGCGCTGAGCTTCTAGCCGTAATTCGATGGGCTTCTGGACATCAAGAATAAGGGCTGGCCTGAACTGCCACTAGGGTGCTAGTTCCAAAGGTTCCGAATGTTGTGACAACTGCATCTGTAAGTGTGCAGGTGATTGCGAAAAACTATGTGTATGTGTATGGTTTCTTTAATGTATCTGTGTACCTACCTCTAGCTGGCTAGCCACCTAGCTACCGAGGCTACCTAAGCTGCCGAGGCTGCCTAGCTTCCTATCTTTCTGTCTGTCTACATATCTATCTATCTATCTATCTCTCTATTTGTGTATGTCTCTATCTGTCCATCTCTCTGTCTGTCTATCTCTCATCTCTTTTTCTGTCTGTCTCTCTTTATCTCTCTATCGCTCTATCTCTCTATCTACCTACCTACCTACCTACCTACACATCCATCCATCCATCCATCCATCCATCCATCCATCCATCCATCCATCCAGCCAGGCATCCATCTATTCATGTAGCTGCTCGAAATGCTGTTTGTCTGTGTGTCTGCTGCATGTCTTTCTGTTTGTCAGTTTACCTATGTATCTGTCGTTATTTCTTTCTGTCCATCTGTCGGTCTATCTCCCTGTCTATTTACCTATCTATTTAGCCATCGACCAATGTATCTAGCTTTCTTCCTCCCTGTCTTTCTATCTAGCTATCTATTGATCTATAGCTATCTATGTACTTATCTATCTGTCGATTTTTTATTTACTTACCTATCAACCTATGTTTCTATCTACCTAATTAGGCAACTAGGTAGGTATACATGTATGTACGCGCGCCCTTGCTTGTGTGTCTTCGGGGTGTATACTTGTGTATATAGAACGGTTTTACAAGGCTTGATGTCGAGGGGCTGCACTCTCGCCGTGCGGCGGGGTACGGATCCAAGGTGCCTGGACGGAGCTACTTCTTAGGGCTCAGCACCCCAGCCCAAAAAAGGTCGACGTTTTCAAGTATGGTAGGATTATACAACCCCTAAAGTCTAAACCCTAAACCCTAAACCGGTTACCTATACTCAGCTACCAAGACTTCAAGAGCCCACGAGGCCGAAATCCGAAATTTCTATCATGCCTTAGACTGCTAAGCTTTTCGAGCCTAGGGACGCCACAGCCTTAAAATCGCAATGAGCGCGTAGACCTGAATACCCAAGTTCTCTAAAGGTTTCGGGCAGCTAGGACGTAATTACACGACGCCGGAGATCGCTACAGGTCCATCTATGGTGGTACTACGCTGCAAGACGTATACCGTAGTTTTGAGGCCTTCATAGGAACCTTGAAATGACCTGCGACATAGAAGCTGACTACTATAGAAGCGTTCCTTATTAAAATTATAGTATAATCATAATGGGTCCCGTTATTATGGCCCCTATATTATCCTCGGCACCTGGTTCTCCAAAGACTGGGGCAGCACGCTGCGCTATGGGCAGAAAAAGCCGAGGGGAGGGCGCTCATATACCCTAAGGCTCAAAACGGCCCAAAAGCCTTATATAAAATGATCTTTCGGCCCAAAAGCCTTAAAATATGAGTCCTTAGAGCCTTAGGGATAAGGTTGAGGGTCCAGGGCATGTTTGGAGGGCTCTTAATGTGGGATTTAGGGTCTAGGGTTCTTATAAGGCTTTTGAGTTCTGTTTTCGTTCCTGGGAGCTTTCCGTCTTGGCGCCAACATGCTTATTGAGGGCTTGGGGTGGCTTCGAGGCTTTGAGAAAGAAGATTGTTTAAGTAGTCTAAACCCTAAAACCCTAGATCCTTAGCCTTGTAATTACCCTAAGGCTCAATATGGCCCATAAACCTTATATAATATGGTCTTTAGGCCAAAAAAGCCTTAAAATATGAGTCCTTAGAGCTTAGGGTTATACTCTGTGTACCGCGCGCACATCCCTGCCGCAGGTAGCGAATCACACCGCACGGGAAACCTCGCAGTCTGGAGAACGTTACATGGGTGGTTATCAAAAATTATGGTCCCTTTTCGGGTCCCTATTATAATACGGCACCCTTTTTTTTAGGGTACCCAAAAGGGGACCATAATTTTGACAACTACCCAGATGCATCGGTACCTTCGAATAGGTAGCGCTCCCAATCTTATGGCGTGTAGTAGGCCGAGACTGAGATAAGCCCAAAGGATCCATGTACCTAAATAGTATATACTTAAGCCTTAAAGTAGTCTCTATATTGGTACTTTGGGGCCAAAGTATATACTATTTGGGTACATGGATCCTTTGGGAAGAGCACTTAAACATGTGACATCTTGAGCTGGCCCCTCGAATCTGCACCCAGCTGCTGATTAAGACTTCCAAACCCGAAAGCCCTATGTAAACTGAACCCTAAACCCTAAACCCTAAACTCTTAACCCCCTAAACCCCAAAACCCTAAAAACCTAAATCCCTAATAGCCTCCCAGGAGACCCTTTTGCCCTCTGGTCAAGAAACCCAACAAAAGAAAGGTTTAGGGTTTAGGGACTTAAAAATATACCTTGAATCATATCAGGGACCCTATATTACAGTTTGAGGTAGTTTTAGGTCTCTGGGACACCGCAGGGGAAGGTTGAATTCGAGAAAGGACCTCTAGGGCATTGCGACTCTCCTGTAGACCGAACTCAGCGAATCGTATACATCCCTGTAAAGCCCATGCAATTCCATGAACTGTAGCACCTTACAAAGCATGATGGGACTATAAAAACCCCTGTGGCAGCCTATCAAACACTGTGGAGTGCCGTATTTCGCTTTAGAGCCCGGCGAAAGTTTGTTTAATCCTTATAGAACCGCATGAAACCCTACCAACGTTGTGGAACTTGGTATGTCTCGGCATACTTTGGCCCCTGATGGGATCCCCTTGAGAATTTTGCGTATGTGGTCGAAGAAATGCCGAAACCCTAAGCCCTTAACCGTGGCTAAGAAATGTCGGAAACCCTACACCAAAGCCTATGCGCTTATGCGGCCACCCATCTCAACCGAATGACTTTGGACAAAGGATCGTCACATTCAGAAGCCTCGCCAGGGCTTTGTCTACACCGGGTACGGCACGTAGGGTTCAGGGTTCAGGGAGTCTAGAGTAGAGTGTGGGCTGTAGAGTTCAGGCTGTTTAGAGTTTGGGATAGCAGCAAAATGGTCATGGTGCGATAGACATAAGACTGCAGACCACGGTATGCCTTGCTGAGGTACTTCAAGACGTGCATTCTCACCTCCGGCATGGTGGAGTCGCAGGCCTTAGAGTTTAGGCTTTTGGAAGTCAGGGCATTGGGATTCAGGTCCAGGCTTTTTCCTGAGCTGAGTGTGTGTCTAGAACGGTTTTCCAGCAGTCTCACTTAGTTTGAGGAGGGCGTCAAACTTCCCGGAGTTCCGCAATCATTGACGAGTGATAGCCCTAAACCCTAAGCCCTAAACCTGAAAGTGAGAATGATTCAGCGACAACCCCCCAGCCGGGTAGTATCTTGAAGACTGTACCCAGAGAGCCCAATACCCCCTTAACTAAGGAATATAGCTTAAATCATTCTATGAATTAAACCCTACTTGTAGCCGAAAAGACCTACCCGGTTCCTTATTCTGATTTCTATATACAGAGGTAGGTTTTTTGGCTACAGGTATACTGGAAGCTAAGCAGAAACTTTGTAAACCCCTAAACCCTTAAAGCCCTAAACCCTTAAACCCTAAACCCCTAAACCCGAAACCCTAAACCCCTGAGCTAAGACAGAATCAGACAGAAGCAGTCACAGGTTGGACGCCTGGTCGTGCCTCCCAGCTCCACCCTGACCGCCGAGACGCAGGGAGCTGAGTGGAAGAAGGGGATGGGTTTAGAGGTTGAGGGTTTAGAGGTTGAGGGTTTAGAGGTTTAGAGGTTTAGAGTTTTGAGGTTTAGGGTTTAGGGTGGTTTAGGTAGAAGAATTCGCTTAACATTCTGAACAACGTGCTGTTTGAAGTTCAGTCCTGCACCCCAACTCTCCGACAAGCAGACCACTTGAGGTTCCGGTCGCTGCTGCACTTCCTGTATGCCGGGGACGATATGCTCAGTGCAAACCTCAGGGCTTTTGCTGAAAGAGGACTGTCAGCTGCGCAGCGATGCCAGGTCACCTCAATAGCAGTAGCAGTAGCCGCAGTAGCAGCAGCAGTAACTGTGTCAGCAGTGGCAGTAGCAGTAGCAGTGGCAAGCCGTAGCAGTAGCAGGAGGCCCAGCAGCAGCAGCAGCAGCAGCAGCAGCGGCGCGTAGCACACTAGCACACTAGCACACTAGCACACTAGCACACTAGCACGCTAGCACAGCAACAGCAGCAGCAGTACTAGTACTTCTAGTAGTATAGTAGTAGTAGTAGTAGTAGTAGTAGTAGTAGCAGTAGCAGTAGTAGTAGTAGTAGTAGTAGTAGTAGCAGTAGGAGGAGGAGGAGGACGTCGTCGTCGTCGTCGTAGCAGTTAAAGATGTTTGACATAATGTACAGAGTATCCAATATGTAGCACACAATGTATATTATCGCAATCCAACGCATCCACTATTGCAAGGTACTCTGGCTCCTCACACGGCCATGTACCTGGCCACAGCCCCAATGTCCATAGTTTAGGGTTTAGGGTTTGGGTAGTTATAAAGGACTTTGGAGAAACGTGGCCAAAAACGGACGGGATTTGAGGCTGTAGATAATGATTGGGTTTTCTGGGGCTTAGAGGTTGGGGAGAGGTCGTGACTGCTGTTTGGCTGCCACCTTTCTTGACTCGACGGTTAGAGTCGTACTTTGTGCTTGGATGCTGTTAGGCGTGGCCAGAGACTGAGATCCTGGCTTTGGCTACCGCTGGACTGTGGGTGCCCGAAGTAAAAGGCCTCCGAGTTTAGGGTTTACGGGTTACGGGTTTGTGGATTTAGGCCAACTCCGGCCGTGCTGCGCTTCCGGTTCTCTAAATTAGCATCCCGGTGTAGGAACCGTTATGAAAAGGGTCCTAATCAGGTAACTCTCCAAACTAGTGTCCTTTTCAAAAAAGGACACTAGTTTGGAGAGTTACCTGATTTCCAGAGTAGAGCAAGGCGATGGATCTACATATGGGCAGCCAGGTTTGTTCGGGCACATCCCGGCTCCAGGATTTAGGGTTTACCTTAGCCCACGAAGGCCCTACTTTTCAGGGTTCCTTATTATGATTTCCTTTTACAGGTCCTGGAAAAATATAGCTTGTCTGGGGTTTCGCGCTTAGAATACCCTAACACTACACCCCCAAACCCCTAAAGCCTAAACCCCTAGACCCCGAAACCCTTAAACTCCTAAACCATAATAAACCCCTAAACCCCTAAACCCCTAAACCCTAAACCCCTAAACCCTAAACCCTTAACCCTAAACCCTTAACCCTAAAACCCAAAACCTGATGCTCACCGGAATGTTGAAAAGTGGTCCTGGGTTGATCTTGGAGATCCCAAGAATCGAAAGCGCCAACTAGGACCTACCCGGCCCCCCAAAGTATGTAGAATAGTAGCATGTTATAGGTGTCGCACCATTATGTTACCTACTTTTGGGGCTTTTGGTATGCAGGATGTAGACAAATTCAAAGGCGTATCCCGGAAGGGTGTGGTGTTGGGATCATCCATAAAGCCCAGTTGGGCCTAGCTAGGTTGATGCCGCCGCATTCTATGGGCTGACGAACCAACGCTGGGGCCCAAGACGCTTGAAGACTGTTGCCAGCAAGTAAGGTTTTTCTTGACACCAGGAGAGTTCGCAGCTAGTATTCCCTTCAGGGCGGCTTGACTTAGACCGCAGTGGAACAATTCACACGGTTCAAGTCCTGAAGCTGGGTTTGACTTCCGTGTTTTGGAAAGGCATCCAACACCGAATCGGCAAGCAGCATGCTATTGCAAGGTGAACCCAAAATTCAAGCCACTTAGAAAAAAGGAAGGGCGCAAGCCACCCCACACTTCATAAGACATTCAGAGCAGACCAGCCTAGGTCTGAATAGATAGTAAGCTAAGAGGGTTTAGGGTTTAGGGTAGTTAAGAGTTAACGGTATCCCCTTGTGGTCCCAGTGTAAGAGTATAATATAGTATATGTTCATTCCAAAGCCCTTCTCTAATTCTACTAAACCCCTAAACCCTGCATGGACCCTAAACCCTGAACCCTAAACTTTAAACGCCTATATGGGAGTTTCCAAAAATAGGGGACCCAAATATAGAACCGTAAATAGTAGGATCCTTATTATAAGGACCCCAAAATAAGGTACCCCTAATTTTCGGAAACTCCCATATAAACCCTAAACGCCCTACATTCGGTTACTAGAGCAGTTCTGTTTCGTCTCTTCGAGGTCTGAAGCACTTTTGTGAGCTCTCCGTGAAGGACTCCTTCAACGAGGTTCCGATCGATGAAAGGGTTTAGGGTTTAGGGTTTAGGGTTTAGGGGTTTAGGGGTTTAGGGTTTAGGGTTTAGGGTTTAGGGGTTTAGGGGTTTAGGGTTTAGGGTTGAGGGGCCAGGGGACCCAATAATTTGGCACACGGGTTTAAGAACGTAGCCACGTAGCTTAGAATTTGGGAGAGTATATGATTGTTGGGTACTTGGACCCTTATAGGTTTTCATCTCGAGGGTTTAGGGTTTAGGCCTAATCTTTCTTATGGAAAACCCTTCCCGCCCCCCGTCGTTCGGGCGAGTGCCCGGCCTTAATCATTCGAATGGGGCTCTCCGGCTTATAAGGGTGATTAGTACTGGTATCCCCTGTACTTTACCTTAAAGGCATGAGGATAATCATGTTCCAACTTTCCGACTTCTACTGTAATATTAAGGAGCCCGAGGGAATAACATTGGTAATTCAACGTAGGAACGCTTCACATGCATTCTGGAAAGTTCTGCGAGTTGTCTGAAGACAGGTCTGGATGATGCAGGCAACCAGGCTGACCAGAGGTAGTGTGGGGCGCGTTAACAATCTGGCACGGCATAGGTCTTGCAAGAAGCACCAAGCAGCTTTGTTTGAGGCGGGGCTGATTGCGACGGGCCTGGGCATCCAAACTCTTCCTGCAAAGCAGTTTTGCCTGGTGGGAGATAGCCGGAAGCCGGGAAACGCCTTGGGAAACGGCGTCGAGGGCGTCGGCGGCCGTCGCAAGGTAACTTGAATGCTGCAGTGCGTCGCTACAGCCATGGTTCGCAGCGAACAGAAGTTCCTGTCTGGAGCTGTCAGCATTGCGCTGAGGACATGGCATGGGGTTGTTGCTGGACAGCTTCTCTAAACTCCACGGTCCCGTCGATTTCGTGGTGGCGAGGGCGATTGACATGACGTTACCGACGATCGAGATCGGACGGAACCTCTTCTCCATGTGCGTCGCAGTTAAGAGGAGGTTGGCGTATTCGGCTTTTTGAGACTAGGGCCGTCAAGAGTTCCTGCTGAGCGCCCCCTTAAAAAAATCCTTCAAAGGCGTCTGGGCTGCGAGGCGTCTGCTTCCTGGATTAGGGCTTTAAACTTGGAGGATTTGTGCTGTTTGGTGTTAGGGTGTAGGTTGAAGGGTTTGGGACTGGTAGCCATTTTCAATGTTAGCTGCAAGCGAAGCTCAAAACAACACACCCAGCCCCTAAGCCTGAAACTCCAAACTTAGCACTCAGCCCTGAACCCAAGATGCACAGGTAGACCCTAAACCCACCCAGAGAACCCAATACCCCTTAATTAAGGAATATAGCTTAAATCATAATATGAATCCCCTTATTATTTAAGGTATATTCCTTAATTAAGGGGTATTGGGCTCTCTGGGCAAGGCTGTGAATCCCTATCCAACCCGTAGCTAGGGAAAGCCGACAAAACAAAATTAGGAACCTTTGATAAAGCCTTTCACAGAACCCCATACGTTACTCTAGAAACCTGATTAAGAAACCCTGGGCCAAAAGCCCCAAAACAGTAGGATTCATATAAGGACCCTAATAGAAGCCCAAGGTTTCTTATTCAGGTTCCTACATTATTATAGTACCCTTATAGATCCCTTATAGTACCCTTATAGATCCCTCATAGTAACCCTTAGAGACCCCTTTAAAGGAACCCTAATGCTCAAGGTTTCTTAATCAGGTTCCTACATTACACCCTCAATCCTTCTAACCCACACCCTCAGCCCTTCAGGGAACCCTTATAGAGCCATTCTAGAACTCGCACCTGCGCCCTTATAAGGGCCCTTATAGAACCCTTGATAGCTGATTGCCCAAAGCCTCCAAAACCCCTTAATTAAAGAATATACCTTAAACTCTATTAGGATCCCTAATACGATTTAAGGTATATTCCTTAAGGGGATCCTAATATAGTTTAAGGTATATTCTTTAATTAAGGGGTTTTGGAGGCTCTGGGTGAACCATGATAGAACCCTCAAAGAGGCGTTGACCCAAAATCCCCTTCAATCCCGAAACCTACCAGGACCCCCTAAAGTGTGTTGGAGGGTTTTTGCGGGGGGGGCGGGGGGGGGAGGGGGCTCTAGGTAAACCAGTAACCCCTAAACCCTAAACCCCTAAAGCCCCATAAATCCGATTTTAGAGGTCTCAGCCCCTCGCAGGTTCATGTTCTGCAGCTCTTTGAAGCCTCCAGCCGTCTGAACGTAGAGGGCACGCAGGCTCCGGGGGGTGAGGGTTTAAGCAAAGCTTACTATAAGGGTTCCTGTAAGTGTTACTTTAAGCGTTCCCATATATATATATATATAGATATGTATATATACATGAATATATATATATATATATATAGACATAAGGGTTTTGGGGTTTAGGATTTGGGGTTTTGGGTGCAGGGTTTAGGGCTTTGGGTTAAGAGTTCGGGGTTTCGGGCTCAGTGGATTTGAGCTACAGGCTTCGAGGTTTCCGGTTCGGGGCAGAGTGTAGGCCTAGACAGGTTAAGGTCTCTGCTTGGAGGATCAAGGAACTTAGTAAGTAAGGTTATAAGTACCTTAATTGGGGTTATAAAGGCTACTATAAGGGCGATTATAAGGATGTAGTATAGGGCCTTAAGAATTACCCGTACTATTTTGGGGGTTCCTTATTGAAAGTATAGTATAATATTCACCAAAACCTGATTCTGTGGTGCCCTGAAAAACTAAATCCTGCACAATGATGCGGGGAACAAGAGCAGATTACAATCATGTGCTCTGAGTGCTCTGGTGAGATACACAGATTGGCGTAAGCGTCGTCATTCGAGGGGCTCGGAAGAACTATTCCGGTTGGCATCGTGGCACGCAGCTCGTCGTGATGCAGGATGATAGCATCACGGCCCCCCGCTTGCAATGGAGCCAACACTACCCGGCACACAGTTAGAGCCGAGATCGGGCGTCGTGACTGCAACTGGCCCGCTTTGGGGGCCAACAGAAGACAGGCCCCTCGCAAAGTCTTCCGCTTGTGCAAGGAAGACGCATGGTGTAGGATGGTGGTGCCATCCCCTCCGTGGCTCCTGTCCGGGCTTTCAGTCGCCCCGCTGCAGAGCCAGAGCTCTTGCCAAGCTCGGTGGTCTTCCAAGAGCCATCCTCCCGCCTCGACTTCAACTAGGTTCCTGAGTAGTACCCTTTGCCCTTTTTTGTTTTGGGTTCCCATGAAAACGGGTACCCTTATTATAAGGGTGCGGGCGCATAGGGCGCCACGCTGCGTTCGTACTTAGAATGTGCGCGAGACTGGGGTGTTAGCATGGTTTCTACAAAAAGCAGGTTTGTAGGACATCACAGAAACTATTTCATTTTCACAAATAGCAATTCATCAGCAGCATCATCCGCATCATCATCGTCTTTATCATCAAGATCAGCATCATTATAACCTTAATCATGTTCATGATTGTCATTATCAACATTTTTCACTGTAGTTAAGATTTGTTTATCATCATTTGTTCATCATATTAGTCATCATCATAATGGTCATGATCATGAACATAATCATCGTCGTTACCATCATCAACAATTTTATCATCTCAAGCATCTTCATNTTATCATCATTTGTTCATCATATTAGTCATCATCATAATGGTCATGATCATGAACATAATCATCGTCGTTACCATCATCAACAATTTTATCATCTCAAGCATCTTCATCATCATGACGAAAGTCATCATTGTCTTTAACAACATCATTATGACCGTCATTAATAGGATTTTATCATTGCTTTCATCATATTAGTCTTCATCATAATGATCATGTCGTTACCGGCTCGCAACTGCGCACTCGAGAGGAAATGCGACGGCCGGACGCTATTAAGCCCTCCCCCCCATCCCTATGCACCCGCTACCTATGAAAGTGCGGATCCTTCAGACCCTTTTTTAAGGCCCCTATATCATAGAACCCTACCATAGATCCCTTATAGACCACCTAAAGCTAAAGGAATCCTTTACAGGGAACCCTACTCTATCTACGAAGACCCCTATATTACATCAAGTCACAGGCTGACCTCGCGTTGCATCGCAGGCTGAACCCTAAACCCAAAGGGTCCCAAGTATGGGGATACTTTCCCAAACCAGACTGGTCATTCCCACCATAGAAACCTTACCTTCTACTTCTACTATATAGGTACTTACAGTAGGAGCCTTTGGGAAGCCCGAAGTGTGTTGCCTGCAGGGAGTGTGTCTGAGTTACGAGCTCTCCACTCCCATGCTTCGGATCTCTGCTGCTCATGTCCGGTGTGGGAGGTTCAGGATTCTGGAAGGGTGCTACAAGGTCCCAAAAGGGGATTTAGGGTTTAGGGTTTAGGGTTCAGGGTTTAGGGGGGAACCTTAAATCCCGAACCACCAAAACCCTAAAACCCTCAAGCTCCAAATCCCTAAAGCCCTAAAACCCCAAAGCCCCCCCAAAACCTGCGCACGTGGAGTGCAGAGGCCGTGAGAGCAATGGCTCTGGACTTCATCATCTCCAACTTTCACACGGTATGTCACGGCCTCGGCTCAAGAAATCCCATAGTTCGTAAGCCCCAAACGCGAATCGCTAAGCCCTACGCTCATTCAGAGCTCGGGGCGTTTGGGTTGGGGTTAGGATACCTTAGGACAGATTCTACGGTTTGCTTGGTTGGGTTTGGTTGGGGTAGGTTAGGTCGGGTCAGGTTCGGTGGGAATGAGGTAGTTTGGTAGGTTGGGCGGGGGTTAGGTTAAGTTAGGGTTGTAGAAACCTTATTTTAGGCACCTGGTCACTCCCTTGTCTTAACCTTATACTAACGCTAGTGTAACCTTATGGAAGCCGTATTATAACCTTATAGCGCCCTTATCGTAACCTTATAGTAACACTAATGTAGCACTTATGGTAACCTTATCGTGCCCTGATAGCACGCTTACCCCGTAAACCCTAAACCCCTAAACCCTAAAGCCCTAAACTTACACCCTACGCCCTAAATCTAAACCCTAAGCCGTAGACCCTAAACCTTGCACTCTAAAACACTACACCCTACACTCTAAAACCCTAAGCCCTGCACACCTAAAGCCCTAAACCCTACACTCAAACCCGAAACCCTACACTCCGAAACTCTAAACCCTACACTCTAAACCTTAAGGCTTAAACCCTAATCCCTACACTCTAAAGCCCTAAACCCTACACTCTAAAAATCTTAGACCCTACACTCGAAAACCGTAAACCCTACACCCTAGACCCTAACTCTTACGCTGTTAAAAGCCCTAAACCCTCAGCCCTAAACCCTAAACCCCTAAGACCCTCAATAGTACGCTTATGGATCCCTTAAAGGAACCTAAACCCTGAACCCGTAACACCATGAACCCTATGCCCTAAACTCTAAACCCTTAAAAGCCCGTTAAAGGCCCCTAAACCTCTAAGACCCTCAATAGTACGCTTATAGATCCCTTAAAGATCCCTTCAAGGAACCTAAACCCCTAAACAACCGAAACCCCCAAACCCTACACTCTAAAGCCTAAAACCCTAACCCCTGCACCCTGAACCCCTAAGACCCTAAACCCTAAACCTTTAGCTCTAAACCGGTAAACCCTAAACCCAAAGCCCTAAGCCCCTCGCCTAAACCCTGAACCCCTGAAGCCCTAAAGCCCTAAACCCTACACTGTAAAACCCACACCCTAAACCCCAAACCCGAAACCCCTAAGACCCAAACGACTACCCTAACCCCCTTCGGAGATGAATGGGTCAGAGAAGTGTGCCTGGCTACCAGGACCCTCCTTGCACCCTCAAATAGGGGTATATGGTCCCAAATAAGGGGCACTTAGGGTCTAACAGAGGGTAGATGGAGGGTCTAGGTAGCGGAGCTGAGACAGGGGCAAAAGCAGCCGCCAGCGTTCCACGTCGTACTGTTGGTGACGTCCGGGCCCACCTCAAAGAGGCACGGGTGAGGCTCAACAAGAAGGGGGCCTTGGAATCCCTTCTCGCAAAGTCCATCTGCGAGGTGGCAAAGATAGAGAAACCTGGCATGCGTGCACAATCGGTCACGAAATTTGCAGCAGGTAAGAACAGGTTGCTATTGAGAGGGGACTTAGCAGTCTACATTTTGCAAAACGTCTTGCGGCTCAACATTTCGGGGACTTGCCGGGCAGCTCTCCCGCCGTGAGCCGTGCTGAGGGTCTTTTGCATTCGTTGAGTGCACTCAGATAGTTCAGTCAACCATTCCAAAAAACGCCCTAAACCCTACATACCTGAAAGCCCTAAACCCACATATTTGTTAGCCCTAAAGCCCTAAATACTTTAAACCCGAAACCCCTGAACCCTAAGCCCTAAACCCTACGAACGCTCCTGTAAAGGAACCCCTAGGGTTCCTTTAAAGGAACCCCTAGGGCTCCTTTAAAGGAATGCATAAGGCCCCCGAGACCTCGAAAGCTGCGAGGTCAGCAGCCGGCTCTGGAGCAGCTCGACAAGTCCCTTCTCATCGAGATCCTCCGAGGCCTCCGTAAACCCTACAGTAAACCTCATAAGGAACCCTTAAAGGAACCCAGAAAGGAACCCTTAATCCCTAAACCCTAAACCCACTCTACAGTAAACCCCATAAAGTTGGAAACCGGATTAAGGCCAAATAGTGCTGGGATTCTATACATTACTCTCAAGGATTGAGGCTATGAGGTTTCCAACTTTTGGGCTTCTACTCTAAACAAGGGAACTCTAGGGCCACAGGGCTTCCTCAAAGGAACCTTAGGGGTTCCTTTAAGGGAGGGCTTCCTTTAAGGGATCTGTAAGGGTAGGGTTTAGGGCTTAGGGTTTAGGGGCTTTGGGGGGTTGTTGGGTTTAGGGCCTTTAGGGGTTCAGGGCTTCCGACCCAAGCAGTAGATAAATGTGACAGTAGCTTCAGCTTGATGAATACATGCATATATATATATATATGCATATGTATATCTGTACTATGCTCTGTTTACTTTACCACAGTAGACGTGGGTATAGCCAGATATACGAATGTGAAGAAACATATTTATATAGATATATACATATATATATACACCTACACTATACGTTTCATGGTATACATACAGATTTACATACATATATAATACCTACCCACCCACCCACCCACCCACCCACCTACGTAGATATTATATTCATTGTTGTGTTTTCGACTTGTCTACCTGGTGTGGTCTATCTGACAACTTACATGCATGTACTAAATTAACAGAAAGCTGTTTAATGGTGGCCGTTACGAGTTAAATTTCGTTAATAATGAAGAATAAAGCCAAACGAAGATCCAAACCAAGCAACATCCAACCACTAGCTTTGGGAGAACCGTTTTTGGCAGATCAGTCATAGCAGAGGAGTGGCGGAACGGCTGCAGAACACCTTGCAGCCACCCGCAGCATGCCCAGATCAGGGGGATGGAAGAGTTTTTGTGTTGATTGATTTGATTTGGCTAGATTTAGGGCAGGTTTTGGCTGTATCAGTGTATCAGGGTTTCAGGGTTGCATAAGGTTTCTGTTTAGGGTTCTATAACGGTTCTGTCAGGGTTGAAGCTAGAATCCAGAAAGGCTTACAAAGGCTTTGCAGGGTGTGGGAGGTCGGACATTTGCTTTAGGGCTTTAGGGTAGCGCTGCCTGTTTTTTTGACAACGGTTCAGGCTGCTTTGTTGAAACTGCGGCGATGGAAAATCGCATGGGTACTTGCATTTCTTCCGTTGCGGACCTTGGAATTTTCGGGGTTTACCAGCCCCAGGAATTGTCTGATGGTTTTTTTTGCCAGGGTGCGGGGGTTTCGGGGTTGAGGGTTAGGGTTACCTGGATGATCGTACCCTACCACGTTTTAGGCCCTAAACAAAGGGTGGGGCATGAGCCTTTGGGTAGGGTTGGCGTGTAATCAGGTTGAAAGCTCGGTCAAGTGGAATGGGGTTAGCTTTGCTTTGCGGCAGAGTTTAAAGGGTGTGTAGCTCCGGCTCTATACTCCAGGGCTGAGGGTTTAATTTGAGGCAGGGCTTCTGGAGTAGACTTTGCATTCAACTCAATAGCCTCCTGTTACGCATTGAACTGCTATCAGGATCCAACGGTAGTACCTTCAACAAAGGGTGTTTAGGAATCAGGAGATTACAAATTTGCATTGGCTTTGACTTCGTGCTGTTGTTTGGGGTTCGGGTGTGTTTGAGCGATCAGTTGAAGAGCTCTCAAACTAAAGTCTCGGATTCGATGCAGGGCTTCCGGAGATGCGAAGTAGGGTCTTAGCGGGGTCGTTAGAGTTAAGGGCTGACCTCAGTTCACCTCCGTTCGCCTTTGTTCAAAACCTCGTTCACCGTCGTCTAAACCCTAAACCCTAAACCCTATAAACCCTGACCTTCGCTCACCTTCGTTCATGGCAGTTGGAAGCCCGAAGCTCCTGGCCGCGACATCGTGTCCAAATCCACCTGAGATCCGCTGGGTGGAAGCCGATAATGATCAGACTGCGACTCTTCAAAAGTCCGAATGCTACGGAGGATCTTATCGCTGGCCAGCCGGCAGGACCCAGAGAGCCTAATACCCCTTAATCAAGGAATATACCTTAAATAATAAGGGGATTCATATTATGAGTTAAGCCAGTTAAGCTATATTCCTTAATTTAGGGGTATTGGGCTCTCTGGGGCCCTGGGACCTTCCCCAACTTTCAGGCCAGCAAGAAGATCGCTTTGAGCTCGAAGCCTCCCTGCGGCGCGTGCTTTGCAAGTTTTGCCCTCCGATTTTGTGAGGGCACGGACGGTTGCTTCCTTAAAGGGTTCTACAAGGTATCTAAAGCAGGCTTCCATAATATCGCGGCCTGAACAGATGGAACCCCAAAGCTCGAGTCCCGCTCTGCAAGTTCTCGGAGTGTCCCCACACAACACTCGCGACTTGGAATCCCAAGGCTTCAATCCCAAGCGTCAACATCCCCCCAGAGCAACCCTCAACCCCAAATCCTAAATCCGAAATCCCTCAACCAAAAACCCTAAACCCTAAACCCCTAAACCCTAGACCTCTAACCCTAAACCCCTAAACCCCTAAACCCTAAACCCCAAATCCCAAATCCGAAATCCCTCAACCCAACAATCCTAAAGCCCCAAACGCCCGAACTCCGAAGCCCTCAACCCCAAGCCCTAAACCCTAAACCCCTAGACCCCAAAAGCAGAACCTAGACCAAAAAAAACCTAGACCCCCCCCCCCCCCCAACACAAAAAAATAACAGACCCTCAACCCCTGAACCCTACCACCAAAAGGCACACCAGGTCGGCTGAGCTGCGCCGACCTTTGTCTTGGCAGCGGTGGAAGCTCCTTTTTTTCAGTCGGGCACGCAGAGACTCCAAAACCCCTTTATTAAGGAATATACCCTTCAGGAACCCAGCTAAATAGCTTGGTAGCTGAGCAGGTAACCTTTAAGCTTCTGGGGTTTAGGGCTTTAGGGGTTCAGGGTGCGAGGCCGTTTAGGGTTTTTTAGTGGTTTAGGGTAAAGGGGTTTAGGGGTGTAGGGTGTAGGGGTTTAGGGAAATTAGCTTGTCCAGCACATAGAAGTGGGTGCTGCTATAGAAGCAGGAATAAGTACTACTTGGAGGTTCATGGGGCTTGGTGACTAGGGTTATAAATAAGGTAGCTATATTTAGAACGAGTTATAACCCCAGTTAAGGTACTTATACCTGTACCTACTAAGTCCCGTGAACCTCCAAGTAACAGGTTTCCTTATTTTGACTATACTACAGTATACGCCAGAACCACATTCTAGTCTTCGCGTGGGGCTTATAAGGTATGGGATTATTGGGGTTTAGGGTTTAGAGGGTTTTAGGGTTTAGGGCTTATCAGGTGTAGGTTGTTTGGTTATTTGAGCGTAGGGTTTGGAGGGGTTTAGGGTTTAGGGTTATTGTAACGGGTCTCACAGAGATCTGGGAGGATTGGGGGTTGCCAGCAGATGAACTCCAGCCGCAAATGAGGGCTGAGGGCTCCGGGTTCAGGGTTTAGGGCTTTGGGGCTTTCGAGATTTAGGGTTTAGGGTTTAGGGGGGTTTAGAAGAACCGTAAACCACCGAAATCGGAGCCGTGCTACAACCCAAGCCCTTCTACCCTAGACCCTAAAGCGACTAAACCCCTATAGATCTCTTCCGGTTTAGGGTTTAGGGCTTTAGAAGAGCCGAAAACCACCGATTGGCTTCCAGTCGCAGCAGGCAACCGAGCGTGCAGTTCGGGGTCGAAGGGGGCCATCTCGTCTCTGCTAGCCCAGCGGTCGGCATTTCGTTTGGGTTTAGGGGTGTACGGTATGGGGTTTAGGGGTTTGGGGACTAGCAGTCAGGGTGCGTAGATGTTTTTAGCAGTGTACAGCTGACGTACACATACAGTTCTGCCAAAGGTAGCTCCTCGGAAACCTGTTTACCAAAATCCCTCCGGTCCATCGCAGATTCAAATCACCCACACTAAACCCTACACCCCTAACAGAGCTGGGCTTGACACGAGCGCGCAGGAATGCACTTTCCCAGCGACTGCCAAATCCCTGAAATGAGGGTTATACTGTTATACTCGAGAACAAAACAAGCCTAAATCATAAGCCCCTAAACCCGAAGCCCCTAAAACCCTAAACCCCTAAACCCTAAACCTGAATATGTCTATCTATATATATATATATAATTATATACATGCTGCACTTTACCCCAAAAAAGAAGCAATCCTTAAGACAGAACCCTATTTCGGGCTTCTTGGGAGTCGCTGGGTTCGGGGACTCCTTCGAAGGAGAGTCCCAGAAATCGTCTCAGATGTCCGGCGCCGGAGGGAGGGATTTGCGGTTCTTCTAAAGGGATCTATAGGGGATTCTATAAGGGTTACTATGAGGGGTTTAGGGGTTTAGGTGAGCGCCAGGGTTCTTCTAAAGGCTCTTTTCAAGGGGACATGTATAGAGTATGAAGGTTTAGGGTTTAGGGCTTCAGAGGTCAGACACGGTTTAGGCTTTCAGGTTTTGGCGGAGTTTGAATGAGATGCCATGATATCCCCTTAAAGTCCCCAAATAGTTGTTATTGCAGTATAATGTACACCAACAGCCCTATGCCACTAAGAAGGTCCCTGAAGTACGTGCTATACAGCGTCAGAGGTTAGAGGACATGGGTGGTGCTACTCTCTTGCGGATGGATGCCAGAGCCAATGAGCTGAGAGGCGCTACCCTAAACCCTCAACCTTTGTTCTGGCTACCGTGCGGTAACTATAATACGGGGACCGACGACTAGCATAACTAAGTATTCAGCTTAAACCTTCAACACCCTTACCGTACCTCCTTTTGTAAACTTAACCCCTATAAAATTACCAGTAGACTTGTTTTAGTAATCCGTATAGTGACCCCTAACTAAACCCATGCCCTAACCGTGACAGGGAAAGCATGACTCCGTGCCCAAGCACTGAGATCGTCCTATGTCAATGCAGCCGTCGTGCTTACCGCCTCGTTCAGAGCTCGCCGCTTCACACATCTAGTGGGGCGCGCCGAATGCAGGTGATGATGGTTGGGGTGTAGGGTTTAGGGGATGACCTACTGCATGTAGTTGCGATGTTTTGGGGGTTTTGGGACCTGAATACTTTTTTTGGGGACCTGTTCCTTAAACGGAACCATTATGAAATAAAGGTCTATACTTTTGTCTCCCTGGCTACTTCAAAGCCCAGTATCAAATGGTCCAACAGCTGAAGCACAAATCGGTTTCGGGTTCCGCCGTTGGGCTGTTTCGAGGTTTGTCATGCCGAGGGGTTCTGAGAACCTAAACCCTAAGCCGTTCTTAGACCCCCCAATTACCACTATTAAAGACCATAGCGGCTCCATTAAAGGGCCATTGAGGAGCCGTGGTTCTTGTCAAGTGGATAAAGGTCTGCACTCGTGGCTGGTACCCTAAACCCAGGGCATTAAAGCCCAAAATATAGCCTGCAAGCTCTCGGGCAGTTCCTGCCGGCAGCGAGGCGGCAACATGTAGGGATGGTACTTGTGTGTGCCACGCGATAAATCCAAAAAGCTCACCAAAAGTCAAGATCCCACGAAACTACAGACCCAATACCCTATACCCTATGATCTCGTCTCCGACAACCCCCCGAAAATCTGAAAATATGAACCTTCACACGCTCAGCCTGACATCCGAAGTCCGAGCCTACATGGTTTGGGGTCAGGGTTTAGGATCAGACTTCTATTTTGTATCGACCTTAAAGTGGTTTCCTCAATTTTTTCTTCAATATTCTTCGATATAATGTGTATTCATTTCTATGATTGAATTTGATAATCATTTTTAAAAAATACGGATTGGTTTATATTATGATGGAAATAAAGAAACTATTTTTTATAAATAGAATTAGAATAGAATATATAAAATTGAATATTTTGAAAATATATATATAATTTTAATATATGAATATTTTCGATATAATTCGAATTATTAATAAGGAAAATTTGATATCTTTTATAAATTCTAGAAAATATTTGTAAAAAATATTTCGAAAAAATTAAAGAATATACTATTGTATTATTAGTATAATTATATTTAGAATTTTTTATTAATTTTTGATTAGATATTCAGAAAATTATATTTATATCTTATAATAGAAATTTCTCTATATCGTTCATATGATTATTATATATAATTTTAATATATATATGAATTGATTAATAGAATTTAAGAATATCTATAAGAAAATAGAACTATTATATAATTTAAATATTATAGAACTTCTTCGGTAGGATTCTAGAGGGAGATCTTTAAAATTATATCGTTTAGTAGAACTTAATAAGGGCTTAAATAGGACGGTCTTGCTAATAATTTAGTTATATTGAGTCTTATTAGATGGAATTGAAGTCTTCAAATCGTTTCTTTAAGGTTTGTTTACACTAATGAGCGTTTATTGAGTGCTATTGAGGTTTCGCGTGGATATCGTTGTTTCAATATTCCTTTAATCTATACGATTTTTATGCCGTAGACCGTATAAACCTTAAAGGCCCTGATGAAAAATACTGAATTTAAGCGCACAAAACTTTAGTTACCCTGTACTACAATTCACGAAATTTCTATTACGAGTGAAATTTCACTTCGTTAAGGCCCAAGCACGTATAGCGCCGGCAACGTGATTCTTATAAATGTTTAAGACCGAATGCCCCAACAGAATATAATTTGATATCCCAGCATTCGTTTGACACCACTCGATAGTATTCAATAGTACCAATTCGACAATACTCAATAGTGCTCAACAGGGCCCACTCAATAGGGCTCAATAGTATTCTTAATAAATAGCAACACCAATTCAGTTCAATAAGCATCAACAGGGCTTAACGAACACGAAAAAGCCCTATTAAGAGAATGGATTTGGGGTCCCCCTCTGAGCCCCCCCCTCTGACCCTTCATGAAATCAGAATTAGTATCTATAATAGAATTGTATTATGGAGAGTTCACCTTCAGATTCGATTTCAAAAAAGGTTGGTATTATTCTATATTAATATTTTCTATATTTTTCTATGATATATCTCTATCTTATTCTCTTAATTTTTCGAATTCCGATAAATACTCTATTTCAAATTAAAGGACCGGATAATCTATATGAATATATCTATACATAATGATGAACGAGTGGATGAGCCTCCTTCAGGGGTGTGCGCGTGTTGTGCGTGGCATTGGGTGTGTTGTATTATAATTATTGTATGTTGTGGGCTGTGTGTTGTGTGCCGTGTGTTGTGTGTTGTCTGTGTTGGGTGTGTTGTGTGTGTGTATTGAAAGTATTGTAAAAATTACGCGTATTATGTGTTGTGTGTTGCATGCTGTGGGTTGTGGGTTGTGTGTTGTGAGTCGTGTGTTGTGTGCTGTGTGTTGTGCGCTGTATGTTGTGTGTGTGTGTTGTGTGTGTGTTGTGTGTTGTGTATGTTGTGTGTGTTGTGTATGTTGTGTGTGTTGTGTGTGTTGTGTGTGTTGTGTGTGTTGTGTGTGTGTGTTGTGTGTGTTGTGTGTGCGTTGTGTGTGTTGTGTGTGTTTTGTGTCTCGCGTGCGTTGTGTGTGTTGTGTGTTGTTTGTGTGTTGTGTGTTTTGTGTGTGATGAGCGTGTTGTGTATGTTGTGTGCGTTGCGTATCTCGTGCGCATTGCGGATTATGTGTGTTCTGTCGTGAAAGCTAGCATAAGTAGATTGTTATTTTTACTACGATAATGGTGGGGGCGGTCCGTATCAAATTCCGCCGTCTCCCTGACGAATTAAATAAAGTAGGGGGCACTTGTCTTCTTATCTTTCTTAATTGTCATAATTTTTGCGTCAAAATCTAAGGCCTCGGATGGGCCGGAAAAATTAATGCAAACGGTATATCCCGGAGCGCGTATTTATGTCAAATAATAAGGATGTGTCGTAAAACCATGGCAAATGGTATGGGAGGAAAATATCGGCTATACCGACGTTTTCGAAATATCGAGTCGGTATGAGTTATAAATACTACGTCATTGAGAAAATTTCGACCCCTCCGGCGGTCTCGACTTTTCGAACTAAGATATGATATAGAAGCTAGTATATTTACGAAGACCGATATGATATTTTATTGATTTTTATAATATATCCGGGCGTAGAAGGTAAACGTACGGAAACCTCGGGATATCGTTTATATTGATTTTTGCTTCGTATCCTGCACTCTAGGTGCCGAAAATACCGCTGTGGCCGATATTTTCACGCTTTCGGGGGGGAGGAAAAGGGGCCCCGGGGGCCAAATTAGAGGATGATTTTCTGTTATTAAATTCTGCTTATAAAATGTGTTATTTAGATTGGTAGGTCGCCGGAGTCCGGACGGAGCCGATTTCAACGGGTCCACGAGCAATCCGCTTGCCGGCGCTCCAGTCACTCCAAAAGCCAGGAACCAATATGCTGGAAAATCCAATAGAACGGCATCTCGATTATCGCAAACGTGACAAGCCCAAGGAATCGTTCGTGCAGAATTTTACAGCATATCCTGGCTCGAGGCGGCGCCGAAATTACCGGGGTGGCCGATATTTCGGACCGCGCTAGAAGCCTTTATATCGAATTTATTTGATTTCCTATTTTTCAAATACCTCGCATATCGATATCGTCGTTGCGGCGACGCGTCGTTCAAATTGATTTTATTGCACATATTGGGCTTTGGATAAAAACTGCGATAATCTCGATAGGCCGTTTATATTGGCTTTACAGCACATCTACACTCGAAGTGCCAAAAACCCCGCTGGGACCGATATATTTATATATTTTCGTACCTGCGGGGGGGGGGGGCGTAATGGTAAATTGGGGGATGATTTTCCGTTATTAAATATATTCTA
This sequence comes from Symbiodinium sp. clade A Y106, assembly GCA_003297005.1. Classification (NCBI taxonomy): domain Eukaryota; class Dinophyceae; order Suessiales; family Symbiodiniaceae; genus Symbiodinium; species Symbiodinium sp. clade A. The sequence goes on along the minus strand of BGNK01000293.1, from coordinate 196,081 downwards.
TTGAATAATATAGGCCTTCCTGATTTCAGGGATTCCATAGTAAACCTCCCTTCCCCCCGATTCGCCTATATATTCAACAAATCTCAGTCATCTCGAACATAAAACCGAGAGAAATAGCACGTCGTAGAAAATATCACTCCAACCGATATTTTCCATCTAAGAGAAACAATGATTTAGCACAAATAGTGCATCCGACTTTCCAACACACTAATTTTTACACCGAGGCGCACGCTCCCAGACCGATACGCCAGCTATATTAATTTCGTGCCATTTCTCGGTGATTACGATTCATCTCGCCCGATATTCTGAAAATAGCATCGCGTCCGATCTTTTAATTTTCACGATTTTTATTTTATTTTCGACGTGCACATGCGACCCGAGACTTATTAGTCTTTTTCGATATATCCGAGAGCTTAGATTTTAATATAGAAATTACAAATATTAAAAAAAAAATAGAATATAAGAAATCCCCTTATTTTATCTGTTTCATCAAAGAAACGACGGTTTTTAATCCAGATCCCCTCCCCACTATTATCCTAATTAGGTTTTAATTATAGTAATTTTCATATCAATATAACCAACACGCAAACACACCCCCACACCACGCACACGCACGACACACAACACACACGACACACAACGCACAACGCACAACACTCACACCCACAACATACACAAGGCACGCGGACACACAACGCACGCCACACACTGCACCACGCACAACTCAACACAACACGCACACTACACACACAACACAGCGCACACTCCTCTAGGAGCCTCTAGAGGACTCATCAATTCAGTTATCAATATCTATAGATATATTCATATAGGATTATCCGATCATTTAAATAATTTATCGTATTCTTAGCCAAAAGATAAATTCAATCTCGTATATTTTTCATAGATTTATTTTTTAAAAAAATGCAGAAAATATTATTTTTATAGATTAAATATCTTTGGAATTTATTTAGATCTATTCAAATTAATCAATAAAGTATAATTCCAGCCTTGAATAATATCGAATAAGATATTATTTTAAAAAGAAATTCAACCCCCCCCCCATATTTGAGCGAGCATCTACTAGAATATACCCATTTAATATAACCTCACAAAAGAAACCAAACTTATTATCAAATGTTTAAATACTACCCCCAAATCAGAAACGTAAGAGCTTAAATAAATTTTAGTATTTTCAAATTTAAGTGATTTAAAACTTCAAATTAAAAGAATCAAGACTAAATCCAACGAGAGTTTCGCAGTTCACCCGAAAATAATTAATAGTTTAGTATAGACAAGCCACCAACATCATTATAATGAATTCCCAGAATTTTTATATCTTGCATGTATTATCGGACGATCCAAAAAAGAAAAAACAATTTCAGCTCCTAGACTTCTTGTTTCCGACATTTAAATCAGACAATCCAGAAATATAATCCTAGACCAAGCGCTATCTGAATAAAAAATTCAAGATACGCTGATTAAGGTACTAGAATTTATCATCCAACGCCGTCACTATTCTTTATGAAAATCCAATACTAATTTACAAAGGCCACACTTAAATTCGCTAACATACTATAAAGACCAGGCTTAAATCAATCAATTTGTCGTATGTTTTTTGCACCATGTGACTCTACTTTTTCTACCTCAAAATCCCACTTATGCAATCCCACCCCATCCCATCACCCGCCCCACCATCCACCCAATCCCACCCAACGGGTAACCCCACCCTCCCACCTAAAGAGCCTGCGGACGGATTCCGTCCGGCAGGCCTAGTCCACCCCTGAAGCGAGCATCAGCCGGGATTGTGCCCTGTGAAAGCCTGCGGACGACTTCTGTCCACAGGCTTGGTCAATTCCATGGCCACCGCGTGTGGGTGGGATTGTGTGGGTAGGATTATGATTGGGTGGGAGGGATAGGGTGGGTGGGATTGGTGGGGTGGGTGGCGAGGAGGCCGCCCAATCACCACGAACGACTGCCCTCGGCATGCACACACGCAGAGAGGGCACAAGCAAAGAAAGCAAGACAGAGAGAGAAGGGCAGAAAGAGAGGGTCGAGAGGCGTGGGTTGGACAGGAATAGAATGAATAGAACATAGCATAGTTTGTAATACTGAAGAGAAGGAGCCGCATGAGGAATAGCAGCCGAGAACGTGTGACTTCCCTGCTGAGCTAGGTAGGTGGCAATAGCAGTAGTGATAGTAGAAGTGGTAGTAGGTGTAGCAGTGGTAGCAGTGGTAGCAGTAGTAGTAGTAGTAGTAGTAGCAGTAGTAGTAGTAGCAGTAGTACTACTACTACTACTACTCCTACTACTACTTACTAGTACTACTACGACCACTACCTCTATACTACTACTAAACAACAACAACAACTACTACTACTACTACTACTACTACTACTACTACTACTACGACTACTACTACTACTACCACTGCTGCTGCTGCTGCTACTGCTACTGCTACTGCTACTACTGCTGCTACTAATAGTAGCAAGTCCTTGAAGCACCTTCAGTTTCTCACTGACCAGCTACTCAAGCTACTCCATGCCGCTTCCAGGAGCTGCGTTCAGCTTGGAGCAACAGCCAAGAACGACATCTCCGGGTGATTGCAAGTGCAAGTTGATTTCTGCTAGAGCGCGACAGACTTGTTTAGTGAGGCAGGGCATAGCTTCAATGTAAACTGCACTACCGGAGGCCACTCTCCCGAAATGATGCCGACTCTCTGAAACAGCATTGCCAGCTTCGCTGCTGTCTCTCCCCAGAACCCCAATTACAGCTAAGGCCCCTACGGGTGATGGACAAAATCCTGCATGACCTTAAGGACCCTAAACTATGGGAATTATGGTATATTCCTTATAATGGGTAATGCAGGATTTTGTCCATCAGCCGTAGGAAACGTTCATGACCTCTGTTTCCCTCCAGCTCGAGGATTCGGGCCAGCAAACCCTCAACCCGTCTTCATTTTTACCTCCGAGTCGAAGATTTGCAAGCTTTAAGCTTGCTCTTCTTTCGCAACGTCTACAAACTGCCTCCGCCAACTCGGGCTCTGAAGCTGAATTTCGTCCCCTGCTTCGGCGCAACTGACGTCAATCTCTACGTGTCGAAGTGTAGTGTAAAGCCAAATGTAAAGCAAATATAATGTATGAATATGTATGGGTTATGAATGCACGTAATCTGCACACATACATACATACATACATACATACGTACATACCTACATACAGTTTGCTAGCACAGTGCCGCAGGACGGACTGAACTTGGCCTTGTGCAGGAGCAGGACCCTCGCCCTGTTGTATGACAACCTCTGACATGCACGCTTTGCAAGAAAACCACCCGAAGTTCCCGCTGGAGTCCCGACCAACGTTTGGGCCGCCGATTTTCCATGACTGACTTCATGCAGTCCGGCCTATTTGGCCTCAACATTGCTGTCGAAGTGGCAAAGTGCCCGACAACCGCTGCCCAAAGTACATGCAGAAGAGAAGGCAGCGCGAGCACCTGCGCAACCAATGCGTCTTCAGCGAAGGTAGAGAGTTCTGGAGAACGACCTGGGGAAGAACTCTGAGCACAGCAAGCATGTTGCAGGTGACCTGTGTCCCGTCAATGCGAGTACTGCGGTTGAGAACGTGTGCTGAATGACCTGCTTTTTGACCCTAAACCCTCCCCAAACATCCCCAAGCCCCAAACCCTAATTTAACCCTAAACCCAATCCCAAAATAGCACCCCTAAAGATCCATTAAATCGGCTTCATCGACTTGCTTTTCAATCGGCTTCTCGTGCTTGCGACGACGTCTTTCGGGCAGCTTCTGCAAAGTTACCAGTCTCCTTCTCTCATCTAAACGGTTTTTTTTTTTTTAAGTTGGGGTGACGCTCACTTTGTCGGCCCGCCTGCTCGGCTCCCAACTACAAGTAGAATGATTGGCGTTTAGGGTTTAGGGCTTTAGGGCTTATAGTAGGGTTTAAGGGTTATTTTTAAAAGTTTGATGGGCCCTTCACTCCGCAGAAGCAGTGTTGTCGGCTCTGGGGGCTTCAGGGATTATATAGGGTTTAGGAGTTTAGGGTTTACAGTAGAAGCCAGAAAGTTGGAACACCATTATCCTCATGGCCTTAAGGTAAAGTATAGGGGATCCCAGCATTGATCCTCCAAAAACCATGTTCCAACTTTCCGGGGTTCACTTTATAGGGCCCAGAGACTCCCTTAAATATAAGGTTTAAGGGTTTAGGGTTTCGGGGTTATGGGGGTTTCGGGATATTTGGGGCTACATCATCTAACTGGTTTAGGGTTTAGGGTTTAGAGTTAGTAGGGAATGGGGGAATGGGCTATAGGGACTACTATAATGGACCTTGACAAAGGGACTATCAAGTGGATCCGCAGGGTTTAGGGTTTAGGTTGCTCACATCATTCACATTCTACAGAAATTCTAGAGTTCTCGCACACTGTCTACACACCCTAAACCCTAAACCCTAATACTTTCAACCGGGGAGATGCAAATGCCACCAACTTTCCGACTGACTGCAGGCTGCTCCAAATACCCAGACTTCCGGGAGGATCCAAAAAGTAGATCCCTTAATTGGGGTTCCTATAAAGTACCCTTAGTAGTATAGGGCCCCAAATTAGGGGATCTACTTTCTAGATCCTCCCGTTTGTCTGGGTACGTAAAAAAGGCATTGCGCTATCGGTTTTTGCGCAGTTGCCATTGAATTGCGGCGTGGAAAACTGGTTCGCTGGTACCCTTCACCGCAAGGCCCTAAAGCCCGAAACTGCCCCCCAAACACAAATCCCTAAACCCTAAACCTTCGCCCTTAAACCCAAAAACCTGAACCCAATGCCAAAATAGAACCAGTAGATCCGTTATGAATCCTTGGAGAAACCCTAAATCCTAAACCTTTAAACCCTAGAACTCGAAACTCTTCTTGCCCAAACTGCACTTGTCAGTGCCACTCGGCGATCGACAGAAACATCAAGACACTCAAAAGGCTCCAAATAGCAGAAGGTTTTAGGTTTAGGTATTAGGGTTTAGGTTTTAGAGTTTAAGCTTTAGAGGTTTACGGCTCGGATGTATAGGGTGTTTTTTGTTGGGAAGTCTAATGGGCCTATTTTATTAAACAGCACTACTTATTCTTTGGTTCCCTTTTGAAGGCCTCCTGAAGCCTTGTCGACCACTGTCGGATTGTGATCAGAAACTAATCAATTCAGGCTCTTGCGTTTTGCTAGTGGCCTGGTTGCTTACTCTACGAACTCGGATGGATCGCGACGATAAGCTTGCTCAGTTGGACGCAGGAAACGATAGCCAGGAAGCTCATTGCAGAATTAGCTGGCTTCCGTGCCTTTGACCAATTGAGCGCCATACTTTGTGACGTCTCGGTCGACATACAGTCGCATCTCGGACCGAGATAGCTGTGTCGCTGCGACATGGGAGCCATCTGGACGCAAACTCGGAGAATCAGGGGTTGTGCTCGTGAATAGGTAACTGTTACACTTAGTAGTAATAACAGTAGAAATGTAATGCAACAACGTTCGTGAAGCTTGTAACCAATCAACGAGACCCTTACAGTTCCCCGATACAAACCGTACGATGCCTTGCAACTCTAAAACGCTCTTCGAAGCCCCTTCTACATCAGTACAAAAGTGCGAATAGCGCCTGTTACAACCCTTCTCTTTTACACAACGCCCTTCATGGGAGTTTCCAAAATTTAAGGGTAATTACCTTATTTTGGGATCCTTATAATTAGGATCCTACTATTTAGGGTACTATATTAGGGTCCCCTATTTTCGGAAACTCCTTCATAGCAGACCACGAGCTGCAGGATGCGACACGCCGTCGCCACAGTTCAGCGGCACCTGGCAAGGGCCAGGTTTGGGATTTAGGGCTTAGACTATACCATACCATGCCAGAGGCAACGCCCACAAAAATGAACCTACCAAAAAGATAAGGGTTTGGCATGCAGACGATATTGGGGTCAACAGGGACATTCGATGGTATTGCAGGGGCTGCAAAAAGTTTTTTTTAATCAGAATGCTGTTGCAGGAGCACAGGCTTTACCACTTCGACATTCATATTTCGAGGTGCAGAACGTTTCCTGCTCGGCACTGTTAACTTTCTCACACCGAAATGTGGTTTGTGCGTGTTGGTACTAAGTAAGATGCGGTTTTGACGAGTGCCGAGTAGCTCAATTACCTGAAAAGTTGGCTGCTGCTGCTGCTGCTGCTTAAACTAATACAAGATCAACCAACCTGTAACAAGTAATTTCCCATCATCCTATCACCTACTATGCAGGTAACTTAGCTTCTAATCGCACAGAATATCACCGGCAGGCAATTACAGGCTATAACTTATAACCCTTACAAAAAAAGATTGGCTCCCCGGGCAAACCGTAAACTACTTTAGGGATGAGGGCTCTGCATGTGTAGAGAAGTCCAGATCGGCTGGATTGGAACCTGCACATTGGGCTTAGGGTTCAGGGCTGAGGGGTTTAGGATCTAGGGCTTAGTGGTTAGGGTTTATGCTTTGGGTTTCTTTAGGATTCAACGGCCTCCGCCAGAAAGCTGTATGCCATCAGGACAAAAGCCACATCGGCAATGGCCACAGTTGCATGGAAGTCTTCGTGCCAGCCGTTCATCCCACTTTTATGCCAACGCATTGCAGGATATCTTCGCGAAAAAGGCGGTGCAATGACCAAGCTCAGACTGTAGAAAGCAGCTCCTATGATCCAAAAGCCATGGAATTCGTATCCAATGCCGGTGAATAGCAAGCACCAGACAAAGAACAGGGTGTTCACGGCGGTGCGGATCTGACGCTTCCTGCACATCTTCTGGCAAAGGAAGCTTTCTGAGGCCTAATCGGCTCATGACCAGACATAACTCATGATGCACCGCACCAGCAAACACTCAGACATGTGGTGGTTGTCAGAATTAGGGTCCCTTTTTGGCTCCCTAATATACTACGGCTTTAGGGACCCAAAAAGGGGCCATAATCTTGAAAACCAACCAACCCTATACCCGAAACCGTGTGATTGCTGAGCCATGGACTGGTCCAGGGTCTGTAGGGCAGCTTCTGATTCATGCGCCAAATCGGAATCAATCAACGCCTGGGAGGTTTAATGTGGGGGCCTTAATAACTAGAATAGGGTTTGGGGCACCTTTATAGTATAATTATAATTAGCAACCCATAGCAACCCTAAGGAACAATATTGGTAATTGTTTGGGCTTCTATAGTAAGGTGTAGGTTTTGGGTCTGGGAAATGACGAGGCACATGGCTGTGACAAGCAACTGAGTAACCCCATGGAGTATGAACGGCAACCCGGACAGTGTGAGCATGTAGCATGAAAACCAGACGGTCGATGCCGAATGTAGCGCCGCCCTGCGCACGGGCCATTTGACTGGAAAATGTGAAGTCACGACAGGCAGCCCTGTATTTCAACTGCCCTGCTTTCCCCAGCGATAGCAGCTGCAGCCCTACCGTCGCAGGTCAGCGTGGCTAATGCAGCGAGAAGCATGGGTGAGGAATGCAACACCGCAAGCCACCGTGAATTGCAGCCACCACAGCCTGACCTCAGCTGCAGCCATAGCTTAAGCTTCGGGCTTACCTGGACCCCGAAAATGTCTAGAATCAGCATTTTGTAAGCTTTCGGTGGTTTAGGTTTGAGGAATTAGGGGCTATGATGTTGCCGGTTGACTTACGGATGCTTTAGGGCTTAATACCGGGGCGTTGTAGGCAAAATGGTACCATAAGTATGATAAGGAACCCGAAGGAATGCTAGTAGTGATTAAACAGCAAGGCTAGGGTCAGGATGTGCTCGTTCTTTCCGAGTGCATGCGCGCTGTGAGAGGATTTCACTTCGCCTCTCCCAAACCGCAGGGTTTCGGGGTTTAGAAGAAAGTGGTTTAGGGGTTTAGGGGTTCAGGGTTTAGGGGTTTAGGGCTTCGGGTGTAAGGGTTTAGGGTTTAATTGAAACACCTGAAACTGCGCAGGGATTCTTAGTACTTGTCCAGTATCGTAGAGGAACTAAAGGTTAACCTTTAGAACCATATAAGGGTTTAAAAGTAAAAAGTATCGTACCCTAAAAATGGCAAAGGTTATCTACCCGACTACGAAGAGTATGACACACGGTAAAGTCTTTGATTGAAGGGTTTGGGAGTCTCTGGGCCCTCCTCGTCAAGACAGCCTTTGAAGCAAGTTGCATCACTGAGAAATACTGATGTCGGCGCCCAAACAGCGAAGCAAATGGAGACCAAATCCACGCCTCCGGCTTGTCGTAAGGGTGATCGATTGAGGTTTAGGGCTTGGGGTTTAGGGCTTAGGCTTGGCCATAAACATGAACGGATACCACAAGCCCCTAAACCCTAAATCCTATGAGCCCCCAACAATCCTGTAAACCCTAACCCTGAAATCTTAGGAACCCTGAAACACTGGTGTTGAGATTCATCCAAGCTTCGAAGCCAGCAGTTGAAGGAGGCAACCGACTGATGTGGGTAAAGGTGGAGGGCGGCGCTTGCGAAGTAGCCTGAAGGTCGTCTCTCTTGGTTTGACAGTCAAAGAAGGGTTTCTATAACAGTTTTATAGGGAATTCCTTAACTTGGTCCCCAAGTGTCCTGTTAATAATGAGGGTATGTTTTTTCGGGTTTTCAGTTTCAATAAGGGAACCCCTACCATAAAAAGGGCAAAAGGCTGATGCTGGGGAACTGAATCTTTCTGGGGATTTGGGAGTTTCCGAAAATGAGGGTTACCTTATTCTGGGGCCCTTATAATAAGGATCCTACTACTAAGGGTACTATACTAGTGTCCCCTATTGTCGGAAACTCCCATTTAAGGTTTGGGGCCTCAAGGTCTTCTCCCTGGTGGATCCAGGGTTTAGGGTTTAGGGGATTGCAGCAGAAGAAAACAACAAGAACACGTCCGTTGTGCTCTCAGGACTATATTGAACTTCGACCCCGAGCGAAAATTATGATTGAGGATTTACTAACCCAAACGTAAAAGTTCTTTCTAAGTACCCCTGAGAGGAAACTCAGCAGCTTTGCTCCCAAGAGTGCCGAGAACCTCCACCACTGCTCCGGCCAATGCCTCAATGCTTTAAGGGTTCCTTGAAAGGGCTTTATTAAGGGTTCTATACCCGGAGGCTCCAAAACCCCTTAATTAGGGAATATACTTTAAATTATAATAGGATCCCTAATTTGAATTAATGTCTGTTCCTTAATTAAGGGGTTTGGGAGTCTCTGTGTTCAGCTGAAAGATGCAAATAAGGGTTTTTTAGTCATGGAGTCATGGGGGTATCCTGTTATAAGAAAGAAGCCTACAATGCAACGCTTCATACTCACGTCGTAGGTTTTCTGAAAACTCCCAAATGCAAATTGCCCCTCGATAAATGGGCACGACATGAGCCGGAGCTGAACATATGCATCCAGGAGATCATGAGTCATGAGACGATAAATCCCGACAAGTGTGTGGAGTTGGAGCTCCTCTTCGAGATGGGCCACTGCGCAGGAATCCGGAACGGTGTTAAGGAAAGAGATTCCCCAAGTGACATGGACTTCGCCACCGAGGCATTGAGGACTTGCTGACCGTTCATAGCAGCTGCAGCAGAAGATGCAATCAAAAGAGGGTTAAAGCACCTCTGTGGCAAACACTGCAGGTTGATGTGCTTCATCGGGAGGTTGGTCGCCAAGATGGGGCAGCGACTTCCTCTTCGAGGTACTGATGGAGACTGCGCTGGTTTCGTGGCCCCGACCAAACTGGTGGCTGTGTTACGCAAGCTGAAAGTTAGTGGAGGGTTTGCACTGCTCGCCCTTCACGACTACACGCTGCTATGCGCTCGGGAATGCGGTTCATCGCCGCTCCGACTGGAGGCTTGAAGGACAATGCGGAAGATGGCCTCATCGATCTCTGGACGGATGGCAAGATGACCGTCGAGGCGCTTGTGGAGTAAGAGCTTTCTCGAAAAGTAAGCCTTGCCAAAAACAGTAAGTTCGGAGGCTTGTAACTTGTTTCTCAGTGCATTGTGGAAATCATCTACTTTGCCAATATGCTTAAACGACCGCGCTACCTGGGTTGAGCTGCGGAGCGACAATCGCCGCAGTTCCCCATGAACTGATCTCGTGTTACCTGTTTGCTCGGCATGCGTATCTGTATATACGCTGTCACTGTACACGGCACGTATGTCGGAGCGGGCATGGTTTATTGAAAGCAACCATGTGAGATTTGGTCTTGCAGTTTGCCTCCCCCGGCCCCTGGAGGACAAGGCTCAGGACTTGCAATGCTTGGTGGCCGGTTTGAACGGGTTCTGCTGCATAGTAGAACCCTTGTTCATTTCTGTCAGCGCTCTGGCCGCTTTAGGGTTTAGGGAAATAGGCTTCGCATGTTTTAGTTTTGAGCGCTGGAGATACGGCTTTTGGCTCTCGCAGCCGCCGGGTTAGGCTCCTCGCGCAGCCCTGAGGATGGTTTGATTTCTGGGCAGCTCCCGTAAATCGGCGCTAGCGCATACAGACACCCGTGGGCTTCCAGAAAACAGTGTTTGCTAGAGGTACGCTCTCGGAGAGCTTTGCACCTTCTGAAGAAGAAGAAACCTCCTTGCCACACCCGCCCTCCGATCCATAAACCCTGAACTCTATGCCCCAAAACCCTAACCCCTGAACCAACCCTGATGGCGAACCCCCTACAAACCAGGGGAAGTGAAGCATGACTCGCACACCAACCCCGAGCCCGAAACCCGCACCAACTAAACGGGCCCTATTAAACGCCGGATTTCGGGTTTAGGATTTAGAGTTTACGGCGTAGGGTTCAGGATTTAGAGTTGAGGGCTAAGGGTTTACGGCTCCTCGAGATAACTTTTCTTCGTTAGTTGTCCAGTTATTAGAGGGGGACGAAAAGTTAACCTTTGGGATTATATGGGGATGATAGTACCCGCAAAAGGTCTGAGGTTACCCACTCGGCTACTGAGAAATAACACCTTGTTAAAACCCTGTGCAAACTCGCCCAAAACCCTTCAAACACCCTTCTCAACGCTACCACAACCCTCTATATAACACCGCTTCCGCAGAAAGTGTCAAACCCTCCTTAACAACAACTGAACCCTAAACCCTAAACCCCAAACCCTTTTGTTGTAGCTCGGGGCCCAGTAAAGACTGCCAGCGTGGAGAACAAAAATGCAGGCACCAGCCTCGGCGCGCTACGCTTTTGTGGGGTTTTGGGGGGCTTTATCGGGGTTCATTAAGGTTTTATCCGGGCTTCCCAGGGTTTCACAAGGGTTTTACGAGTGTCTTCCGGAGGGTATTTTGGGGCTTGGGGTTTCGAGTTGTAGGATTTTCAGGGTCAGCATCTTAGGAGTTTGGACTTCTCGTTAGGGCTTAAGTTTAGGGTTTATGTTGTTAGTCGGCGTTTAGGCGTGCTGTTTGCGGACGATGGAACATGAGCAAAGCAGCGCCGGTGAGGTAACTCATTACTGTATGATCCCGACATCGACTCTAGAGAACCTCCCATTTCAGGGTTGTAGTCTCTATATTGATGTGTCATGCACTACAATGTTGTGTCTTCAGGGTTCAGGTAAACGGTCTCTGCAGCAGAGAGAAAGGCCCCGGCAGCAAGGCGATCAGGCCGTGCAGCACTCCTCGCAGTACCGGCCGATTCCAGCCATTTACCTGAAGGGAGCATATGTGTCTCTCTCTCTCTCTCTCTGTGGCAGTGTCTGTGTCAGTCTGTCTGTCTCTCTCTCTCTCTCTCCTTCCTTCTCTCTCTCTTTCTGACGCTGCTTCTCTGCATGTGCGTATATAGGTCTATATATATATATATTTACGAATATTTGCATTTGTATATGTAAATGGTTTATGTGTATGTATATGTTTAAGTATACTAAGAATGTGTTTGTGCATGTATATGTATATGTATACGTCTATGTATCTGTATCTGTATATGAAAAAGTGTGCGCACGCATAGGGGAGGTTTCAATCGCACACACTCCGCTGGGCCCTCGATTGCTTGATGTCGAGATTCGTAGGACTTTCGTCCCAACAATGGCGACGAAAGTGCCATGCCTGCAACCTCTGCGCCACAGTCTTGAGCCAAAAATAGACAAAACAGCCCCTTGCAACTCGAAAGCAGGCTGAACTGCGGCTGAAGTGGCCGTGCATATCGCAGTTTCAGAAGATGCGAGACCCTGTAGGTAGGGCTTAGAGTCTTCGAGTTTAGGAGGACCCCTAAACGAGGTACTCCTTTTCTGAAACTCCCATACGCGGAGTGGCAGCCGGCGCCTCACTTGCGACACAGCAGCGCCGGCAGCGCCTCCACTGCAGCAGCAATCCGGCCAGAGTGTCACGCAAGCGTAGGGCCGTGTAGGGTTGCGGGCACCACTCCCCAAAAGGGTTCACGGTTTAGGGGTTTAGGGTTAGGGTTCAACAGAGATAAGAGCTTAGGGCTCGATGCTGTAACCCGGAAAACAGTATGCACTTGTTTACGTTTTGTATGAAGCTAAACTTATAAACCCGAAACCGTATATAAACCCAAACCATAAGCTCCCTAAGCCCTAAGCCCTTGCCCTTGGGTGCAAGATTTTGCCCGAGCCGAACAGGCACGGATGACGAACTCCAGCCTGCGTAGCCTTCCCGCACCTGGGAGGCGGCAGCGCTCAAACTGCTTTTAATGGCCTTAAAAATCAGAAAAGACAGCTTTGAGGTATATGTTACCGTATAAGTATACCAAGACCCTCCTTGCACCCTCAAATAGGGGTATATGGTCCCAAATAAGGGGCACTTAGGGTCTAATAGAGGGTAGATGGAGGGTCTAGGTAACAAGGAACTGCCGCTTAAGCTTTGAGGTACATGTTAGTATAGGTTGCCTGATTTTACATGCCGACAAGCAGGCTTCTATAGTACTTACCCTCAGGGTCCATGTACCTATATAGTATATGCATTAGCCTTAAAGTAGGTACTTCAGGACCAAAGTATCTAGTATATGGGTACATGGACCCTTAAACCCTAAACCATAAACCCTTATAGGAACCCTTATAGGATCCCTTGAAGGAACCCTATTTGGGTACATGGACCCTTAGGGTTAGTTCAACTCCTTAGACGCAGAACCTCTCAAACCCCGAAGCGCGAAACCCAGAAGAGCAAGGCAGCCAGCGACTCCCAAAACCGCTTAATTCAGGAATAGATCTTAAACCACAACAGGATCCCTAACATGAAACAAGGTCTACCTGCGACCCCAAACCCTAGAAGATGGTAGGTTATGACCGCTGAATTAGAGGGTAGAGCCCTTAAAACGGTAGGTTTTTGGATCTACACCTAGACCCTCCATCTACCCTCTCTTAGACCCTAAGTGCCCCTTATTTGGGACCATATACCCCTATTTGAGGGTACAAGGAGGGTCCTGGTAGAGGTATTCCTTAACTAAAGGGTTTTGGAGGCTCTGGGCAGCTGGGGCGACAGCATCCGGCCCACGAAGTTGACGCAGGCCTGGCGAGGCTTCTTTAGGGTTTAGGGTTTAGGGAAACGAAAGGCCGCAGAAGACTGTCCCTCCGGTTCAGGGATTAGGGTTTACCTTAACCTACCAAACCCTTCTTTTTTGCAGGTTCTTATTGTCAACCCGAATATGGGATCTATAGGGACCCTACAAAAAAGCAGGTTTTGGTAGGTTAAGGTAAGGGTTTAGGGGTTTAGGGTTTAGAACCGAAAGGCTGCAGAAGATTGTCCCTCGGAAACCCTTCCTGGAGCCTGAAGAACCTGCCTTTTTAGGGCTCCTTATCACGATTTCCTGAAAAACAAGTCCTCAAAAATTAACCTAGACCCTCCATCTACCTTCTATTAGACCCTAAATGCCCCTTGCTTAGTTGGGACCATATACCCCTATTTGAGGGCACAAGGAGGGTCCTGGAAGGTTCTTCCGGGTCCAGGTAAACCCTAAACCGATTGCTGATCTTCAGGATTTTCGAGGCTTAGGTTGCAGAGGTTGGGTTGCTGGGGGTCAAGGTTTTAGTGTTGAGAGGTTTAGGGTGTTTAGTTTAGAGCGTAGAGGGAATTGGTCGGGTGTATTATGGACTTAGGGTCTAGGAGGCAAGAGTGTTTAGGGTATAGGGTGTCCGGGCGATCAGGGATGCAGGGTTTCGGGGATTTGGCGAGGGCATGAGACCCCATCGAGTGCACAATAGTGACTCGTGACACCGGCAATAGGCCGCGATTTTTGTTGACACACCCTCCCCGAGGGACCTTTCCGCCGGGCACGTAGGACGCCACAAAGTAGAGCAGGCCAATAGCCTCGCAAAGAAACCACTCCACATCGGTGTGCGATACTTTAGGTATAAGCGTAGGCCTTCATGCATGCAGGCATACAGACATGCGTTACGTACATAGGCAGACAGACAGACAGACAAACAGACAGACAGACGGTACGAACGAACAGACACACCGACAGAAAACGGACAGACGGACCGGCAAACCCAGAGACCGACCGACCGCATCCTCCTCTGTTTCTGCATTCTCCTGCTGCATGTTGCGCAACGCCTCCTTTCCCAGAGCCTCCAAAACCCCTTAATAAGGAATATACCTTAAATCATATTAGGGATCCTAATATAATTTAAGGTATATTCCTTAATTACGGGGTTTTGGAGGCTCTGGGTTTACAACGTCAATTGCTCCCTGAATGAATTTGCACTCCTGCAGAATGAGGCAGGTCACCGTGTCGGCGGATTCTACAGGCTGATGCTGGCCTTCAGTAGCTTCCGGATTAGACTACGGAAGGGGCTTATAGTTTACAAGTTACAAGTATAACCCTAAACCCTAAACCGGTCGGGCTGTCAGAGTCCAGATAAGGTAGGGATATCCCTATAAGATGCTTATGCTTATGTCCTTTTTGGGTCCCTAAAACATCAGCAGCGACGACGTGGTGTGCCAGCAGACTTGCTGAACGGCAGACTGCTGCAGATCTCACGCAAATACAGGATGCTTTGCTAAACTCGGGGTACGTATTCTTGGTTCCTAAACGGGTCCTCACTACTGTCTAGAGTTCTCGATTGCAAACCCTGATTTTCTGAACTCCCGTATGCCCACAAACTCTAAACCCTAAACCCTGTGCCCCCGGCTTGCAGTAGCCCGCAGATGCCGGTCAGCAGGAAATTCCGCAAGATGATGGTCGAGACCAGAGTCCCGACCTTTAGGGGGTTCTGTGAGCTGATTTAGGGTTTAGGGTCTGCTGTAGGAGCCTTGATACCTGCATTATACTATAGCTTTATGGGGGCCCTAACAGGAACTCGTTACAAAATGTTTCTGACCACCCATTTTGGGCAGATGCACTGCAGGTATTGCAGGGCCTGAATCGTCACAACAGGTTTGCAGGTCTAGAAGTGCAAGTGTAATTTAGGGGCCGTAACACTTAGAGTAGCATTGCATTGGTTAGGGTTCCTAAATATGAAAACTATACTATGATAATGATCCCAAAGGATCCATGTACCCAAATAGTATATACTTAAGCCTTAAAGTAGTCTCTATATTGGTACTTTGGGGCCAAAGTATACTATTTGGGTACATGGATCCTTTGGGGATACCTCAAGCCTTATTCAAACTTAATTGACGCCCCCGTATCTCCAAACCCCTGTAACTCCCTGGTTGAACCCTTTACAGGAACCCTATTCTAATATTTAACCCTAAGGCTCAAAATGGCCCAAAAGCCTTATATAATATGGTCTTTAGGCCCTAAAACCTCAAAATATGAGTCCTTAGAGCCTTAGGGTAAGGCCCCCTACATTAATCGCTTCTTCACCAGCTCCCGAGAATTCTCAGGCCCAAGCCAGGCCAATGCCGTAAGCAATGGAAAAAGGAAGCTGTTCTCTGCGAGCCATGCCGGACAGGAAGGCCTCTTTTGCGGCTCAAGAGGTTGGAATAGTACTATAAGACTATAAATGTCTATTCTTTCTTGGGTTTATGTACACCTAAAAGTGTAAAACGTTACCCAACTACAGCGAACCACAGAAAGTTGGAACACGGATTTATATAGGATGATTAGTGCTAGGTTCTCTTATACGTTACTTTAAGGGCATGAGGATCAGAATGTTCCAACTTTCTGGCTTCTACTGTGTGGCACATGAAGTTTATAGGGTTTAGGGATTTTAGGGTTCAGGGTTTATGGAAGACTTATGTAAAGATTCTGGGTCCCAAACCCGAACCCCCAAAAGCCATAGGCCCTGAACAGTAACGAAACCCTCTTTGCAAAGCTTCGCGAAAGTCGGATGAAAAGCAAGGAAATGCAGACGTGGCAGACCCGAAAACCGTAGACCCTAAAACCCTAAACCCGAAGGCCTAAACCCTTGGGAAGCGCGCCTGCGGGCCCTTCAAGAACATGAAGGATCCCAGCCTGCTGCGCTTCGGGTTCCCATGGGCATTTCTACATTTCTTGAAGGGTTGCAATAAGAGTGTCTTGGGGCAGAGGGTTCGGGGTTCAGGGTGTAGCAATCTACATTCAGCAAAATTGCAAGGTGGGCTGCAGCATGGAAAAATGGTCGCGACAAAGTCAGTTGCGATGCGGCCCCCCCATTCAGTCCAAGGCACATCGTCATGGATCCAAAAGCGAAGAGCAATGCGAATTTCTGCGGCGCGATGACCATCACCGGCAGGAACGAAAAGGACTCAGATAGCACTTCACGGCAAGCGAATGTGCTTCGTGCAACACTTAGCACTCATGACATGTTGTTCATCGGCGAACTGCTTCCCTGCAAAGCTCGCCAGCTATACGAAAACAGTGACGCAAGTGGGAGCTTCCAACACCTCTTGTTTATGAGGGATCCTACTATAATTTAAGTTCTGTTCCTTGATTTAAGGGGTGTTGGAAGATCTAGGTACCTTCTTTGGGGTCCTCAACCCATTTTGCAACTCTGCACCGATTCTCCCTGGTCTCCACGATTCTGAGCTCCAGACCAAAGAGATCAGAAAAACACCTACGAAGAAGATGCCTGCGAACCTGGATGCTTTAAGGTTCAGAGTGTATGGTCAAGGGCACTGAGTACGTCACAGATTTCTAGGGCTATAAGGGTACTATACATTGCTTACCGCTTCTAGGCCTGGCTCAGGCCGTAGGGCTTAGAGCTTAGGGCCTAGGGTAGCTTCAACAGCGGCAGAGAACCCCCAGAGTCCAAAGGACCTACTAATTTGGGTACTTGGGTTTCGGATAGTAACTATGCAGGTTAGCACTTGGGAGAGTGTATGATTATATAATACTTGGACCCTTAGCTAAACCCTTGTTATAGAATCAAAGCAGCCTTAGTATCATCCCCTTAATGGGTACTCTGCGACTAGGAAGGTGAATGCAGTCCATACGGGATACTTCCATATAGAACCCTAAAATCTTCACTCAAACTCGCAATCATCATCTTCAAAGCAGAGTACCATATGTCACCACATATGAGGAACCCGCTGACCTATCACTAAATTCCTAAACTCTCAACCCTCCGCTGAACAAAAAGAAACCCCCATTTCAAGAAGCCCCCAAATGTCGGCGAAAGTGCTCTCTTGGCCGCAAACATTAGAGGGGTAAGGGTGTAGTTTCGGTTTTAGGGTTGCCAAAGCTTGGATATTTGGACAAGGGTTCTGCGAGTGTCTAGCTTCCGAAATATATGGGGGGGAGCCCTGAGCAGTACAATGTCCAGTGCTTTCCCGAGCCTCGACCCCTTATTTCCACTTCTTTCCAAACCCAAACCCCCGAACAAATCCAAAACCGGTACCGTAAACCTGAAGAAGCCCTACAAAATCCGCATAACAGCCCTATAGAAGCCCCCTACAGAATCCGAAAACTGAACTTTAGAAGCACTACCACACCGCAAGAAAAGCCGCGTATAAACACACCACACAACCTTACGAAGCCGGTACAAAGCTCTATTAGCAATTCTTTCGCAACCCTATATACAGAAACTCTAACAAAAGCACCATCATCCTTTGAAGCAGTCTCCAAAACCCTAGCCCGTAGACTCCAAAACCCTTCACTAAGGAATAAACCTTAAATCATACTAGGTACGAGGGATCCTATTACATGCTTTGATTTAAGGTCTATTCCTTATAATCAACCCACAGACTCCAAAACCCCTTAATTAAGGAATGTACCTTAAATCATATTAGAGATCCTATTGTAATTTGAGGTATATTCTTTGATTAAGGGGTTTTGGAGTCTCTGGGAAGGGAAGGGCTTTGGGAGTCTCTGAAAAGAGTGAGTCCCGAGCTGGGCGAGCTTGGCGGGCGACAGCGCCAGACTGCCCAGCCCCTTGAGGCCTTCACCGGCCTGTCTCTGTCAGTTTTATTCAGTGCTGTTCAGAGTTTACCCCTAGTATCCAATACTCATATACTCCCCAAAATCCTAACCTACATAACTACTATCCTAAGACCGAGTACCTAATTATTGGGTCCTTTGAACCCTTGGGGCTAAAGGGACCCTTATAGAACTCTTAAAGAACCCTCAAAGGGACCCTTGTAGTACCCTTATAGAACTCTTAAAGGACCCGTAAAGGACCCTTACGTCAAGTCTAGAATCCGGGCTCTAGGGGCTTAGAGGGTTAGGGATCTTGTTTAGGGGTTTATAGGGTTTGGGTTGAGGGTTTAAAGTTTAAGGGTTTAGGGGTTTATAGGGCTTGGGCTTAGGGTTTAAAGTTTAAGGGTTTAGGGGTTTGCAGGGTTTGGGGGCTTAGGCATTGGAGGTTCAGGGTTTCTCTAAAAATTCAATAACAATAACACACATCTAACCTCTGTTTATCAAATCTGCCATCCTATGTTCAAGCCAAGTACCTCAGCAAACCCCCAAACCCCAAAACTCTTCAACTTTACCTAGACCCTCCATCTACCCTCTATTAGACCCTAAATGCCCCTTACTTGGGACCATATACCCCTAATTGAGGGTACAAGGAGGCTCCTGGTAGGCATTTGGGTTTAGTTGTTTGGACGTTTTGGGCTGAGGGCTTTCACACGTTTGGCGGGAGACTGCACGATGCAATCCCTTTGGGGTTGGAAAAGCTGCTTGTTAGCAAATAAAATCGTTGTTGGCTGTCTGCATGATATTGTCGGACAGTTGTCGGGTTTGTTTAGGGTTTCAGACGGCCTAACAGGGTCCAGGGTTTAGAAAGAAACTTAATGCTTTCTTTTCGAGGCAGGGGCAAGAGCCAACGCAAGAAGCGTATCACCTGTGACATTGAATTCGCTAGTGGGTTTAGGGTTTAGGGTTTAAGATTGAAAATCGTGGCAAACGCACCTGTGCCAGCTTGTCCTTTGCAGCACCGGCAACACTTGCGGCCTTGTCCTGCGGCAGGACGCCATGCGGGCTAGACGGCTAGACGAAGCCTGAATTTTTCGGGTTTGAGGAGGCCTTTGGCTCTCCGGCTTAGCATGAAGGGAGAGTTCCTTCAAAGGGGTCTATAAGGGCTACAAAAGGGGCTACTTTTTGGATTTAGTATAGGGATCTTGATAATTAGAATAGGGTTTTGGGGGTTCCTTATTTTTATGGTGTGCTCGACAGGTCGCGAGTTGGCTAGCGCGCCGTGGCACAAAAAGACATGACCACACCAAGATCACGCATATATACTACTCACAGTAAGCCATGCGGCCGTGCGGAACCTTAAACCCTAAACTTAAAACCTTTAACTCTAAAACCTAAAAACCCTAAACACGAAAACCCTAAATTGTAACGTTCTAAACCCTCCACACTGACGACGTAGCCCCCTGAACCCGCCGACCCTGAGTCCGTAAACCCAAAGTGGCCTTGTTAAGCTCGTATCAACCCTTGTAAACCCATTTCTATGTTGCTACAAAGCCTAACTTGTGGAACCTACAAAGTCCATCCTAAACCTTAACTAGGTTCCTGAGTAACCCCTTATAATAAGGGTACCCTTTTTACTATTTGGTTTCTAAAAAGCCCAGAGGGTCCAAGTACCCAAATAGTAAGGTTTCAAGGTCCAAAAGCCATTCAGAATATGGATTTTGGGACCTAAAACCCTGCTATTTGGGTACTTGGACCCTCTGGGAAGGGGACCCTAAACTAAAAAGGGCAAAAGGGTACTGTTGATGGACAGAACCCTGCATTACCCATTATAAGGAATATACCATAATTCCCATAGTTTAGAGTCCTTAAGGTCATGCAGGATTTTGTCCATCAGCCGTAGTACTCAGGAACTTAGTTGAGCTTAAGCCTGAAACCTTGTCAAGAAATCGGGTTTAGGGTTTAGGGTAACCTTTTCGAAAACCCTAAACCCTAAACCCTCACCCGCATTCAGCTGACAACTAGCAAAGCCAAAACCTTGCCGGGGGTCCTTCGCCTCCCTCGCTTTCGAAGCCGCCTGGACCTTTGCCTCAGTTGCTTTGTTGGCCGCCTTGCTCCCCAAGTCCTGGTCGAAGGAATTAAGGTCTGGGGCTTTGAGGGCTTAAGGGTTTCAGTACTGATCTGACGGAGAAGGGTTTTTGAGTGGTTTAGGGCTCCTTTAAAGGGATCTATACTGGTTCTTCAAGGTTCCTATATGGGATCTACAGGGGTTAATGGCTTTAGAGTTTAAGGGCTGAAGGCGTTAAGGGTTTGCGAGTGTTTATTAAAGTTCCGAAGGCCTTTTTGGGAATGGTTGTATACAGGAGTTATCAACCAGGACCCTCCTTGTACCCTCAAATAGGGGTATGTGGTCCCAAATAAGGGGCATTTAGGGTCTAATGGAAGGTAGACGGAGGGTCTAGGAAGGTTCCGGTTTGTCCATGGTTTGGGGGGGTTGGGTTTCGGAACTTGGAGGTTTTGGATTCATTGTCTTGAAAGAGGGTGGGGGTAGGAGGTCAGGGTTTAGTGACTCTCAACCCTACGCCTTAAACCTATAAATCCTAAACGCCTAAACCCGACGTACATCAGTAGGGCTTCTGCGGCTTCTGCCATGTCCCTCGTCTTCGAGAAACCGGAGCAACGCAAATCTGCTGTTGCTGAGGGGCATTGTTGCTTTGGAACGTTGGATGGCTTGTTTGTCCGATGTTGCTTGAGAGACTCATGTAGACTCAATGTAGACAATGTAGACCCCGGGATTTGTTAAACCACCTCCGGCCTTTATCAGGATTATGGCATGGGGGGGGGGTTGCCAATAAGAGCTCTACTTCAGCGCATCACATTTAGGGTTTACTGTAGGACGAATCACAGACCGGCAGTTTTGAACCTGAGCTTGGCTTGATGTGAGTTTTTGAGTTAACTTCCAGATCGTAGCACTTAGGGTCTTTGCTTTGTCTATAGTAGAGTCCCGAATCTGCTCACATTTCCATACTTGGAGGTTCATGGGACTTAGTAAGTAAGATTATAAGTACCTTAACTGGGGTTATAATTAGTTATAAGTATAGATACCTTATTAATAACCCTAGTTACTAAGTCCTCCCAGAACCTTCGAGTAGTGTGTTTCTCGTGATTGCGCGGCTTGACGTCTCAAAGGTCTGTCCTTCGCAAGCTGCGAGGCTACCTGACAAGGCTTCCGAGTATGGTTAGGGCCCCAGTTAGGGCTTACATAGAGTATAGTATAGCGAAGCCCAGAAAGTTGGAACATGGGTTTAGGAGGATTAGTGCTAGGATCCCTTATACTTTACATTAAGGGCATGAGGATACTAATGTTCCAACTTTCTGGCTTCTACTGTATAACCGGGCCCCAAAAAGTTCAGACTTTTTAAGATAGAGCTAATATATAAGGCCAAAAAGTTGAAACTTCCCCCGTTCACGATCTAAGTTAGAGTATAGTATAGGGGCCTAAACCCAGAGAGCCCAATACCCCTTAATTAAGGAATATACCTTACATCATTAGGGGCTTCATATTATGATTTAAGCCATATTCCTTAATTAAGGGGTATTGGGTCTCTGGGAACAAGAACACAAGAGGCTTCAGGGGCCCAATCGCAAGGCTTTTGGATGAGGCCCAGGCCATGAACTCAAAGCCGCTCCTTTCTAAACCTCTTAACTATACCTTTGGCCCCCAAAACCGACCTTTTTAAGAAATTTTATATAGAAACCATACTAAGGAACCCCAGAAAGGTAGGGTTTTTCCGGCCACAGGTAGGGCTTAGAGTATAGAGTTGAGGGATTGAAGACTGCCTGCCCCTGTGCTCATACTGACGCAGAGTTCTGTGGCAGTTGATTGTCACAAAAGCGCAAGCAGAAGATGCTTGTCACTGGACTTCTGCAATGATGCTCAAACTGATCTTTCGGTCGGTCACGGTTGTGTCTCCTTCTCTGGGCTTAGGTTTTATGCACACTGGCCCAAAAACCCAAAGGAAATGAAAGTTGAAACTTTCAGAATAAACTACCTTATAAGAGGCCCAAAAGTTGAAAAAGTTGAGTTTACAGCCAATAAGTATGGCGACTCAACCCCACGACCGCAGAGCCCTCTGGCGCCTTTCCCCGCTCGGCAAAAACTTCGCGAGCTTGGCAGGCACGATCCTAGTCTTTAGGGTTTAGGGGTTTAGGGTTTAGGGTTTAGGGTAACCAGTAGTTCATCGTTGGGATAGGACTAAAAATTAAAAACGTTTATTCCTTATTGGCTTTAAGTACCCAAAAATTGAAAAATGTTACCCAACTATGACAAAGGATCAGCGGCGGCACCGAAGCCCTTGGCTACCTGGCGGACGATGTCTAATCAAGGTTGCAGAAGGGTTATATACAGCTAAAAAAAAGGCTTTCTGTGGTGTTCGAAGAGTTGCAAAACGGTTCCAGGAGGGGAAGGGATGTATAAGCAAATTTTGCTCCTAGACAAAGAAAAACAGCTGTCGCATGTCCTAACACCGAAACGCAGCGTTTACTCCTTGACGGGGAACTCCGAACCCTCTAACTGTGAACTAGTCCATACTGGGATGATATAAGGGGCTTGGGGTTTTGGAAGATTCGTCTCCCCAGGATTTTGGATCGTAGAAGAAGCCTCATAATGTAGGGGCCTTCACTACAAACTTCTGTCGTTTTACGAGTTAGTAAGAAGCCCCAAAATAGACTTTAGTAGGACCCTGCAACAATAAACGAAACAAACTAGGTTGCGGCAGGCTCAAGCGGTTTTCAAGATTTTGGCTTCGGGACTATACATATATTCATAACCCCACAAGACTACATTACACCCCAAACCCTAAATGCCCCAGTAATGACTCCGGCTTCCCCCATACGGCTCAAGCCGAAAGCAAAACCTGCAATACCCGGTTTAGGTTTTAGGTTTTAGGGTTTAGGGCACAGAAGTTGCAAGCGCGTGGGTTCTGAGGACAGGCCCATAGTTCATGCCCAAACGTTAAACTCCCCGGCTCTAAGAACGGAATGGCGAATGGATCCCTATGATGGTCCCTGAAAGCAGTCCTTACAACACATTCCCCCATGCGCTACTAAGAGCCAGGGAGAGACCAGAAACTCTAAGCCCCTAAACCCTTAAACCCTAACTCTACCAAGAACCCAGGCGAAAATGCCCTTATC
Organism: Symbiodinium sp. clade A Y106; assembly: GCA_003297005.1. Lineage (NCBI taxonomy): Eukaryota > Dinophyceae > Suessiales > Symbiodiniaceae > Symbiodinium > Symbiodinium sp. clade A. Next base: position 172,685 of record BGNK01000293.1, on the reverse strand, counting down.
TGGGCTTTTAAGTAACCAGGGAGCAAAAAGTATAAACTTTTACTTCATAATGGTTCCATTAGTAAAAAAAGAATTAAAGTAAGGTACCCCAAAGCCCAGTTATAGTACAAACCCCAGAACCTAAGCCTGGGAACCCTTATAGGGGCCCTTTAAGTGGGAGTTTCCGAAGATAGGGGACCCTAATAGAGCACCCTAAATAGTAGGATCCTTATTATAAGGACTCCCAAATAAGGTACACCTAATTTTCGGAAACTCCCAACTGGTTTCATTATCCCAAAACAGTTTAAAGTGTATAAACTAGGTTTCTCAGTAGCGGCCTCAAAAAGAAGGGTACCCTGTTCCTGTTACTTCTATTTGGTCTTACTAGGGAAACGCAAAAAGAAAAAGGGCGAAGGGGTACTACTGGGGAACCCAGAAAACTCAGGAAAAAAGTTAACCGTTTTAGTTGTGGCAGGATTCTATAAACCCCAAAAGTTTCAGGGTTGCCTTCCCAGCTACTAAGTAGCAGAGGGTTGCATTTGGATCGTTTTGGCATAATGAACGATCCAAAACGTTTAAACTGTATAATCTCAGCTACGAAGAAGGATAAAATGCTCAAGCCAGACTGCCAGCCTCGCTTTGCCAGCCTTGGACTTGCCTCGGCTTCAAGTGAAGGACGTAGGTTTAGGGCTTAGGATTCAGGGTCTTCGGGCTTTTGGTTTAGGGTTCCGGATGTAAGGTTTAGGGCTTAGGTTTTAGGGCTATAGGGGTTCAGGGCTTCGGGGCTTTAGGGATGTTGCGGGGCCTAGCCTTTAGGGTTTTAATTAGGGTCCTGGGGTGTCTAGGTTTTGTGGAGAGCCCAATACCCCTTAATTCAGGAATATAGCTCAAATCATAATATGAATCCCCTTATTATTTAAGGTATATTCCTTAATTGAGAGGTATCGGGCTCTCCTAAACCCTAAACCCTATAGATCCCTTATAGAATCCCCTTAAAGGGACCCTATAGATCCCTTTAAAGGAACCCTAGGTATTCCTTCATTGAGAGGTATTGGGCTCTCTGGGTTTTGTGGAGAGCCGACTCAGGGCTCTCTTGAAGATACATGGGTAGTTGTCAAAATTATGGTCCCTTTTTGGATCCTTATTATAATACGGCACCTATTATTTAGGGTACGCAAAAAGGGACCCTAGTTTTGACAACTACCCACCTGGTCAACCTCTCTCTTCAACAGACTGGACCAAAGATCCTATGCTAACGTGTCTATATTAATGGGATCTTGTTTAGGGGTTTATAGGGTTTGGGTTTTGGGTTTAAAGTTTAAGGGTTTAGGGGTTTATAGCTAGGTTCCTGAGTAGCCCCTTTATAATAAGGGTAGCCTTTTTCCTAATACTCAGTTTTAATAAGGAGACCCCAAACTTGAAAGGGCAAAAGGGTACGACTCAGGAACCTAGTTAAGTTGCCTTCTTTTCAGAAACCCTGAAAGATATTCCTCTTTGCGATGCTTTCGCTTTGGCAACCGAAGCGACCTTTCGTGGGAACGTAAACAGGCAGCTGCTTTGCAGGTCCAACTATGGTTTGGGCTGTTCGCCTCGTCTTGAAGTGGTGCATGTGCACAGTTAGGAAGTTTAGGGCCTAGGGTTGAGGGCATAGCCACAACGTCTTGAGGGTGATGCAGCCGCTGGAGATGTGCTGCAGCATTCACGTACCAGGACGGAGGCTGTTTGCTTCGGCATTGTTCGTCAGATGATGAAAAGGTGTCCCGTGGGGGTTCTTGCGTAGTCTCGCGCTTAAGCGAGCGACGAAACGGATCGAGTCGATAAAGATCCCCAAGGCTTCAAGCCTTTTTTTTAAAGTGCAATGGTGTCTTTCTGTCGCAGCGCGATAGCCGCTTCAAGCCTTTTAGGGTTTAGGGTTTAGGGGAACCCCCAGCCGTTGCCTTAGGTTCAGTTACCACAGGGGCCTGAGGAATTAGAAGAGCGTTATGCGGCATATCATCGCACCATACCAAGAGGGTCCATATACACTACTATTATGGAATTAGGCCCCCAAAAACCATAATGGGGATGGTCTTTTGGGACCTAATTCCATAATAGTAGTATATATGGACCCTCTGGGATACCTTTAAACTGTTGTGGCCCCAGGATTATACGTTATAACCCTTCGAGGAGAAAGCTAGTGCATGCTAAAGATCCCCCCGAAATCGTGAACCCTAAACCCTAATTAATACTCCTAACTTACCTAACCCTCAACTCAAACAATCCAATGCAAGAGCCTTAACGATCGGAACAAGGTTCCGGTGTATATTCTAGCAAGTTTCTACTTAGGAAGCTAAGGAAACAGTCTTAGTGATTACTCCTACCTCTTCTTTTGCTATAGGCTCCTCCGTAGCCCCTTAATAACAAGATATAATGAGGGTACCCTTTATGCTACTATTTGGTTTTGATAGGGGAATCCAAAACGAACAATGGGCAAAAGGGTACTGCTGGGGAACCTAGAGACACATGATTAATGACCCCCCCCCTGCTGGAAGTGATCACAGCTTAGGTGGTGAGGGGTTCAGGATTTTGGTTCTTTGGTTTTTGGGTGTACTTTACCCGGCTTAGGGGCGAGGTTCACACCGACTTGGCTGTCCTAGCCCCCAAGCATCTGTCAGTCCCGGTGAAGCAGGAAGGTATGGGTAAGTCTCCGGGAAAGTTTGCCTGACAAGGCGCTGAGTAAGGTCTGTCGTCTTCGCCTTTTCGGCAGCCTGAGCGTAACACGCATGGAGCCAAAGCAGAAACTGATCTGGGAGTTTCCGAAAATTAGGGGTACCTTATTTGGGGGGTCCTTATAATAAGGATCCTATTTTTTAGGGTACTATATTAGGGTCCCCTATTTTCGGAAACTCCCATCTGGCTCTACTCCTAAGATATTTGATTCTACAAATCACGCTTTCGGGAACTTTAGGATTTTGCAAAAAACCCTGCGTCTGAAGGCAGAGATAAATCAAACGACATACTCAAGGACAGTATAAGGGTAATGGGGCTATATGAGGTCTATATAGGCCTCCTTTAAGGGTACCCACCTGGTAACTACCCACCTGAAACTATCCTTGACATACCAGTTCGCAACAGCTGATGCCTTCTCGATGTTCTGCTTGGCTTCCTCTGCTGCAGAAGCCACCTCCAACAGCATTGATCCAGGTTCTCGCTCTTCGGCTTGTACAGATGTCGGAATAAGTAGAAGGAGCCTCCCCTTGCAGTCCTTACATAACCTCTCTTCTTCAATCGGCGGGTCTCCAATTGGCTGTCTAAGCAATTACACGGTGCCGCATGGCGTGCGGTAAGCCCAGAGACTCCAAAACCCCTTAATTAAGGAATATACCTTAAATTACAATAGGATCCCTAATATGATTTAAGGTATATTGCTTAATTAAGGGGTTTTGGAGTCTCTTGGTACACGGTGCCGCGTGGCGTGCGGTAAGCCTAGCGGGTCGGGCATCACCAGCGCAGGTTTCGAGGCTTGAAGATGCAAACTGCACCTACTGCAAAGTGACCGATTTGCGCATAGAGGGGTTCAAAAGTATGTAGAATTATAGCCTTTTAGAGGAGTTGGGCCATTATTCTACCTACTTTTGGGGTTTAAGTAAAGGAAAGGCACGGGGTTAGGGTTTAGGGTTTGGGGTTTAGGGCTTCTGGATTTCAGGGCGGAGAAGAAACTGCTCTGAGCCTGCTTGCCGAAGCGGCTTGCGGCTTTGGAGATGTTGGCCCATGCGCCAGCCTGAGGGTTTAGGGTTTAGGGTTGCAAGTCGCTTAGGGTTTACCTGGACTCTAAGAAACCTACCCTTTTTAGGGTTCCTTATTATGATTTCCTTATATACGTCCTTAAAAGAGGTAGGTTATTGAGTTATTGGGGTCCAGGTAGTGAATACGGTCCAAAGTCTCGATGTTTGCGATTAAGCAATGTAGGGGCCTTAAGAATCAACATGGGGTTGTGTATGGCGTATGGCTTTGGATTTGCATCCCTGGCATCAGCAACGCTTGAAACAAAGGCAGTGCTGGTTGGACCATGCCATGCCATGCAATGCCAGGGTATCGAAGAGAGTCTTCGGCTTTCGGGTAGAGGGTGTATGGCTCATTTAGGGTTTAGGGTTCTTGATCCAGGGGTTAGGCTCCATATGCAGTTTCTGATCGCGTCGGTAACCCTAAACCCCGAACCCTCCTATCCCTAGACCCGGAAACTCGATACCCTATAGCCTTGTCTCATAATACACAATGACTGAATGTCTACCTAGATATACTTTAATGCGATAGAAATTAAAAATACAGCTTAATATAAGTTGAACAGTTAAATATAACTGAATTTTTCAATATATCGCATTTTAATACTAACTTTGTATCTTATGTATCTTGCTACAGCATTTGCGCCAGCCTCGCCCTTCTCTTCATCGACGTCCTGCAGGTGAAGGGTCTGGGGATTAGGGTAGTTTTCGGTAGCCCTAATGTAGGAACCCGATGAAGAAACCCTGACCTGATAACCACCAAAATAGTAGGATCCATATTATAATCTAAAGAACCCCCTAATAAAGACCCAGGGGTTCTTAAATCGTCGTTTACTTTACTGCACGAAGCCTTTAAAGCAATTTTACAAGTCTGCAGTAATTATGAGTGAAGGACCATACCGCACACTTGCTCCATGTACGGTCCCCGAATGTGACAAATAAGTCTGTATTGGGATTGATACTCAGACCCTGCAAGAAAACACGCTGCGCAGCCTGTGGACAGCCTAGGGCCTAGTGCAAACCCTAAACCCTAAACCCCGAAAGCCCTAAAATCTGCAGTCGTGGCTCCTCAGTTGTAGGTGTCCGCTCATCCTTGGGGACAGGGTCATAGGTGACCTGTGATGAGGCAGATCCCATTCCTTCGGTTTAGGGTTTAGGATTAGCATTACATGAATACTAGCGTGAACACCGTGGTAGTGCTTCCCCTGTTTCTTCGCGCTCCAACGTTATCAGAGTCTGACTAACCCTAAACCCTAACGGCCCTAACCCCGGAACTTTCTGAGTGCGGTGATTGTGGAGGGAAACAGTGCCCGGCTGCGACAAGCCTAATGTTCAGCAACCATATCCTTCCTTAGTTGCAGGAACATGATCTTGTGAAAGTAAGGTAGCGAAGATCTGAGAGTCTCCCCCGGCAAAGTCGCCTTCTCTGCAAAAGCTTTCCTTGCCTTTTCCGTCCACATACTGAACCTGGGCCGGAGGGGGTTTAGATTCTAGGGTTGAGGGTCGGGTCTAGGGGCTTAGGGTTGAGGGTTTCGGGTTAAGGGTGCAGGGTTCTGCGCTGTGCGCCCTAAACCCTGATCAATCCCTGAAGTGCGCTTCGCATGCAATCTCTTGGAACTTATAAACCTAGGCGCGCTCTTCTTTCCGGGTGCTTCTAGTACGGAACTATCTGGCTACCTAGCTAACTATCTACCTGCATCTGTCTATCCGTCTATCTTACTAACTACCTAATTACCTACCTATCTATCTACCTATCCACCTATCCATGTATCCATCTCGTCTGTCATAATGGGCCGTATGTGCTGGGAACTCTATGAGAGTTCAGGTTTTCGTTTACCCATACAGGTGTCCCTGAGGCTCTGGAACACCCCTGTGGCTCAAGTGACTGTGACTAATATGGGGCTCTTCATAACTAGAACAGGGTTCGGGGGTGTACTAAAGAACAATTATACCAGGGAGCCCTGGGGAGTAGGAGTGGTGCTCATTCAGGACTCTATAGTACGTTGGCAGGACATGTCTTTGACTCTGTCTTCTTGTCATATTCCGTTGATATCGAAACCTTAAACCTTAGGATGGAACCATGGGCCCCTAGTATGGGCCCTTAAGCCTGGGATCCTTATATACCTAATATAAACCCTACTTGTACCCTTTAAAGTCCCTTACTAAGGGCCCATACTAGGGGCCCATACTTCTAACCTTCGATGAAACCCTAAACTTAGGACCTGAACCTTGGCATCCTTTTCTTACCTTTGGTTAGTGGGGAATGGAGGAATGGGGTACAATTATAACTACTATTACTACCATTCTTCCATTCCCTACTAACCAAAGGTAGGTTTTCCGTAACGCTTTCTACACGGGTTATCATACGCGTAAAAGCCTGGAACAACGGTTCAGTAGCTGCTCACTGCTGCAACCAGCGATTTTGCTGCGTTGCCACTTTGGCTCGAGTCTCACGGGGTGGCTTCTGCCACAACCCGAACCATCATCAGAACAAGACTTATGCAATGTTTTGCTGATGCATGCGACGTCCAGGCATCAGAGTTCACAGCTGGCTGATGGCGCGGATCGGTTCAGAGTGCACGTGGGCACTCGAGAGTGATACATGTTTAGCTCCTTGGATATCTCGGTCAATTTTGACAGAGGGTGCAAGGTAGCTTTAGGCAAAACATAATGTAGACCCGTGATTAATGCACCCCGAACCTAAGCAAGGAGTACAAAAGCAAAACCCACATTTTGGCAATCAATCAAAGAACGGCGGTCGTTAAGCAGGGATCCACATTATCAGGATCGAATCTGGCACGTTAAATCGCGCCGTATAGAACAAGAGGACAAGCAAGTCCTGACCCATTCTTCACGACGAGAGCAATTCTCTCAGTCATCTTGTGGTGGAGTCGGCGCATAGGGTTTGGGACTTCAGGGCTTTTCTGGGTTTTGGGTATACAGCAGAAGCCAGAAAGTTGGACAGTCGGTATTGCCTAGCCATCAAATCTGGAGCAGTGGAGACAACGGCAAAACATATGACTTGTCTACGTATAGTCTCCAATGTGGTTCCAGCTTTTCTTCACTAATCTTGTGGGTAGGTGACGAATCTTGTGGGTGGGTTCCTCCTCCAGTCAACGACTAGGTAGCGCAAAGAAGGAACTACAATGGAGACTATAGCGAGCAGGCATGTTTCTCTTTCATGGCTTCCGGTTCTGCTGTGCATGTGTGGCAATGGGCACATACGTCATTTTGGAACTCCTAGGACACTTCCCGCGTCCATGGGGTCCAAGTCTTGGCACTTTCGTTGCCGTCACATGTCCAGAGCTCCACCTTCGCACCATCGTGGCCGTCATTGTCCTGCACGGCCTGTCGCGAGCAGCTGCGATGGCAATTCGAACCTGCTTGGTTTGACTACTCTGCACGCGGCGAGAATCCAAAACAGTCTGTCAGAAAACCTCAGAAAGTCTTCCTCAGCCACACCACTACTCTTCGACCCAATCTGACGGTCCGCACCAGGCAAAACGGTTTCGGCTTCGTGGTTGCCACAGACCTGGGTCCCGGTTAGGAATGAAAGAAAAACGTGCCTGTTTTATGGACTCCGTTTCAACATTTAGGTACCGAAACAGTGAACTGGATCCCTATAACATTGACCAAGAGACAGCATTCCAGTGCAACCACCTCCAAAACTACCTTGGCACAACTGAGGGCTACGTGAAGGATATTGTGGGTAGTACAAGGATTCTACTTCTAAATGTGTTCTTGAAGGGTGCTATAATTTTGAAGCGTACTACAGTGGCAAGCAGGGGGACAGCGTTGGTCCTGTCAAATCACATCGACAGTTCAGGCTGTAGACTCTCTCAGTAAGTAAAGGTTGACCTTTGCGATTATGCAGGGATTATAGCCGAACAGTTTAAAGATCACTTACTCGACTACGCAGTTGTTGGCGAAGCAATGCTATGCCACGACCTCCTGGCAGCCGTGCATTAAGCAGCTGACTGTTTCACCCTAAACCCTCAACCCTAATTAACCAGCATTGCTCAATGTTTCTCAGTTGCTCCACATCACCCAATTCTGGTTGGAGTTGTCCTTGTCACATGGTCTCCTCAGCTGCTCACGCATAACCCGAGTTGCAGAGGGCTTTCAGTTGAGCGAATTTTTGCTGCAACATCTCGAGGCATTCCTCCGTTTGCCAAGGCCAGCCCGTCATTTCCTCCCTAGCGCAATTCAACACGGGATGCTATGTCTCACGGAGTGATCGCCACCGGCCGATGTCGTTTCTGCGCTGATGTTCTTTGAACGCATGAGCAACACCATCGTAGGGGCTGAGTACCCTAGCCCAAAAAAGATTAACCTTTTCACTTCTGGTAGAAATATAATATACACCCCAAAAGGTTAAAGGTTACCTACTCAGCTACTAAGCCATAAGAGGGCCAGGCACAGCAAGATCTCTGCCCCATCTGCAAACTTGTCGTCGTTGACAACGACGCAGAAGCCTGTGTCGACTGACATACCTGCAAGGCGCAGGAGCAAGGACCAGAAGCTTCGGAGAGCAGTCAGAAGGAAGGAAACTAAGGTCCAAAGGACCCAAATAATTAGGTACTCGCTTTTGGGATAGTAGTTATGTAGGTTAGGATTGTTGGGGAGTATATGATTACTCAGTACTTGTACCCTTGGGGTAAGGTACCCTTCTTGGGTCAATTCGGAAGACAGGGGGAAGCACCACAGAAACTTGCGCGAATCGCAAGTTGCCCATGCAGTGCCAAGTCGCGGATACGCTCATCGAAGTCCTTGTTCAGCAAGTTCTGCTTGAAAAGCTGTCCAGGGCTTGACCACGACTCATCGCATGTGCGGAGCATCAGGCTCACACCATCACCTTGCAGTCAGAGAAGATGTCAATGCGCATGCAAGGCCGGGGATGGTAGCGACGTTCCTCAAACCCCTGAAACTTTTTCAGTTCCGGAATCTTGAACTGTGGGACCGACCCACGGGGTGCTGCGATGCTTGCGACTGTAGATCCTTGCAGCCAAGTCGCCAATTCGGTTGGCGTCGCTAGACAAGCAGAGTGTTGGATCCTTAGTTTTGGTCGGGAAACTTGTTTCTTTCACGGTTTAGGGCTTAGGGCTGCGGCTCTGGATTTCAGACCATGATGCAAAATTAGGGGTCCAGCTTGATGTCCAATTTAGGACTCGAGAGACTAAGCCCTAAACCCTGAAGCACTACTGTCGCTCAGGAGCCTTATGTCACGAGCTCAATCGTCAGAATAGGGTTCCTTGAAGGGTTAAGTAAGGGTTACCATAAGGGCTTCTACGCAGGTTCGATGACATAGGGGCCGTAAGAGTTGGAATAAAGGTTTTGAGATCCATATTCCATAAAACCACATATATGGAAACTCCAAGGGGATTGTCCTACCACTTCAGCGCTACACCCTCTACATGAAGATTCTTCCAGGCTGCTGGCATCCATCGAATCTGCATGCGGCTATCAGAAGGGCAGTTGGGCTGCTCCTGTGGGGCCCACGCCATCCAAGGGGAACCATACTTGGAGGATCATGGGACTTGGGGTTCCTTAAAGGGTTCCTTAAGGGGTTCCTTAAAGGGATCTATAAGGGATCTATAAGGGTTTAGGGTTTAGGGTCTACTTGGAGGATCATGGGACTTCGCAACCAGGGCAACGTGGGTTATAAGAAGGTAACTATACTTATAATTACTTAGAACCTTACTACGGCTGATGGACAAAATCCTGCATTACCCATAATAAGGAATATACCATAATTCCCATAGTTTAGGGTCCTTAAGGTAATGCAGGATTTTGACCATCAGCCGTAAGTCCTATGGTCCTCCAAGTAGGGGCTTCCATGGTGCGACGAAGATCAAAGCGTGCTAGACGGGGTAGACCAAAACGGTTAGCATGGTACTATATATCAAGCGCACCATAATCGAGCGGTTCTGTAGATGGTGCTGCTATGAGGGTTTAAGGAACCATGAGGCTTACGATGGTACTATAAAACGTACGATAGGGGTACTATGAGAGGTGCTATAAGGGCTTGACCCGCACTTGCATCGGGTGTCATCAAAAAGCCTGTAAAGTTGTGCCGTGCCTGAACCAGAGCTCTCCGCTTCGTGCCACGCACCTGTCAGTGTGCAGAGCTAGGAGTTAAACCCTTCTGGGAACCCTTATAGTAACCCTTCTAGGAGCCCTTATGGTAACGCTTCTGGTAGCCCTTTTAGGAACCCGTACAGTAACCCCTATGGTAAGCGTAGGATTGGGGCGACTTTTGGGGATGTAGACCCTCTCAGTAAGGCCCCTTTTAAGAGAGCCAGAAGTAGGGTTAGGAATGGTCCCCAACCATTTGTCTCCCTAATACTACCCAGGGCCTTGGCATCTTTCAATACCTTAAATCATACCGGGGATCCTCAAAGGTATCTTTAAAGGGATCTTTAAAGAGATCTATAAAGGGATCTATAAAGGAATCTATAAGGAATGTACCTGAAATCAGACGAGGGATCCTAGTATAATTTAAGGTATATGCCTTAATTCAGGGGTTTTGCAATCTCTGGGGTGCAGAGGAGCATGAGGTAAAGAGCAGATCTCTCGATTCTCGACTGATGCACTCCCAGGACAATCTCTCAGATGACGGCCATCAAACCTACTATAGATGCCTGAATAGATAGAATAGGGGTATGGGGCATATTGTACAATGAGAAGAATAAGGAACCCTTGGAATAAATATTGGCAATTTCGAAGGCCCCTATATTGCATCTGCTAGACTCCGCAACAATGCTCCTGCTCCGTCACCAGGCATTAACAGCTCTCAAGTTTGAAGCCCGCTAACCCTAAACCCTAAACCCTAAATCCTAAGCCCTAAACCTTAGGCCCTAAACCCTGAACCCCAAACCCCAAACCCTAAACCCCAAACCCCATACCCCCCCCCAAAAAAAAAAAAAAATGTCCTGCACGGGCCAACTCTTCCCGTGCCACCACTCAAACCCTCTGCTTAACCGTTCCAGTACCTTCACAATACGATTGTAGTACGCCTATAATGCCTTGTAGTAACACCATACAATTAGTACCTATCATACCTCATAGTACCTCTAAAACCTCATGGTATCCATGATACCTCCAAAATACCTTAGTGCCCTTGCAGTGCCCTTGCAGTACTGCCTGAGCCAGGTTCAGGGCACCGTCATCACATGAGTCGGCCTGGCATGCTTCGACCTCGAGGACACTGGGGTTTCGGTTAAGGGTGCAGGGTTTACGGGCTGAGGGTTTTAGCGCGTGGGCGTAGGGTTCAGTCTTAGGTTTAGGGCCCTTTCAAGCTTAATGCTTGCAGGGTTTAAGGGTTTTGGGCTCCGAAAGTTTGGCAAGCATAACCCCAAAGGATCCATGTACCCAAATAGTATATACTTTGGCCCCAAAGTACCATTATAGAGACTACTTTAAGGCTTAAGTATATACTATTTGGGTACATGGATCCTTTGGGAACATACCCAGAGAGCCCAATACCCCTTAATTTAGGAATAGACCATAAATCATTAGGGGATTCATATTATGTTTTAAGCGATATTCCTTAAGGGTATTGGGCTCTCTGGGTAAGGCAACCATCAGCAGTTGTGTCACACGTCCACAAAGGGCCGAAAGATGATCGCCAGGCAAGCGGCCACTTGAGCAACAAAACTATGGTCCGTCTACCTAGACCCGGTTCCTTAAAAAGGGTTCTAAGGGGCTGCAAAAGCGGGTTCCTTAAAGGGTTCCTTAACGGGTTCTACAAGGGATCTATACCTAGACCCTCCATCTACCCTCTATTAGACCCTACATGCCCCTTATTTGGGACCATATACCCCTAATTGAGGGTACAAGGAGGGTCCCGGTTTTCAGCACCCACAATGTTCACCTCTTCTTCGGGCTGCAACGACAGCCTCCTGGCTAGTTTACTGATTCGGCGTTAGGGAGCAAACCCAGACCGCTGGTTAAGCAAACGCATTGAAGAAGATGCAATCTCCAGAGAACCCAATACCCCTTAATTAGGGAATATAGCTTTAATCATAATGTAAATCCTCTTATTATTTAAGGTATATTCCTTAATTAAGGGGTATTGGGCTCTCCTAAACCCTGAACCCTATAGATCTCTTATAGAATCCCCTTAAAGGGACCCTATAGATCCCTTTAAAGGAACCCTAGGTATTCCTTAATTAAGGGGTATTGGGCTCTCTGGGTCATGCTATGTGTTGTCATTGTTGGTTTCACTCCCAGGGTTTTTGCTGCACTTATCACTATGGTTGTCATATGGGTTGTATATGTATATGGGTGGTTGTCAAAATTATGGTCCCTTTTTGGGTCCCTATTATAGTACGACACCTATTATTTAGGGTACCCTAAAAGGGACCATAATTTTGACAACCACCCATATGGTTAGTACTGCCACTCTTGCTAACACTTCTACTGCTTCTCAATATTTGTTCGTATCGTGATTTCGTTTTCTACGGGAATGCTGGACACTGTCGGGACGAATCTGCCCTGGGTTCATGAAGAGGATGTCAGGTTATGCCACCCGGTTTGAACGATTGCAAGATGCCTTGGGGGCAGCTGGCAAGTTCCCTATACCCTACCTGGACCCCGCATAATCTCCCTTCTTGAGGACTTTGTAAGGCAATCACAAGAAGTGTGGCCTTCGGTTTGGAACGCAGTGTGGGCCTCTCCTGAGGTCTTGCAATCAGACTGGCTAGAGATGGGAGCGAAGTCAGCGAATAACCAAGTTGCCAATTGGGGCTCCTTGCCACCCTCATGAAAACTGGGCTTTTAAGTAACCAGGGAGAAAAAAGTATAAACTTGTACTCCAAAGCCCAGAAAAAGTGCAATGAACCCAAAAAGACCAAAGGATGCCACCAAACCAAGTACTCCTGCCCTAAACGCTACACCCAAAAAGCCCGCACCCTAAAACCCTAGACCCAAAACTCCCCTCAACCCCTAACCCCTAAACCCTAAACATCCCCAAACCCTAAACATCCCTAAACCCCTAAGCGCTAAACATCCCAACATCCCTAAACCACAACCCCTAAACATCCCTAAACTCTAAACATCCCTCAACCCCTTAGTAAACCCTACCCTTCTAGCTCCCTGATAAGGAACCCCTAGTGTTCCTTTAAAGGAACCCTAGTGTTCCTTTAAAGGAACCGCTAAAGTCGGGGCTCTGCAAGTCGAGCCTCGGTCTCAGCGCCAGCTCTGTGTAGGGATATGAGGCAGATCAATGCAGCAACACACCTGGCCGGGTTTAGGGATTAGGGTTTAGGGTTTAGGGATTAAGGGTTTAGGGTTTAGGGATTAGGGTTTAGGGATTAAGGGTTTAGGGATTAAGGGTTTAGGGTTTAGGGTTTAGGGATTGAGGGTTCCTTTCTGGGTTCCTTTAAGGGTTCCATTAAGGGTTTAGAGTAGAAGCGGAAAAGTTGGAAACCCAATAGCCTCAATCCTTAAGAGTAATGTATAAGGAATCCCAGCACTATTTGGCCTTTATCCGGTTTCCAACTTTATGGGGTTTACTGTAGAGTGGGTTTAGGGTTTAGGGTTTAAGGGATTAAGGGTTCCTTTCTGGGTTCCTTTAAGGGTTCCATACAGGGTTCCATTAAGGGTTTGATTAAGGGTTCCGGTAAAGGTTCCTCCATGGGTGGAGTATCGAATTTTGGGGATTTCGGGGTTTTGGGTTTAAGGTTCGTGGGCTAGGGTTTGGGTTTTAGGGTTTGCCTCCCACAGCTCCGATGCAATGTATTGCAATTCTTAAGCCTAAAACGCCCCCAAAGTCTAAAACCCCACAAGCCCAGAGCCGCAAAGCCGCAAACGCACCACAAGCTCTTGAATGTTAGGGTTTAGGGGTTTAGGGTTTCGGGTTTAGGGGTTTAGGGGTTTAGGGTTCCCCCCTACCCAAGCCGAGGTGCCTGCTCTGCAACTGCATTCCCGAGTGTTCGCTTTTGGCAGGTCCAAGGGCGCTTCGGCCGCTTGCACAGTAAAGAGGGCTGCGGTGTGTACACATATCCGCTGGCACCTACCTTAGGCTTGTAGAGGCCCCTTACAGGTGGGTAGTTCTTCTTCCATAGTACTCCCATAAGACCCCCTTTACCTTATAGGAGTGGTATGGGAGGCATATGGGAAACTACCCACCTAATAACTACCCACCTGTAAANAGGTGGGTAGTTCTTCTTCCATAGTACTCCCATAAGACCCCCTTTACCTTATAGGAGTGGTATGGGAGGCATATGGGAAACTACCCACCTAATAACTACCCACCTGTAAATGGCTTAGAGCTTGAGGATTTAGGGCAGCTTAGCCAACTAGAGCCCTAACCCCTAAACCTAAATTTTGGCAGGTTCCCCATAAGTTTTCACACCAGGGCTGACATTGGGACGCTGCAAAACCAACGGATCCGAGTAGGTTAACCGTAGACCAATAATCCATACCTCCACTTCCTAAACACTAAGACCTACGACCCTAAGCCAAGCTAGGGGCCACTCAAGAATTTGTGGTCCTTAACCCCATACCCGAACCGTATACTTTAAACCAGACCGTCAACCCTATACCCAAATGGGGGTTTCCGAAAATAGGGGACCCTAATATAGTCCCTAAACCCTAATCCCTAAACCAGCTGGGTTTTAGGATGCTTTAGAGTTTACGAGTCTTCAGATTTTGGGGGTGGAGTGATTGTTTGAGGGTTGATACGGTTGATGGACACAATCCTGCACTACCCATATTAAGGAATATACCATAATTCCCATAGTTTAGGGTCCTTAGGGTCATGCAGGATTTTGTCCATCAACCGTAGGGCTTTAGGGTTTAGGGCTTAGGGTTTAGATCCTCGGTAGGTTAGGGTTTAGGGTTTAGGGATTGTTTGAAGGTTGATAGGGCTTTAGATCCAGACCCCCGAGGGAGGATCCAAAAAGTAGATCTCTTAAGGGGTTTCCTATAAAGTACCCTTTAGTAGCTAGGGCCCCAAATTAGGGGATCTACTTCTTAAATCCTCCCGGGGCTCTGGAAAAGCAAGAGTCCAGACATAGCCTAAAGCCTAAACCCAAAGACCCCGGACATCAGAATGTCTTGGCGCGGGGCAAGTTGGCTCCACCACCTGTAAACTGACTCAGATTCCGAAACGGGTTACTGCTTGAAGTTTCTGGGTTCTTGTTAAGGGATTTTTGTTAAGTTACCATGATAAGGAACCATACTATTTACGAAAAATCCCTCTTGTGGTAACTTAAAGTAACTTCCTTCACAAGAACCCAGGTTCCCCTGGGTATTTATCACGAACCCTGCCAGTATCTAAATATGTATATATATATATATATATATATTTGTATATCTAAGCAATAGAACAAGGAAAATATAACACCCTACTCATTCTGAGTGAATCTACGTTCACATATATCTACATATACATTACACAAAAACATGATCTTATTTACCCTAGCAGTAGCAGTCGAATCAGGCATTCGGATGTGTGTAATTGTCGAAGCACCCATATTCCTGGATACTCCAAACCCCCCTAGTGAAGGAATATACCTTAAATCATATTAGACATCCCATTATAGTTTAAGGTATATTCCTTCATTGAAGGATTTTGGAGTCTCTGGGTTGGGCCATTGTTAGGTGCTTTGTAGTACCGCCTTTGGGTCCCTCATTGGGTGCTGCGGTCAGAAAGCACATTACATAGGCACCTTTGGGTTTATAGTGAACCCCAGAAAGTTGGAACATGGATTTAGGATGATTAGTGCTGGGATCCCCTATACTTTACCTTTAAGGCCATGAGGATATTGATGTTCCAACTTTCTGGCTTCTACNATAGTGAACCCCAGAAAGTTGGAACATGGATTTAGGATGATTAGTGCTGGGATCCCCTATACTTTACCTTTAAGGCCATGAGGATATTGATGTTCCAACTTTCTGGCTTCTACTGTAGGGTTTAGGCGCCTCGACAAGTCGAACAGGGCTTTGAGTTTTGGAGGGTATAAGCCCTGATGGTGCCCTTACTGGAACCCCTAAAGGCCTCCAGATGGATAAACACTAAGGTGAACCCCAGAAAGTTGGAACATGGATTTAGGATGATTCATGCTGGGATTCCCTTTAGTTTACCTTAAGGGAATGAGGATAATGATGTTCCAACTTTCTGGCTTCTACTGTAAAGCCTAAAACCCTAAAACCCCAAACCCTATACCCTAAACCCCATGCCCTAAACCCCTAAACCTTATACCCTAAACCCTAAATACTTAGGAGCCTTTTAGAGAGTCGAAAGTCTCGGAGGAGGAAGGCTTCCTCCGATGCTTCCGTGCCTGCAGCACTGGGCTCCATCGCAGCGTCCTGTACCTGCTGGCGGTTTAGGGTTAAAGGGGTTTAGGGTTTAGGGTTTAGGGGGTTTAGGGTTTAAGGGGTTTAAGGTTTAGGAGGTTTAGGGCTTAAGGGGTTTAGGGTTTACGGTTTAGGAGTTTAGGGGTTCAGGGTTTAGGGTCTCGCACCTCTAATCTAAACTCGACAAACTCTAGAGCCCCAGGATATGTGTGTATATATATATATATATATATACACGTACATACCTACGTACATGCATACTTACATACCCCAGGTGATCAGGGTCCCATTTTGCGAAAAATCTCAGATCTCGGCGCTAAGGTTCCTGGGCGTCATCCTCTTCCCACACCCTGAACCCCAGACCCTACCTGGACCCCACGGAACCTACCTTTTTAGGGCTCCCTATTATGAATTCCTTATGAAAGTCCTTAAAAGGGTAGGTTACGTAGGGTAAAGGTAATCCCTGAACCTTAGACCCACAACCTAGACTCTAAACCATGAACCCTGAACCCCTGAAACCTGAACCCTGAACCCTGAACCCTAAACTCTAACCCTCAACCCTGATCCCTGATCCCTGAACCCTAAACCCTAAACCATAAACCCTCCTCAACCTGAACCCTGAACCCTAACCCTTAACCCTCAACCCTGAACCCTGGCATGATGCGTTCGGCGGCCTCCTCTGAAGCTGCGGCAGGTGCCTCGAAGTTCTTTGCCAGGCCCTGGCTGGAATGCTGGCCGAACCCTAACCCAAAGGCTCTCAGGACTCATAGTTTAAGGTAGGGTTCTATATAAGGGATCTATAAGGTTCTATTAAGGGATCTATAGGGTTCTATATAACCCTAAGGCTCTACGGACTCATATCTTAAGGCTTGTGGGCCTAAAGGCCATGTTATCTCAGCATTTTGGACCATTTTAAGCCCTGAGGTCAGGGTCCAGGTACACACGGTTTAAGCTTTAGGGTTCCTTGCAAGGGTAATTACTATGCGGCTCTATAATAGGGTTTAGTGTTTGGGGTCTACTTAAAGGTTCATGGGAATTGGGCTTTAAGGTTCAGGGTTCTTCAACAATTACCTCACATTACTGCTATCCCAAATCCAAGTCCGAAGTATTGTGTCCTTTGGAACCTTAGCCAAACTGCCCGGACTCTTTCAATTTTGGGTTTCAAGGGTTTAGAGCTTTAGGGTTTAGGGATTAGGGTTGTAGGGATTGGAGTTCAGGGCTTCGAGTCTGTTTTTGAGCTGACTAGGCCCGTCTGTACCCCTCCGCAGGCACCGGCCATTTGGCCCTCAGTTAGGCTTTGTGCTGTAGATACATGTCGAACTTGCTGCTGCCTCAAAAGCAGTAGCATGTGCAAACTACCCTCGGACTGGCAATGTTGCACTGAGCTCAAAGTGTTGAATGGGTACTGAAACGCATGGAATGGTGCGGTGCATACCGGGCTTTGGATCTAAGGGTTCTATTGCATGTTCGCTAAACACTATGCCCTCATCCTGCATCCCACGACCCAAGACCCTAAACCACCAATCCTTGTCCTTAACAGACCCCCATACAAACAATCCTAAACCCTAAACCCTTAACCAACCCCTAAACCCCTGAACCCTCTTATACCCCAAACCCTAAACAATCCCAAGCCCTAAACCGTCTTATACCCTGAACCCTAAACCCTTCTCCGCCTTGAAGCCGATCTTTAGCCGTTCCAAGGGCCTGGGGCGGTTTTAGGTCTCCTAAAACAGGCTCAGGATCAAGGCTTTAGGTTTCCTGAAAGAGTTTAGGGTTGCATAAAGTTAAACCATAAACCCTAAACCCCTAAACCCTAAACCGCAATAAAGGACTTAGGGTTTAGGGTGCATTGCTAAATTGCCGTCACTTGCGGGGCCCTGGTCCATGATTTTGGGGTTAGGTCCAGGGTTAAGGGCTTTGAGCAGATAAGGTTTAAGGGTTTGGGTTTCCGGGCCTTTTTTCAACCCTAAACCTAACGCTTAGGGTTTTAGGGTATTAAACTTTTTTTACATCATGGCAACTCTTGGTCTGTGGCCCCGCTTGGTTGGTGTCGGCGCCAGCCTGGCCAACAGGGGTATGGCCCTAAACCCAACCCTTACATCCTAGCCCCTCATTCAACGATTGAAACCATGGGCCCCTAGTATGGGCTCTTAACCTTGGGATCCCTATATGCCTGTTATATACCCTATATAGACTCTTAAGGGTCCCTAGAACCCCCTCCAAAAGGCCTAAGGGTCCATATTAGGGGCCCATACTTCCAACCTTGGACTCATTGAACCCCAGACCCTGGTTTAGGGTTTAGGGCGTTGGGTGGGGCCCGCCATGAGAACACGAACCACAGCCTCGTTTGAAGACATTCGCTGGTAGCGGAGCGTCGGAGAAACCTAAACCTGCAAACCGTGCGAGCTGTTGAGCTGATCGCTGTACGACTGGACAGTCTTGCCTTCTGGTTTTCAGATCTGTGCGATGTGAAACATTCTGGCTTGAATGCCGATCTCAGTTCTTGATCAGAACCTGCATTCAGAGAGCCAGAAGTATTGCGGGACTTGAGCAGTGCAATCAGCATTGCTTCGCCACCACCAGCTCTACTTTAGGGTTTATGGTTATGGTTTAAGGAGTTCAGGGTTCGCTGACCCCCCCAACACACCATCGCCACGAACAGGACCACAAACTCGAAGAAACCAAAAGCCTCGAAGCAGGACAACCACAATCACAACAGTGCCACCATGACCACGACCACAACCACGACCTCCTACTAATACTACTACGACGACGACTACTTTTACTACCAGAACTACTCCTACTCCTAGACCCCTCCTCTCACTCCCACTCCCACTCCAACTCCTACTCCGACCACTATTACTAGCATTACTACTATTACTACTACTACTACTCCTACTACTACTACTACGACTACTACGACGACTACTACTACTACTACTGCTACTACTACTCCTACTGCCACTACCATTGCCACTGCGTCTGCTACGACGACGACGACGACTACTACTACTACCACCACTACTGCCTCGCAGCAGCATCAACGGCAGCGACGACAACAACGACAGGTGGATTCCTAGCCTTTGACTCGCCATTCACTATTCCAAGCCCCCTTTCCTATCAGTCTGCACTGATTGGGTTCGAAGCCACTGCAGCACCAAAGTCAGACAGAGCAACACCAAGCAGTAACAAAAAGACAAAGGCCCCTTCTGTTTCCCAGAGACTCCAAACACCCCTTACTTAACGAATATAGCTTAAATCATATGACGGATCCTATTGTAACTTAAGATATATTCCTTAACTACGCGGTTTGTGAGTCTCTGGGTTCGTACATACCCGCACACCATATTCACTCTTGGAGCTGCTTACCACCCGGGGCTTCTCTGAATGTAAAGCCTGGGAGGTGATGATATGATACTCACATATATGTGCATCTGTATATGTTTACAAGCAGAGGTAGGTGTGTGTATATATACAAAGGATGGATGAATGAATGAATGAATGAATGAATGAACGAATGAATGAACGAATGAATGAATTAATGAATGAAAGAGAGAGAGAGAGAGTGAGAGTGAGTGAGTCAATGAACGAACGTACTAACGAACGAATGTGTATACATGTATGTCCATACGTACACATGTGTATATCTATAGACAATACTACGTGACAGTTGCAGCGACGCGGCGAATGACAACCTCCATCTCTGGGCTTTTAAGTAACCAGGGAGAAAAAAGTATAAACTTTTATTTCATAAGGGTTCCTTTAGGAAAAAAAGTATTAAAGTATGGTACTCCAAAGCCCAGATCCGATCAGCCTACTCAACCGTAATGACCACCATCACCAGCACAAGCTGGGAGTTTCCGAAAATAGGGGACCCCAATATAGTACTCCAAGTAGTAGGATCCTTATTATAAGGACTCCAAGATAGGTACCCCTAATTTCGGAAGCTCCCAGCTCTTGACAACATGAAGCTTGTAGTTTAGCGATGCTCCTCCTCCCCCGTTTTTGTAGCACTGCGCATCGCAGCGTCGCTAGAGTTGCAGCTGCGACCCGTGCCATTTACGGTGTTTATACGGGTTTCCATTATGGGTTCCGAAGGATTACATGAACTGGCAAATACCGCAGAACAATGATAGGCCGGCAGTGCCGACGAATGGAAGGATTCGAACTACAGCACCTACTAATTATTCCTTATGGCACTGTCGTTCTTCATTGTTTATTCAGAACAGCATCGCTGTGACATGGGATGGCTTTAACAGTGGACCTCCAAGGACGCAGCTGCCGGACATAACCAGTCTACCTAGAGTCTCCATTGTAGTTCCTTTTTTTGGTTTAACTAAATATATAATAAGGATCCTATAAGGTAACCCCAAAAAGGAACTACAATGGAGACTATAGGTATTCAGAAACAGATACCGCGCGCTCTGCTCAGCCACTTCCACCGCCGCCTCCGCTGCCCTGCGCCGGAGAAGCGAGTCTGCCTACAGAACCCTTAATGCCTTTTCGATCAGATTTCTTTGCGGGAGCATCAAACATCCGCTGAGTTAAAATTCTCGAATACTTGGATCCTTCTTGTGATAATGAGGACTCCTAGGTACGATACCCTAATTGCAAGGGACCCCCCCCTATGGTGATCAGCCAGTTGTAAAGCAACCAGCCATAAGATCCTACGCTGCATCTAACCGCCAACCAACTTCACTGCTGCAGCCCATCTACCTAGATCTACTTCCCCCTACTTTTTTGTCGGTTCTTATTATAAACCCTAATATGGGATTTATTGGGACCCTACAAAAAAGTAGGTTCTGGTAGGTTAAGGTAGTGTCTATGGTTTATAGTACTAGTTTCCCCAGTAGCCCCTTTATAATAAGGGTACCCTTTTTCCTACTATTCGGTTTTAAGAAGGGAACCCAAAAAGAAAAAGGGTAAAAGGGTACTACTGGGGAACCTAGAAGAAGGTTTAGGGTTTAGGGTGTAGGGCTTACCTTAACCTAAAACCTACCTTTTTAGGGCTCCTTCTTATNTACTGGGGAACCTAGAAGAAGGTTTAGGGTTTAGGGTGTAGGGCTTACCTTAACCTAAAACCTACCTTTTTAGGGCTCCTTCTTATGATTCCCTAAAAGGGTACTACTGGGGAACCTAGAGTATACCTAGAGTCTCCATTGTAGTTCCTTTTTTTGGTTTAACCAAATATATAATAAGGATCCTATAAGGTAACCCCGAAAAGGAACTACAATGGAGACTATAGGTATTCAGAAACAGATACCGCGCGCTCTATTAGACCCTAAGTGCCCCTTATTTGGGACCATATACCCCTATTTGAGGGTACAAGGAGGGTCCTGGAAGGTTCTTCCGGGTCCAGGTAAACCCTAAACCGAAGAGGGCTCGGGGTCTGGCCCACGGCTTCCTTTTTGGCGCCTTTCTCCATGCGCTTTAGGTTTTATGGCTCAGCGTGTGGCAACCTAAAGCCTAAACCCTAAACCCCTAAACACTAAACCCCTAAGCCCCTAAACCCAAAACCCCTAAATCCCCAAATCTACGCTTTCAGGGCTCCCTAGTATGATTTCCTTATTACATAAGTCCTTCAAACGCTAGGTTGCCCGGGGTTTAAAGGTAGAACCTAAACCCCGTAGAGTAACCTATGTGCCTTTTCAGAAGGGATATGTCCCTGAAGCATTGGTGCATTTAAATTTACGTCTGTTTAAAGTACCTTGGTTAAACCAGGTAAACCCTAAGCCCTTAACCCTCGCCTTGCCCCGTCTCTTTCTCTTCGCCGCCGACCTCGGGAGACAACGGCAAAAATCAAGCGAGACAGTGTCAATATCTTTGGAGATGTTTTTTGGTGTTTAGGGGTCTAGGGGTTTAGGGTTTACGGGTTGATGGTTTGAGGGTTCAGGGCTTTAGGGGTTTCGGGCTTGGGGTGTTCCAGAAAAGCCTGAATGGTAGGATCCTGGTCATAAGGACCTCTGGAAATTGTGCTTGAGACCTGCCTGCACAGCAGAGACCCAGAGACTCCAAATCCGTTAATTAAGGAATTTACCTTAAATCATATTGGGGATCCTATTATAAGCTAGTGTATATTCCTTTATTAAGGGGTTTAGGAGTCTCTGGAAACTTCAAAACCTGTAAACCCTCAACCCTAAAAAAGTGCCAAGCTGCTGGGAAGGCTGCGACTTGTCGCCGGTGGAGGATGTAGTGCTGATGTTCTTCGGGAGCTTGAAGCCCTTGCCCCAGAACCCAAACAAAAGCCCCAACACCGTAGGTGAACCCGAAACCCTAAACCGTAAACCCTAGACAAGGCCCTAGACCCTAAACCATAGTATGCTATACTACCATAGTATCGTATACTATAGTACCATAATTTCAGAATGTAGTATGCTATGGTAATTCATGACTTCACGATGGTCCGATTGTCCCGCAGGGTCCCCAAAAAAGTCGAGGCAGCACTCTGCCCTGCTCGGTTCTGGAGCTTTTCAAGGCTGGGCGGGGATCCAACAACCTACCGTTTCAGGGTCTATGGTTCAGGTTTTAGGGTTTTAGGGTTTAGGGTTCAGGGTTTATTGATTAGGGATTAGGGTCTTAGGGTTTAGGGTTTAGAGGTTATGCCCTATTATTACCTGTATTACCTATCATTAAGGGGTTATAACCTACTACCGTTTTAGAGGTTATGTACCCTATAGTGAACTGCCATGAAAGGGCTATGGTTATAACCTACTAGGTGCTCTATGTAGTTCCGAAGGCAGACGTCAGGACGCTTTGGTCCTCGCAAGCTGGCAAAAACCCTTGCCTAGATTCACTGGCCCACGCGAAGACCAAACGTTAAACACCAAACCCTAAACGTTGCCCACTACCCTCTACTAAGTTAGGGAGGGGCTTGCCCGGTTTGGGTAGCACCACAGCCCAAATAGTAGCCATTATATCCTAAAATACGTTACCATATAGAAAATAAGGTGCAGTTGCCCAGAATGGACAAGGTAGGGGGTCGCCCATTTTGGGTAATTACATCATCGTCAACCAACTAGTGCTCAATAATCCCTAACACACATTATCATATAGAATTCAACCTATTTCTCAGGTGATGTACCTCCCCGAAATGGGCAAGGTTAGGTTGATTCGGTTTTACAACACGAGAACTTTCGTGTTCATTTTATGGGGAATAGTACGGGGCATTGGGTGGGACATTCAATAATAATTTAATTTTATTATGTAAATTATCATTGGTTGAACGTATATTGTTTTAAGTTTTAACCGTATTCTTCTTTCATTTCTTGAATGCTTCCAATTAACAGCATGTTTTGGCTTTGTATCTAAATATTTAGTCTCCTTGCTTCCGTCATTCTGACATAGTATTTCAATATGCTCAACCAGTTCTGATTATTTCTTAATTAATTGTGTATCTTCTTGAATTTTACCTTCTAAAAAAGAAATATCACTCTTTTGACGTATTTTCATAGACGTTCTAGATATGAAGACATTTTGGAACTGGTAAACGACAGCGAAGAAGCATTGAGACCCTTTCCCAACCGTGATGCAGTTTTTTATAAGGCAAGTAAGTAATCAAGGTTCATAAATTTTGATGCGAAGGACTACTTGCACAAACTTCGTGTAGAACAGAACAGAATTTCAGAAAAAGAGTCATGAGAGACCACATGATGGAAGACTATGCCACCGACAACGATTTGACACACACACACAGAGCATTGTTTGAAGACCGTGAAGTTGACGCAAAGATTAACTCACCCCGAAGAACTGTAGCAGGTGGTACCGATGGGTTCTTCGATTTGGACGAAGACACCAATTACACCAGAGCAGAATTAGTTGGAGTGTTAAGTAAATCAACAAGACATACCACAAGCTCATCAACAACAAGTAGAAAGAGAACAAGAACAAGGAGAAGGCTTTTGAGAACATTAGGAAGAGGAACATTGAGAGTCAGTAGAAATATTGCAGGTGGTCTAGCAACAGGACAAGACCTAACAACATCCATAATTGGAGGACTAGCAGAGCCAGTTTTGGCCTGTATAGGTGACGCAGTCATGAGAAGAGTCTTACCACAACAGCGTCCCTTGCTTGATTTAGAAGCACACCGAACACCAGTTATTAACCCATGGAATCAGGCACAATTACCACCTTCTGTTGTTTCACAACCACATCAACCACATGTAGGGGCTACGCAACAACCATTACCACCAGCAGTTCAACAACTCGCACTGCCACCAGCCAACATTCACGACGAACCAGAGTCAAAACACGAACCAAGGGGGAGAAGAAGTAGACCTATGAATGTTCAAGAAGGCGGTTCATCTTCATCAAGTGGTAACTTCAGATTTCCAGCAGGTTCTGCAGGACAAGAAGAAGAACAACCAAATCAACCCACTTACTATACCCCAAAGACCCACTATTATTAAGGATCATAAGGACCCTATAAAAGGGCACTTGGGGGTCCTGGTAGACTCTTTAAACCTGAAATCCCTAAAGCACTACCCCCACTGTGTTTCTGTTCAACTGAGTTGGAGATTGCCTGGAGGACTTGCACAGCAGCCGTGAGCTCCTGATCGCGAGCATCCGGGAATTTGGGTTTAGAGAACATCCAGGGTATGGTTGAGGGTTTTTTGTTTTTTTCACCATGCATGGTTTCCCAAACGTCCAGGCCAGTTGAGGGTTTAGAGCTTAAGGTTAGGGCTTCAGGTTTTTTGCTTGGGGCAAGCACAGCTCCGAGGTTGACCCAAAGCCACAGGAGGCGGGGGGCGCTTGCCCCAGTGTTTCTAATGCATCTAATGCACAAACAAGCGACTCGACAACTCGATAGGTAGATAGATAGATAGATAGACAGAGAGACAGATAGAGGGATGGATGAATGCATCGATAGACAGATGGATAGATGCGCTTCGCTTTGCTAAAGTGCTTGCAGCATTGTTCTACATCGCTGCATATGTTGGTTGCCTGTGAACTATACCTAGATCGATACCCTAAACCCTAAACCCCCAACCCCTAAACCCTAAACACGAGATCGAGGCTGTATGGCCAAAAATTTGAGGTTTGGAGCAGACTTTGCTAGCCTTTGAACACCCTGAAGCATAGGACCCAGTTGTCCAGTTTAGGGTTTAGGGTTTAGGGTGGACTAAAGGTTAACCTTCGGGACTATATGATGATGTTAATACACCGAAAAAGTTAAAGGTTACTTGGTCGACCAGTAAGAAACCCTAAGCGTTGAACTCCCTAGTCCTGCATCTGCTCAATTTCCTTGATCATCTTGGCATTCTCCGCCTCAATCCTGGCGATGTCCTGCAGAAGCACCTCTCTGCTGCAAATTTTGGGTTTAGGGTTTAGGATTTAGGGTTTAGGGGAATTATAAGGACTTCCCTAAAATCTGAACGTTGAAACCTCAACCTCTTACACCCCCAAAACCCTACATGCTAATCCCTGAACCCCTTGAACCCCCAAGCCCTTAACCGGCTCTCTAAGAACAAGGGTACCCTTTTTCCTACTATTTCGTTTTAATGAGGGACGCCATAAAGAGGAACAAGTGCAAAAAGGTACTACTGGGGCACCGAGTATGCGTTCGTACATTGGTATATGGGTAAATGGATGGATGGTTCGATGAACAGTGGTTGGATCAATCAATGGATAAGGTTTCTAGGTTCTGTTTACAGGGCTTTTAGTGTTTTGGTTTGGGTTTCTCAGGTGTTGAAAGGCTTCTGGGGTTTATATAGGGTTTACGGCTTCTACTTACTTGTCCAGTTTCCTAGGTGAACGAAAGGGTTAAACTTTGGGGTTCTTACAGTACCATCAAAATGTCAAAGGGTACGAACTCTACTACGCAGCTTCCTCGACCCTTCCCTGCCGGCCGGCCATGCAAAACAGTCATGAACAATCTGCTGGGCGTTGGTGCTGTAGCTTGTGGACAACTCCGTGCACTCAGCTACTGATTGGCGTCCTTTGTCGAGGAGGAGCTTTTAGCTCCACTTTTATCCTGACGGATCGGAGCTCACGACAGCAGCGGCACCATCTCACGAAAAGTGAAGCGAAACTGCCGTCAAGACTGGGTCCGGAACTAGACTGACAGTTCGCTTCGGCGCTACGGAGCTACGATGCTACAGCACAGCAGTGTGGCACTGGAAGATGCCTGAATACTAGGTGGGGCTTTTAGGGCTTTTGAAAAATATTAGTAAATAAGATCCTCTTAAGCCCAATAAGGGAAAATATAAAATGTCCCAAAGCCCCACCTAGTAAAGCCTGCAGCACTTCGAGGCGTCACCCCCTTCGATCGACTCGCCTCCCCAGGTGGAGACTTGACGGCCTGACATTGCATCATAGCTATACTGTCTGGTCTTATTAGGGAATGGAGGAATGGATCCGTGTAATAGTCCCTGTATAATCCGCAATAATAGTCTCCATAATCCATTCCCCCATTCCCAACTAAGAACCAGACAGTATAGTCTCCAGTGTAGTCCTTGCGTTGCTTTGCCGTAGTGTGTATAGGTGCAGCCGCTTTACCAAAACACGGAACTACAATGGAGACTCTAGGTATTGTGGCTTCAAGCTTCACGTGACATGAATCGGATCAGACATGCAATTCTCAGCAGGGTTTATCTTCATGGCCATCCCCTCATGGTCCCTGTAAGCAGGATCCCGGAATATACCTTAGGACCCTACTCTAACTGTTACGACGTCGTGCAGCTACCACACTGAATAGCTGCCAGAGACTTCTCGCCTCGTGCAGCCAATCGAGGAGCAGCTTGGTTTGCTTTGACCCGAAGAAGTGCTGATTCTGCCTCGGCACTGGTTTACTCTTCATAGCCTTTTAACTTAAGCTGCCACAATAAGAAAGCCCTACTATTTGCTATAGATCCCTTTTCTGATAACTTAACTACCTAAACTCCTTAACCCGGTATAGGGGTTTACGGTCTAGGTGGTGTGCAGGTGTCGCTTTTGGAGCTTTGGATTGAAAAGGCCACTGGTGTCCGTGCACGACATCGCTTTCGTCGTATAGGAAACTCAATATATATCTAGACTAGAGCTTGGGGGTTTACTGACCATATCGGGACGAGAATATCAAGGGACAGTGTGGTGTGTCAACATCTCCGCTGTTCTTCCCGAGAACTGACGGCCACACATTGTCGACAGCAGAGCGATGTAGTCATAGTAGAAATTCGGGTCCCTGTCACACCTTGGGTGTCGGGTGCATTAGGGGCTTGGGGGTTTTGGCTTTAGGGTTTAGGGCCTGGCTTCAATATTGCCTGTAGCAGTCTTGCGATCCGGCACTCAGCAAGAAGAGGCACAACTTGCACTTCGCCCTGTAGCCTAAACCCTAAACCCTGTAGCTTGGCGACTCACTTTCCACCAGCAAAAGCCTTTTTGATCTTTTGGACTGCCTGCCGGCGCTCGATCAGCTGGGCTTGGGTGCTTCCCCCATACAGTAACAGACTATAATGGGGCTATTAGGGTCCTAATATATCTATATTTTTAGCATTATTCAACTGTTACTGGGTGGGGGCAGTACCCAAGCTAGGGCCATGGACTCAAAGGGTCTTGGGTTGAGAGTCAGCCTGTACAGCATGTTGTATGTGAATCGGATAACTACGTGGTTGTAGCTTAGGCCACGATATTTGATGGGATCCGCGATGTATAGGTGCCTGCTTTATTGAGACTAGGGTTTTGGGGTATCGCAGACCCAAGTCTGAGTAAAGAATGGGGTTTGGGGGTAGCTTATACTATTCGCGATAATATGGTCTGAAGCATGATGCCTTATCCAAAAATTCCGTGGAAGCTCACACGGGTGCCTTGAAGAGCAGTTCGGTCGTGCTGTCGTCGAGGTCTTCCTTGCAGCAACAAGTTGTCCCATACAGCCCTATAAAACCCGACGGAAACTGCCTGGAAACGCCGGAGAAGCCTAAACTAAACCCTAAACCTGTTCCCCAAACCCTAAACAGTAAACCGAGAGCCTACAGAAGCCCCTGATTCCTTTGGAGACCCATGTAGAGATGCCCTTGAAACCCCAGGGAGGCCCTATGAACATGAGAACCTTACAGAATCCTTGGCGAAACCCGTTGAAGATACACTACCGACACCCATTCAAACAGAAAGACACACAGAAACCTCTTTTTAAACCTTCAACAACAATTTGGGAACCCAGCGATTCTGACTATGTTGGGCCGCTTGGTCGCAGTCTGCTCACAGGATCATGAGACTTCGTGCCAAAGTCACAAATGTGGTGACTCTACTTAGAACTGCATATTAAGCTCAACTAAAGTACCTAATTACAGCTGACTTATGAAACTACTCTTGAAGTCCCCTAAACCCTAAACCTGTATTATAGAACCCATGTTGTGCCCTTATGGCTAAATTCGTGTCCCTTGTGGTGTATGAGATTCATGTCCCTTCTGTGTCCTGCAAAAACGACTCCTAGAATCTGCTTATGCGCATACAAAATTCAGATCCCAAGTGGCTCCTCAAAAACTCTATAGTTCATAGATTAAGCTCTTATCACATCTTATCGCTTATGGGACCCATTGGGAAAAACCCTAAAGGTAACCAGCATTCAGGTCTTATCCCTTACGGGTCTTGTCGAAAAGTCCTAATTATACTTCCTAGCACACGCTCTCGTCCCTTACCCTTTTGCGGGTCCTATGGAAAATGCCTTTCTCCATCATAAGATTGTTTTAACAAAAGGGCCTTTAATCGATACATAAAATTGTTCAGCGTGGGGCAGGTCTTAAATTAAACGCACACACTACTTCATAGTGGCCCAAAACACAGCACAAGGGTCTAACAACCCGGAGTTTTTTGGAATCTCTCTTCTGCAAACCCCAAGCCTAAGATCCTTTCCCAAACCCCTGGCCCCTAAACACAAAGAACCTGAAAATTGTTGTAATAGACCCTAAATCCAAACTTCCTCAACTCAGGCCTTCCCGAAACAACCACCCTAAACCCTAAACCCTTAACGGATCCCTTAATGAAGGAACCCCTAAACCCTAAACACAGCACCTAAAGGGCCTCCTCAGGAAGGTTGAAGATGGCTTCGTTCAGCCTCCGAAACCCGACTTTAAGGGCATTTGTTTAAGGTTTAGGGGTTTAGTAGGGTTTTGGGTTTAGGGTCTATAGGGTTTATATAGGAGTTCAGGGTTTTAGTTTAGGGTTTAGGGGTTTATAGCTTTTTTCTTAGTGTGACGGACCTTTCACTCTGCCGAAGCGTCGCAAGCAGCCCACCCGAAGGGGCGTGCACTACAAAGCAGACAAACTGGAGCCCCTCTCAGGAACCCTGACCAGGCGATCGTGTAGAAGTCACCCTGGAGCAACTGTGCGGCATCTACGAATCCAACGGGCAGGAAGACGTCGCCGTGGATAACGACCCACACTGTTGTCATCACCATCACGGTCACCTTCATCATCCCGGTCATCACGGCTGCGGCTGCGTTCACGTACTGATCGTTCAGGTGGTACTGGTTGTCCAGGACGTAGCGCAAGATGTGCAGGTTGTACAGGTGAATGACCCAGATGCTCTTCGCCAGTAGTTCCAAGCCGAAAAGGTGCAGAGCGAGCCATCGCTATCCTCAGATTGGGTGGACCTCTTACGTTTGCGGTCCTTCGTGGCGAAGTCAAACAAGCTCGCCTTGAACCGGAAGAGGCTTGTGGCCTCGCGGATAGCAGCGCGCAGGGAGGCGGCATTGGCTGTGTCCAAACCAAGAGCTTCCACGGCTTGTTCAACCGATGTCTTCACCTCAGCCATATTCTTTAGCAATTGCTCGCTGCTGAGTTTGTCCTGCTCGCTGGCCAGCATTTCGATGCCGTCCTTGCGGAAAATCACATCTGAGGACCCCATCGTGGAGTATCCTGCGACGGTGTGGGTGGTCATGTTGAGAATTTGCTTGCAGTTTTGAG
Organism: Symbiodinium sp. clade A Y106; assembly: GCA_003297005.1. NCBI lineage: Eukaryota > Dinophyceae > Suessiales > Symbiodiniaceae > Symbiodinium > Symbiodinium sp. clade A. The sequence continues at coordinate 142,764 of BGNK01000293.1, read as the reverse complement.
CAGTGGTCTTGTCAGCCATCACTTCTGAGAACACAGTCTGGTAGCCTCAGTGGGCGAACGAATGTTGGCCGCACGATCAGCGGCCATGATACAGGCGGCTGCAGACTGCAAGTTCTCACGGAAGGACCCGGAATCCGTCACGGACTCCTTTGCCAAGAGATATGGGAGAGGGGTATACTTGAGGGGTGCATTGATGTAGTCCTTGAGGTACGGAATCACTGTCCGCATTTTGGCTGGGGGGATGGCGCCCAAGAATCCGTGGAGCGCAGCACGGTTGAGCCCGTCATAGATGCGTGTCAAGTGCTTGGAGTTCCTAACTGGTCCGATGAGCATGTAGTTCATGGCCTCCGTGGTCCCCGGGTAGTCCTCCGAGTCAACATGGATTGGCGAATCTGTGACAGGAGCAACTCGAAGCATGCGAATGCGCACAAAATCAGCATCACCGAGGTCTACCGGCCACATACGAAAGGGTTCGTGAATGCTCATGTCAGCAGTCGGCATACCAAGGCCGCCGACATTCCCTCGACGTCACAGCTGTGGTGCATTACTTGCGTAATGAAGAAGACTGCTCTGGGCCCAACGAGTTCGGGCGCATGGGTGCACATGCGGCAGTGATAGATCTGGCACCTGTTGAGCTCACGGATAGCTGAAGACTCAGTCTGGATCCGTCTTCAACTGTAGTTGCTGTGTCTCGACCACCCGTCACCTCGCCTGGCCTCAGACGCCGCAGCCGGCGGCGACCACCCCGCCCTCGGGCTTCTTGCAGCCGTAGCAACTCATCGGTGCCCAGGCCGCTTATCAAACTCATCCCTATCATGAGGGCAGCGCCAGCAGCCATGGCTGCGGCGCTCATCAGGTCCTTCTCCATCAGTTCCAAAGCATCCTTGATGTCTTCATAGCTTGGCGAGCTCAGCACACCCGCATGTGTGTTTAGATCTGCGCTTTCATCCTGCCTCACATCAAACGGGATCTTGGAGTGCTTGTAGGACTCATTGAAGAAGGCTTCCGTGCCGTCGCTTTGGCAGAACAACCTTTGAAGATAGACAATGAGAGTGGGCTGATCCGCCAACTGGACCCCACGATCCTCGAGGTGACTGATAATTGTTTCGTGGAAAATGGTCAAGTCCGGAAACGCAGCAGGGTCAGCCCCCTCGACAATGTCAAAAGGAGACATATCTGCAACACCTGTTGCAAGGACCGTGATTGCAAACGCGGCGGTTCTGTACACATCGACCGGCGGCATGTAATCGAGGGTGTCGAGGTTATGCGCAACCACGTCGATAATCAATGGTGTGATTTCGTCTAGATCACGATCGAAGCGAGAAGCTGAGAAGACCCACTGATACGATCTAGTCCGCGTTCGGCTGGGTTGGAGCTCATCAATCACTGCTTTAGAGACCTTCAGTCCGCATTTACCCCGTGTCCTCTCGGGCACTGCTTATTTAACTGCAAACTGGGGCGATCTGTTCACCATGGACAAAAATCCTAGCTTTGTCGCCATGAAGTGCTGGGTGCCAAAGCAGCTACCACTGACTCGATGGTCCACTCGGTCAAGAAATCGCTTGAGCTTTAGAGTTTAGGGTTTAAGGCCCCGCTTTAAGGGCACTTGAAGGGCTTGTTTCCTGTAAAGGAATCTGAAAGGTTCCTTTTAAAAGGATCTAGAAGTTTCTACAAGGGACCTAAAGGATTTAGGGTTTGACATTGCAACTTTTCAGGCTTTAGGGGAATCCCACTTTAAAGCCGCTCGGCGAGGATTTTCTGCTGTGGGGCTCCTTCAAATCGATGGGCTACTATAGGGGAAACCGCAAGGGGCCCAGGGTTATTGGTTCAGGGTTAAGGTAAACCGTAAGGGCTACTTCAAGAGGTCCTAAACCACTAAACCCCTAAACCCTAAAAACTAAACCCTAAACCCCTAAACCCCTAAACCCTGAACCCTACCAGCACCCCCCAACTACCCTCTATCATACCCTAAGTACCCACTATTAAGGGCCATTAAGGCTCTATTAAAGGGTACTTGGGGGGGTGCTGGTAAACCCGAAGGGGTTTTGAGTTTTAGGGTCTGGTGTGTTTTAGGATTTGGGTTCTTAGGGTTGTCATGCTCAGGCTTGGTGGCTCTGGCCAAGCCCCCTAAATCCCTCAAGCCTTGTAAACCCAAAACCCTAAACCCTTTGAGTCCCTTCACGCTAAATCCCTAGTAATCCCTAAACCCTAAACCCTTTTAGTCCCTTAACGCTAAATCAGAGGTAATCCCTAAACCCTAAACCCTTTTAGTCCCTAAACCCTAAACCCTTGTAACACCTGAACGCCCTACCCATGAACCCTAAACCCGAAGATACAAACTCCTCAAACGCTTAACCCCAAACCCTGAACCCTGTAGGGTTTTGAACTTTGGAAACCTTTTGGTTGAGGACATTGGGCTACTTGAATCAGAATATGGGAGTTTCCGAAAATTAGGGGTACCTTATTTGGGGTCCTTATAATAAGGATCCTCCTTTTTAGGGTACTATATTAGGGTCCCCTATTTTCGGAAACTCCCATATGTGGTTCTTATAAAGCCTGCTTTGAGGGTATCTTCAGGGCTGGTGTTCACGGCATATAGGGTCTACTATAGGGGCCTTAAGAATTCGCATTCGGTTCTCCTGGCTTTTTCTCCATAAGGGTCCTGTAAAGGTTAGGGTTTAGGCTTTAGGGGCTGTTAAACAAATAGAGTAGGGTTTCGGTGGTGTATGAAAGTGTGATCATATGGAGAACGTTAAGGGGATACAACAAGTAATGACTCATGGGTATATAGTTCTCCAAATCAGGGGTCCCTGTTTACGCCCCACAATTAGCACAGCACCCTTATGAAAAGGATCCCGAAACGGGCCCTAATTTAGAGAACTACCCCTATAGTACCCTTATAGAACCTTTTAGAAACCCTTACAGATACCTTTAAGGAACCGCAATAGATCCCTTTAAGGAACCCTAGTAGATCCCTTTAAGGAACCCTAATAGATCCCTAGAGAACTACCCACATGGACCCCTGAACCCCATTCTGCGATGAGGGCTGGACCTGTAGATGTCCTCGGCAGAGTAGCTCCTTCAAGTTGGCACCCGACTGCTATAGGCTTTTTAGGCTTTAGGGGTTTAGGGGGTTGCGGCTTCTAGGGTTTAGGCTTCGGGGTTTTGCAAGCTTATAGTTGAGGGTTGGCAGTAAGGGTTCAGTGAATTTGAGGTTGCAGGAAGTTCAGTGGTTTATTGTGCTTTGGAACGGGCTCCCGAGTTTTTCCACTCCAACCCTTCAATTCGCCTGCACATCCCTGGAAGTCTTAACTTGACTCTGTTTGACTTGACGTCTGACATCCCCTGACTTTGCGGGCTCCATCAAAACGTCATGGAACCCTAAATTTAACCCGAAATTAAACCCTAAATTAAGCCCTAAACCGCAGCGGTCCCGCTGTCTGAGCCGATGGATTCCAGCACCGAGTTCAGGTACATTCCTGCAGCGAGGGCGAGGGGCAGAAAAAGGTTCTTAGGGGTTTGTGGCTACTCGGCGCCTTTCAGGGTTTAGGGTTTAGGGTTGTAACAGTTGCTATTAGGGCTTCCTTGCGGGAACCCTAAACCCTACAACCCAAACCACATAAGTGGTTACTAAGTTGCTTCTGGCGCGGACAGCTCGAGGTTCGTGTGAATCTAAGCTAACTTAATTAGTTACCAAAATATAAGGAAACCCAAACAGTTTCTATAGCCCCAAGGGTCCAAGTACCTAATAATCATACACTCACCAAAATCCTAACCTACATTACATAACTACTATCCTAAGACCGAGTACCTAATTATTGGGTCCCTTGAACCCTTGGGGCACCCTACCCTAAACCCTAAACCCTAAACTCCAAACCCAAATTATTGCATCCTTTGGACCCGTGGGGTAGATTCCGATAGTGGTTTCTTGCATAAGCAAAAAACCTGAAACCCTAGCCGCCCTAGCCCCTCCGGTTCTAGGAGCCCTTGAAGAAAAAAATTCCGTGACAAGAACCCTCAACCAGAAACCCCCAAACCCAACCATAAACCCCAACATTTCTGAACCTATAACCCTTCACCCCAAATCCCTAAACCCCAAACCCAACCATAAACCCCAAGATTTCTGAACCCTACAACCCTTCACCCCAAATCCCTAAAACCCCAAGAACCCCTATACCCTGAGAACCCCTAAACCCTAAGAGCCCCAAGAACTTCTAAGAACCGCTAAACCCCAAAAACCCTAAATAGGAACCCCTGAATATCCATAAGGGAGTTTCCGAAAATAGGGGACCCTGGTATAGTACCCTAAATAGTAGGATCCTTACTATAAGGACCCCAAAATAAGGTACCCCTAATTTTCGGAAACTCCCATAAGAACCCTGAACCCTAACTAAAGCCCAAACGCCCCTAAACCGCAATAGATCCCTTTAAGGAACCCCCCTTATAAAGCCCCTTAGAAGCCTTGAAGGAGCCCTTTAAGGAATGCACTTATAAAGCCCCTTAAGGAACCCCTTAAAGCCTAATTAAACGAACCCCTAAACCCTAGTGAAATAAGCCCCTTAAGGAACCCCCAGTATAGATCCCTTGTAGAAGCCGTTAAGGAACCCTTTACGGAACCCCTCCTTTTGCAGCCCCTTAGAAGCCTTTTTAAGGAACCCCCCCTATGCAGCCCCTTAAAGAGCCCCTTGAAGTCCACTTATAGCCCTTTAAGGAACCCGTTAGAGCCCCTAAACCTCCCTAAGCCCAATTGAACTGAACCCTAAGCCCTGTTAAGGAACCCCGGAGAGCCCGACAGCCCTCTCCCTGAAAGAAAAGGCGCCGCCTGCTCCTAAACCCTAAACCCGTAAACCCTAAACCCTAAACCCCTAAACCCCAAGCCCTAAACCCTAAACCCCTAAACCCCTAAACCCTAAGCCCTAAGCCCTAAACCCTAAGCCCTAAACCCTAAACCCTAAACCCCCAGTATGGACCCCTTAGAGAACCCTTTAAGGAGCCCACCTGTGTAGCCCTTTAAAGAGCGCCCCCTGCCTGCTCCTGGCCAGCTGGCGTCTCGGGCTGGTCCCGCCCCGAAGCTCAAGGCAGCGGCGAAGTGATAATAGAGTTCCCTAAACCCTAAACCGTTAATAATAGAGCCCTAAAATCCCTAAACCGTCAATAGTAGAGCCCGAAAATCCCAAAACCCTAAACCGTTAATAATAGAGCCCGAAAATCTAGAAGACCCTAAAAGCCCCACAGATCCCTGATAATTTGGGGTTTACTCCCAGGGTCCAAAGGATGCAATAATTAGGTACTCGGGTTTAGGAGAGTATTTATGTACCTTAACCTACCAGAACCTACTTTTTTTGTAGGGTCCCTATAAATCCCAAAATAATTAGGTACTCGGTTTTAGGATAGTAGTTATGTAGGTTAGGATTTTGGTGAGGGTATGATTATTAGGTACTTGGACCCTTGGGGGTATGGTCCTGAGTAGGGGTATTGTAATGGAGGGCAGTTGGGGGGTCTAGGAAGTGCCAGAAATCTAAGGTTTGGGGTTTAGGGGTTGAGGGTTCAGGGCTTAGGGATAAGGGCTGCGCTGCGGGGATCGGTAAGGGTTCTGCAAGGTACCGTTAACGGGATCTGTAGGGTTCAGGGTTTGGGGCACCTTCAACAGGAATATGGTTTCTGTAGGGTTCCTACAAGGGAACTGTGTGTTTAGGCTTTCTTTGTTGGGATCTAACTATAGAGTTTCTGCAGGGTTTCTATGGGGATCTATATAGGGTTTAGGGTCGAAGATGTCGGGTCTGCGGCTTTCAGGGTGTAGAGCACCGCAATTCTGCAAGAAAACCCTCGCTCGCCAGCTGCTGCCTTTTGTGTGAGTGGCTTTGCCAGCTCGTCCTGGTCTGCACTGGCACCTGTCTGCCCTAAGGGTCCTAACACTTTAAGGAACCTCAAAATGTAGGATTTCTGAGACCCCAAAGAGACCCAAGGGCTCTCCCTAGGAGATTCCGGACCCTCCTAAGGAGATACCTGGACCCTTNAAGGGTCCTAACACTTTAAGGAACCTCAAAATGTAGGATTTCTGAGACCCCAAAGAGACCCAAGGGCTCTCCCTAGGAGATTCCGGACCCTCCTAAGGAGATACCTGGACCCTTAGGGTGATCCTGACTGTGTAAACCATTGACGCAGGCAGGGTGACGAGGTCACAGCGTGAGAAAACTCGAACCTCCCCAGGAAAGATCCTAGGTGCCTCATGCACTTAGGGGTACCTTGTTTTAAGGTCCTTAGAATAAGGATCCTACTATCTAAGGTTCTTTTTTAGGGTCCCCTATTTTTCGGAAACTCCCTCATGGGTTCTTACACAGCTACTTGCCCCATTCGGCTCGCTAGATCTTGCCAGTCAGGGTCAGGGTGAACCCTAAACCCTAAACCATATCTCTGTTTCAGATCGGGAGGAACCCGAAGGGTCCATGCACTCAATACCCATGTTAAGGAAATACAGGTGGGGGCTTAAGAAATGGGGGCTTAAGCCTCCTGAAATCACACCAGGCTGAGACCAAGAGGGGATCTGCTGCTAGGAGGAGGGTTGTAACTTGACGGAACGGNACAGGTGGGGGCTTAAGAAATGGGGGCTTAAGCCTCCTGAAATCACACCAGGCTGAGACCAAGAGGGGATCTGCTGCTAGGAGGAGGGTTGTAACTTGACGGAACGGCAACGGCAAGCCATGAGTGAGTGGGAAAAAAACCCTAATGACCGGGGCGTTTGCCAAAAATGCCGAATTGGGCAGTTTTGAGCGTTTTTGGACTGTTTTGGGCGGTTTTGGAAAATGTCACCTTCACTACCGCGTCCACATTGCCGGAAGCTTGCCTCTACTCCATAGCCCGACAGATGCAATATTCCAGCACCGAACTCNCACCGAACTCCGAGCGCGCAGGATTCCGAACCCAAAATAGCGTTTTCCAAAAGGTCCCATTTGGGCCCAAATGGGCCCGAATGGTCCCAATGGCTTACGCCCCCATTTCTTACGTCCCCGTCAGAGTGCCCTTGACCATGTGTTCCAAAAAACACGAACCTACGAAGATTATACTATCCTAAACTCGAGTACCTAAAAATCGGGTCCTTGGGACCTTGAACCATATAGGGTTTAGGGTTTAGGGTTTAGGGTTTTATAAACCCGAAACTCCTAAACCCTATAGTGTAGCTCTCTTTCGTACCTTTGGATCCTTGGGGGAAGAGCTCAAACTTGCACGACCTCAGCGCGATCGCAGGTGGCCGAGAGAGCCTTCAACTGTCTGGTTCTTAGTTGGGAATGGGGGAATGGGCTATTGGGACTACTATACCCGAAGGGCCCAAAGGACCCAATAATTAGGTACTTGGGTTTAGGGTAGTAGTTAAGTAGCTCAATATTTAAGAGAGTATATGATTGACCAGGGCGTCAATCTGGGAGTCGCTACGGAAGCTTCGGCTTGCAGGTTCTACCCTGGGTTTAGGGTTTAGGGGCTTAGGGGTTTAGGGTTTAGGGGTTTAGGGTTTAGGGTGTTAGGGTTTAGGGTTTCAGGGTGTAGGGTTCTACCTTAACCCGGAATAACCTAGCTTTTTAGAGACTTATATAAGCTAGGTGGTGCTTTTAAAGCCTTTGAAAAAGATTAGTAAATAAGATCCTCTTAAGCTCAATAAGGGAAAATATAAAATGTCCCAAAGCCCTACCTAGTATGGAAATCATACTAAGGAACCCTAAAAAGGTAGGTTATTCAGGGTTAAGGTCGGGTTTGGGGCTTTAGGTTTTCGACTTGAAAGTTGAGGGTTTGTTGGATTTTACGGTTTAGGGTTTAGGGTTTAGGGATTTTGGGGTGCTATGAGGCTGACGACAATTGAGGGCTCATAGGCCACTAGAAAGTTTACTATACCGGCTATACTGTCACATTACTGTCTTGTCAGGGCTGTTAAGGGCTCACGGCTGAAGGCTCGAAGGTTCGGTTTGGAGAGTGAGCAGCGTTTTGGGCTGTCGTTTGCGTGGCTGCAACTCAAAAACAACTACTAGGTTCCCTAGTAGACCACTGACCCTTTTTCCTACTATTTGGGTGGTCTTTTTGGGTCCCTATTATAGTACGCCACCTATTATTTAGGGTACCCAAGAAGGGGCCATAATTTTGACAACCACCCATTTGGTGTCAATAAGGAAATCCATCAAGAGCAAGAGCAGAAGGGTACACAGCCAGTGAAGTTGGCCGAGAACCCTGAAAAGGGGTTCCCTTTAAGGGCTCCCTGTTGAGGGGTCTATGAGGGATCTACAGTAGGCTTCTATTAATAAAGTAAGTAGGGACCTTCATAATTAGAATAGGGTTTTGGGGCCCATTATACCCAGAGAGCCCAATACCCCTTAATTACGGAATATACCTTAAATAGTAAGGGGACTCATATTATGATTTAAGCTATATTCCTTAATTACGGGGTATTGGGTTCTCTGGGTACTACAAGTATAATTTGGCGATAAGGAACCCCAAAATAGTATCGGTAACTATTTAGGCCCTTGTAGTAGCATCCAAAAGCTATGCGCATCAATCCTACATCCCTTTTAGCACCCTAAACCCTAAACCCTAAATCTTAAACCCTACCTAGACCCAAGATCCCCTTGTAACTCTTAACCTGAAGCCCAAAATCCCCTTTACCCCCCAACCCTACCTACTAAACCCTACTTTTTTGTAGGTTCTTATTATAAACCCTAATATGGGATTTATAGGGACCCTGCAAAAAGGTAGGTTCTGGTAGGTTAAGGTAGATCCTAAATTCCAAGGGCTGTTTCCTTGAAAGACCCTAGCAGCGAAACGCGTAACGGGTAAGCCAAACAATAACTCCAAAACCCCTTAAGGAATATACCTTAAATCATATAAGGGATCCTAAATATACTTTAAGGTATATTCCTTAATTAGGGGGTTTTGGAGGCTCTGGGTGTAAGCTGTATACATGGTGTACCTGTTTGCCATCGTCGCCATGTGCAGCGCCCCACCTTTTTTCGGGTTTGGAGACTCGGGCTTTAGTGTTTCATGGTCTACCTAAACTCCAAATAATCTACATATAATAGCCCTTATAGACCCCTTTAAAAGGAACCCTAAGGAACCAAATTCTACCCATTCAGGCCCCTCTTATTTAGAGCCAAAACTATGTAGGCTTTGAGCAGCTCACAGAACTCAGTGCTATCGGAAACAACATGAGCTAAACATCTTCAGGAGAGACTCAGGCTGAACGGCTTTAAACCCTAAACCGTGGGCCAAAGCATTGCTTCCCTGAGTCCCTAGACCCTAAACCTTCGGCCGCAGGACAGTATCAACCTCTATAATGTAGGAACCTGATTAAGAAACCCTGCTGCTTTATTAGGGTTGCTTTAAAAGGGTCTAAAGGGGTTCCTATACGGGATCTACAAGGGTACTATAGTAATGTAGGAACCTGATTAAGAAACCCTGGGCCTATAACCCCCAACTTCAGCAGGTTCCTACATTAAGCATGAAAATCGCAACTTCGGTGTGCAGAACAGAATATACTATGACGTGTCATACACAATATACTACAATGTAATGTACAATCAGCATACTCAGCTTGTCAGAATATACACTTCTTCACACTTGTTCGGTATACCTAGTCAGTTTAGATAACAAGCGGTCGGAAAACCGTGCTCCTAAAGGTAGACTTATTCCTTGCTTCCCTGCAGAGAAACCGCCAGACACTCAGAACTGCCAGAGCACAATGACAATGATTTCGCCTGGAATGTTTGTGTCTACTGCGCCACGTATTGGCAGCCCACCAGTCCAGAATGCTGCCTTCTGATGCAGAGGAAGACGACATGGCACCATCTCCGTGTTGGCAAGGGGCTTCCGTGTGCCTGGCCAGTGGTACTTCATTCATGTGTCTATTCCACCGTAATCACCATGAATGCTGATCAGACTGATCGAAACTTCACACTGTATACAGTTTCCTAGGCCATGTTAGTCATCTTCTGAAGTGGGAACCCGTGACCTAACGCAAGGAAGGACGGCTTTTCAGCAACTAGCTTCCTTGGCAACGTGGCACGCAACGCCTCTGCTTCAGCTATTGCAGTAGAGGAAACTCCAAAGCTAAATTCCTGTCTCGAGCAGCCCTGCGTTTAACGCAAGTTGCTCAGAGGAGAAGTTTGCTAAGATGGACGTGCATTGGCATCTGCATGGCACGCCTCATGCAGTGGGGTGCCACGGATTCTCTCATATTTCTTAGGTATTAGTAGGGTATATCACTTGCAATGACATCAAGTCGTGGCAGCCAGCCAAAGGCTAACCCCAAACCCTAACTTGCAGCTGCAACCGTGCAGAGTGTCTCGAGCGGATGATCAAAGCACTGCTTTCACTCTCTGTGGTGATCGTGCAACCATCTGCCGTTAGACGATGCAAAGCTTGAGAAAGGCGGACCAGCTTTATGGTGTAGGGCCGGATCAAAAACACAAATTCGAAGCCTAGCTGCCGGTCCAATCACATTAGAAGCCCAGCTGCTCTTAGAGCTTGTATGTATAATGTCATAGTACTATCTCTTACACCATTTTTATTGTAAGATATACTATACTGTATTATATTGTACTATATTGTACTATATCATATCATTGCTACCCGCCGGAGGTCTCAAGCTCAAGTTCCTATCTCAACTGGACTGCATGCTTCGCAGCCTCATAGCGTCGACTGGCACCTTGGGCCATCGAAACTCACGGGTTTGGGTGTTTGGGTTGAGGGTTCTCTATCTGGCTATCCCTGGTTGTTTGCACGGGCCCTATCACTGCTTCTGAGTTCAAGTTGAGAACCCTCGAACTCCGCCGTGGCTAACTGCAAAACCGAAAACCTCCTATGCGGCCCCAAGCCCCACATCCCTAAACGCTTAACCCCAAACCCTCCCCTAAACCCTGAACCCCGAAACTGTAAACCCTAAACCCCCCTAAACCCTAAACCCCCTGAACCCTAAACCCTAAAAACCCCTAAACCCTAAACCCTAAACTCTGAACCGTAGGCCTCCCGGGCCCAAACAAGAAACGAAGCTTCTTCCGATCCTCCCAGAGAACCCAATACCCCTTAGTTAAGGAACATAGCTTAAATCCAGGGTTCCTTAAAGGGCTCCTTAAAGGGATCTATTAAGGGTTCTATAAGGGGATATTAGCTAAAATCATATAATATGAATCCCCTGATTATTTAAGGTATATTCCTTAATTAGGGGGTGTCTTGGGCTCTCTGGGCTTCCTGGGGCTCGGGCAGGGCCTTCACGCAGAAGGTGAAGAACGCGTAAAAGACAGCCACGTTTCTTGGCACAGGGGCTTCAGTTGCAGGGCTTGGCGCTCAGGTTCAGATTCAGAGTCTACCTTAACCCACCAGAACCTACCTTTTTGTAGGGTCCCTATAAATTCAATATTAGGGTTTATAAATCGAACCGACAAAAAAGTAGGGTTTGGTAGGTTAAGGGCCGAGACAGGTTTAGGGTTCGGGGGTTCAGGGTCTACTTGGAGGGGCAGGGGACTTAGAAAGTCGTTTATAAGTAGGGTTATAAGTGGGGTAACTCCATTTAGGGTACTTATAACTCTACTTATAACCTACTTACTAAGTCCCCTGCCCCTCCAAGTAGGGTTGATGTTTCAGGGTTTGGGGTCTGGGATTCCGGGTTGATGGCTTCGGGCTCGGGGTTGTTCCCATCAGAACCAGGGGTCCAAGTACCTAATACTCATATACTCTCCAAAATCCTAACCTACATAACTACTATCCTCAAACCGAGTACCTAATTATCGGGCCCTTAACCCCTAAACCCCTATAGTACCCTTATAGATCCCTCATAGATCCCTTTAACGGAACCCTTAATGCTAAAACCGAGTACCTAATTATTGGGTCCTTTGGACCCTTAGGGTTCTCATACAGCAGCAGCTCAGGATTCGGATGATGGGGACTGGCTAACGTGCAGTAGGGGCCTTCATAATTAGACTAGGGTTTTGGGGTATCAAGGTTGCATCTCCTGTAGTAGATCACCCAAGGCGGCAGCTGACTGCAGCTGAGACTCAGCACTTTGATCATCATTACCTGCTTTCGGGGCAGTTTTCGAGCTGTGCCGGGGGCCCACAAAGCACATGTGGGCAGTTGTCAAAGTTAGGGTCCCTTTCTGGGTACCCTAAATGTTAGGTGCCGTATTGTAATAAGGACCCAAAAAGGGACCCTAATTCTGACAACCACCCATATGGGACATAACCTAAACCCGCAAGACAAGCGCGGACCCGAGAAACCAGCTCCTACTAGCTAATAGCCACTTCCTACTTGTCCAGTATCCTAGGGGAACCAAGAGCCCCGTTGGGATTATATTGACGATCTTGTATGGTATGTATGTACCTTTATTGTTCCTGTGTCACAAGTACATAGGTTGGGAATATCTAAGATCATAATATCCCCAAACAAGTTAAAGCTTACCCACCCTACTACAAAGACTTCTCTCCACGACCCTAAACCCAACCCCCCTAACCGACTTCCACGCAATTCAGCAAAAGCCACCGTCATCGACTGATCTTCCATCGACACCGAGCAGGCATCGTCGGCCGGACTGTCCTCACTGAAGACCACCTGTGCCAGGACATTTAAGCGTTTTTATCCACGGATGTTTAGAGTTTAGGGTCGTGCATCGTTGGCTGGGTTTAGGGTTTAGGGTTTAGGGTGCATGTCGAGAACTGGTCGCGAAAGACCAGCATGAGACGCGAGTACAATGCCACACCACACCGCTACTCGGGTAGTGTACAGTGAACCCCAGAAAGTTGGAACATGGGTTTAGGAGGATTTGTGCTAGGATCCCCTATACTCTACCTGAAGGGCATGAGGATATTGATGTTCCAACTTTCTGGCTTCTACTGTAGGTGTCTGAATAATTGAAATAGCATTTTGAGGTGATGCGGCAAGCGTGTTGAGGTAAATCCTGATATACTTGCAGTATGGGTTATAGCAAGTACCCTACGCAGTACTAGTAGTCGTAGTAGTAGTAGTAGTAGTAGTGGTGGTAGTAGTGATAGTAGTGGTAGTAGTAGTAGTAGCAGCAGTAGTCGTAGTCGTAGTCGTAGTCGTAGTGGTGGTGGTGGTGGTGGTGGGTGGTGGTGGTAGTTTGTAGTTCTAGTACTTGTTCTAGTTCTTGTTGTTGGTGTAGGAGTTCTGGTGTTAGTACTAGTACTAGTACTAGTACTAGTACTAGTACTACCACTACGACGACGACNTACTAGTACTAGTACTAGTACTAGTACTAGTACTAGTAGTACTAGTACTAGTACTAGTACTAGTACTAGTACTAGTACTAGTACTACCACTACGACGACGACTATTATTGCTACTACTGCTGCCCGCCTCCCAGTTCAGCCAGCAAGCGGGGTTCAGCATCCCCTCATCATCAAACGTCAGGTTGAAGGCATGCGCACCTTTTGGACCCAGAGAGGCCAATGACCCTTCTAGGAACCCTGAGGGAGCCCTTACAGGACCCTAATCGCCACTTAAATGCCCCACTAAACGCAGGATCTTCCGTCATTCAGGTGGCTTGAAATTTCCTGGATCCCGGCATCAACATCTTCCCTGGGGCTGCTACCGTGCATTATACAGAAGCCTTTACTTTATAGTATCCGCTACAGTGCTCTTCACAGAATCCCAAGCCCTGAACCCTGGCGGTATTCTACCGCAGCCTGACCCCTAAACCCTAAACTTCCTAAGCCCTAACTTACCCTAAGCCCTGAACAGTTGGGCATTCTACGATGCCCTAACCCTAAACACGAGAACCTTAGGCATATTCTACGGTGACGCTGCGCATTGGCTTGCGAGGAAGGCGCTGCCACAACAGAGGAGGAGAACCCATAGGATGAACTTCGCCTTGTCGCCCATTTCAGCCTTGGCGCGAATATTTCCATTACTGTTACCTGGACCCCAAAAGTATGTAGAATAATAGCCTTTTATAGGGTTTGGGCCATTATTTTACCTACTTTGGGGGTCCAGGTAATTTTATAACAACATTATGGTTATAATCAATCAGTGAGATTACTACTGTTATCACTAGTACTAGTCGCCGTAGTAAGTAGAAGTAGTAGTGGTAGTAGCAGTAGTAAAGTCGCAGTGGTGCATGGTGCTTCGAGCTGACAGCAACTTGCAGGAAAGCAAATCGCAGAGTGACTGCCTGCTTCCAGGGCACGAAGGTGCATTTCTGAAGCGCCCGGCAGTCAAACTTGAGCAGAACTAGCTGCAGATGTCCGCAGAGTATGTGCTGTGCAGACGCTTGGCTACTCGAAACCCTGAACCGAAAAGATGACATTAAAGCCCCAATAAACTAAAGTATACCGGGACCCTATCAAACGTTCCGATTTATTGTTCCCTATTATGATTTCCCGATACAAATGCGCAAAAAAGGGAGGTAATGTGGGGTCCAGGTACTCCTTGTTGAGGGGTATGGCAGGTATATGGGGCTCCTTGGGAAAGTGTGCAAGCACCTTTCCGCGCCTCAGCGCCATTTCCGGTCCAGGGAATCCTTCATGCTGTTGGGTCTAGGGGTGTAGGGGTTTAGGGGTGTAGGGCTTAGGCTTGGGGCTTTGGGGTTGTTGAGGACGTAGTCATACAGGTTGTTGTTGTTTAACGACCCTTCTCCAACTGCATACGATAATTTAACCCTGAACTCAGCCCCCTAAATCCAAGCCACCCTACAAACAACTCTGCGCTGAGGTTGAGGTGAGTAGGCTTGCAAGCACAGGAGTCTCGGGGAACGGTTCAAAACGAGCATCATGGACACAACGCTCGTTGTCAACACCCGAAATCCCAACCAACCCGAACTCCTACCTCTAAACTAGGCTTTTAAGTAACCAGGGAGAAAAAGTATAAACTTTTTTCATAATGGTTCCATTAAGAAAAAAGAATCAAAGTATGGTACTCCAAAGCCCAGTCAACCCGAACTCCAAACAACGCTAAATCCCTAAACGATCGGAATAGCCTCTCTGAAGTCATCATTGTGGGGCCGGTCCTGTCACGAAGTGGCCACGACTCGAAATGGCACAACTCAATGCACAGTAACGGTTGATGGACAAAATCCTGCATGACCCATAATAAGGAATATACCATAATTCCCATAGTTTAGGGTCCTTAGGGTCATGCAGGATTTTGACCATCAACCGAAGGTCTAGGGCCTTTGGGGGGAAGGCCTTATGGGTTTAGGAGCTTCGGGCAGAACCGCCAACGGCTTGAGAAAATATTATGCTAAAATGCCGGAGACACGATTTCACCTCTAAAGAAGAAACTGAAGATTCGTACTGAGCACTCGATTTTTTTTTTGGGGGGGGGGCTATAAAGACAAGCTTTTTTCCCCACCCATTTTTTGGGGGAAGCCGAGCTTTTCAAACAAGGCTTCAAGGGCCCAACTGCAAGGCTGTCGGATGAGGCCCCGCTGTCTGGATGGCCCTAAAAACCCTGAACCTTAAACCGTTCATCGCTAAATCTCTTAATAATAAAGGGGCCTGAATAATTAGATTAAGGCTTTGGGGCATATTATACTATAGGGTTAAGATTTCGTGTTATAGGGCCCGTTTGCTGTGCCGAGACTTAAAAGCTTTCTCTCGTCTGCAGAAAGCAAGAAGAGGGCTGCCAAATACTGAACAATTTCAATCCTTATAGATTCCTAAAATCCGAAGCAGACAAACTAACTTTGCTCTGGTGCCGACAGCCCCCTAATGGACAGAAAACCCGAAACCCTAAAATCGGAGCCTCGGGGAATGAAGGCGGCAGGGATAAGTCGATGTCGTTGTCACGGCTCACGCTGTCGGGCAAGCGATCTGCATAGACCTGGGGTTTCTGGAGGCTTCACCTAAACCCTAACCCCAAGGGTCCAAGTACCTAATAATCATATACTCTCCAAAATCCTAACCTACATAACTACTATCCAAAAGCCAAGTATCTAATTATTGGGTCCTTTGGACCCTGGGGGTAAACCCCAAACCCCAAGGCTTCTATGGTTTACAGTTTGGGGGCTTGGGGCGCCTGTAGAGCCTCTACAACGTGGTTTAGGGTTCAGGGTGTGGAGTTTAGGGCTTCGGTTTGGGTTTGACTGTAAACGGAAGAGGCTGGTTTGAGGCTTCGGGGTTCAAGAAATTTAGGCTTCCGGGTCGATTCTGCTGGAGACATCCCCAGAGCCTCCAAAACCCCTTAAATAAGGAATATACCTTAAATTATAGTAGGATGCCTAATATGATTTCCTAAATTAAGGGGTTTTGGAGGTTCTGGGTAAGCCCTAAACTTCTAAACCCTGGAAAGCTGAGCACCCGACGGTTCGAGCCTTTGTCCTCATGATGAACTTCTTCGGCTCGGCACCAATTCTTAGACTTGCAGAGCATGGCGTGAATGATGGAGTTTTCGGGGAGCTTTCTTAGAACTCTTCTGCGATATAATTAGGTTGGGTCCATAGTGCAGGGTGCGGTTTGGTTCTGAAACTCTCTCCTTTCCTTTGGGGCATTCAGGGTGCAGGGATTTTGCATCAAACCCAAAACCCAAAACCCTAACCCTAAACCTTACACTTCGAAGCCTACAGCCTCAACTCTTGGAAGTTTCTCTCGGAAGGCTCACAGGCTCTGCGGTTTTTAAGCGGTGTGAACCCTAAACCCTGGGTTTAGAGCTTGGTTTTAGGGCTCAGGGGCTTAGGGTGTAGGGTTTTAAGATGGCGGCTTTCACTGGTGGGACAATGCCTGAGGCCTCTACGGCCATGGATCACCGCCAGGGTTCGTCAAGAGAGGTGTTGCCTGCCGGAAAGTTTACAAAAGTATCGGGGATTCAGGATTTCTAGGAGGAGCTTAGGGTTTAGGACTTGAAGCCTACACATGGGTGGTTGTCAAAATTAGGGCCCCTTTTTGGGTACCCTAAATAATAGATGCCGTATTTTAATAGGGACCCAAAAAGGGTACCATAATTTTGACAACCACCCACATGTGATTCGTTCAACCGTCCTTTCCTCGCGCGCCTTCGGGAGATTCCGATGCTCGTCGACGAAGCTGACTGCCCCAGCCTGAAAAAGCCGTTGAAGTCATACCAGAATGGAAGGGCGTTATGGAATCGCAACTGCAAAACCCTTACCTCTAAACTCATCCCTAAACCCACAAATCCTAAAACCTATATAAACCCCCAAACCCTAAACACCTAAACTTAGCTCTAATCCCTAAAAACCTAAACGCCCCAGAGCCCCGAGCCCTAAATCACTGAAAGGGATCGACCCAGAGCCTCCAAAACCCCTTAATTAAGGAACATACCTTAAATCATAGTAGGTTCCCTAATATGATTTAAGGTATATTCCTTATAGATCCCTTGAAAGATCCCTTTAAAGATCCCTTTTAAGGAACCCTTTAAGGTATATATTCCTTAATTAGTGGGTTTGGGAGTCGCTGGGTCTTCCTTAAAGCAGGATCTGGGGATCTACACGAGACCCGCTGCTTCAGTTGCCCCAGGCCTCGAGGACGACCTTCTCGGGCGAGCCGGCCGGAATCGCCCCCTGAAGCGAATTGAAACACACCGGTTTAAGGTTTAGGGTTTTAGGATTTAGGGGTTTCAGGCTTTAGGATTTAGGGGTTTAGGGATTCAAGACTTAGGGGTTTAGGGTTTAGGTTATTTTTAAAGTGCAATAGCCTCTTTTCTGCACTTGTTGATGGCTTAGGAGTTAGGTGGTTTAGGGCTTATTTCGGGGTAAGGTTGAGACTTGATTTAGGCGGGGTTCCTGTAAGGTATCTATAAGGGATCTATAAGGGTAGGGTTTAGGGTATAGTTAGGTGGTAGGGTTTAGGGCTTATTTAGGGTTTAGGGTTTAGGTAAAGTTTAGGGCTTTAAGGTTTCAAGGCTTTGAGCTTAGTCAGGGTCTAGGAGTCTAGGGCTGAGGGTGTACGGTTTGGGGTTTATGGCCGTACTTGGAGGGTCGGGGGACTTAGTAACTGTTTATTTTAGGGACTTGTAAGTACCATAACCCCAATTAGGGTCCCTTTTAGGGTACTTATAAGTCTACTTACTACCTACTTACTAAGTCCCCCGACCCTCCAAGTAGTCACCAATGCCGTTCCTCTCTCATTCTTCTAATTCTCAGCAGTAATGGAAAGGAAATACGAACAAGACAACTCGGTAAGAACGACCGAAATGTCTGCAGGGGAAACAATACCCCCCAGACCCTATAAGCCCTAAAGCCCCTCAACCCCTAAAACTTTGACTGAGAGCTTACACTTCCCAATGGCCCTAGAGTACCGCCATAATGCGCTTACGGTACCCTGATCGCGCCCCTATCGTCGCCTCATATAGTACCCATAGAGAAACCCTATTATAATGCCTCTACGAAGGTACGATGCGAAGGTCGCTTGAAAACCCCAGGCCCCAAAAACCCAATGCCTGGCCCTTGAAGAGGAGACTGCCAAAGCGTGCTTCGACTTCGAGGCCTTGGCGATGGGGCACTGAAAGGGCCGTGGGACTTACCGGAGGACATAGGGTTCCTCAAAAGGTTCCTTAATGTTCCTTAAAGGGATCTATAAGGGACCTATATGGGGTTTAGGGTTCAGGGTTTAGGGATTACTTAAAGGACCGTGGGACTTAGTACCTTAAAGGGGTTCCTTTAGGGATTTACTATACGGGGTCCTGTTTGGGTTTCTCTAAGGGTTCTTTTCCGGGTTACTACAAGGGTTGCAAGGGGTTCCGTTACGGATTCCTTATGAAGGCTTCTATAAGTGATCAACAGGGGTTAAGGGATTAGGGCTTACTTGCAGGATCATGGGACTTAGTGAATGAGATCACAAGTACCCTTATCGGAGTTTTAAGTAATTACAAATTCTATTACCTGATGTATAACTCTAGTTACTGAGTCCCATGATCCTTCAAGTGGCGATGTGGCACAGAATGGCTTTAGGGTGTTGGGGGCCCTTCAAGGGTTCCTATACGGCTTACTACAAGGTACAACGGTTACAAGAAAGGTGAACTTTTTGGTAGGGTTCTATGACGATTCTGATATTGTTTCGGGTATGGGGTTGAGGATGACGATAACGGCTACTATTCTAATTATGAAGGCCCTCATAGGAGCCCTTATAATACCCTTTAAAGGAACCCTATTCTAATTATTAAGGCCTCTATATAGATCCCTTATGGAACCCTTAAAGGAGGGCTCCTTGAAGGGGTACTAGAAAAGGTTGCAAGAAGGGCTTCAGGGCTTCTAGAGCTAAAGGCTTCAGTCCTAGAGCGTCTGCTGTTGCATGGATATAGTCTTTGGATGGTTTAGGGTTGAGAAAGGGTTTCGGGTTTAGGGTTTCGGGTTTACAGTTTAGGCTTTTCCAGTCCATATTTCGGGCCACTTGCGCCCAAAAGAACACGTCATTCGCTGGTATGTTTAGGACCCGAAAAAGAATCCTAATATAGGAATCCCACGATGCAAGTTCCATTGCAGTCTGTGACTCAACAATGCCGGCCGGCCGGAATCCTTGTGAGAGATTTCCCCAAACCCTAAACCATAAACCCTAAACCCACAAACCCTAAACCCTACAGTAGAAGCCAGAAAGTTGGAACATCATTAGCCTCCTGCCCTTAAAGTAAAGTATAAGGGATCCCAGCACTAATCCTCCTTAATCCATGTTCCAACTTTCTGGGGTTCACTGTAAACCCTACACCCTAAACCCTAAACACCTAAACCCTAAACCCCAAACCCCAAACCCCAAACCCTAAACCCTAAACCCCAAACCCTAAACCCAACAAACCCTAAACACCTAAGCCCTCTGGAGCGAGCCTACTCTAAGGGCCCGATGGGCCTGAATGATTACAAAAGCGTTCCTTTAAGGGCTAGTAGGGATCTTTAGGGTCTAATAGCCCATAGTGGCAGGTCTGAGTAGACGTCAAGTGGTTTAGGGTTTCGGGTCTAGGATTTTGGGTCTGCTGTGGTTTAGGGTGTTTTTGACCTACTTGTCGGGTATNGCAGGTCTGAGTAGACGTCAAGTGGTTTAGGGTTTCGGGTCTAGGATTTTGGGTCTGCTGTGGTTTAGGGTGTTTTTGACCTACTTGTCGGGTATCATGGGGAACCAAAGGTTAACCTTTTTCGGATTAGATAGGGATTGTACTACCCAAAAAAAGTTAAAGGTTACCTACTCTACTTCTAGGGTGCT
The DNA here is from genome assembly GCA_003297005.1 of Symbiodinium sp. clade A Y106. Classification (NCBI taxonomy): domain Eukaryota; class Dinophyceae; order Suessiales; family Symbiodiniaceae; genus Symbiodinium; species Symbiodinium sp. clade A. The sequence continues at coordinate 122,632 of BGNK01000293.1, read as the reverse complement.
CTACAAAGACTTTGGGGCCTTAACTAGTTGAATACGCTTTTGGCATGTTTTGGAGCATCTTAAAATTTTTCTGAACTCTAAACCGCCCTAGACCCTAAATCCCCCTAAACCCTAAACCCTCCTACACCCAAACTGTAAACCCCCCTTCACGGTAAACCCCCCTAAACCCTAGACCCTAACAGGGTCTGGGGGCTAGGGTTCAGTCTTGGCGATTGCAATAGGAACGGCGAGGAAGGCAGAGCTCGGTACCGTTATTCCTAATCTCTAGCAGGTCTGAGTAGACGTCAAGTGGTTTAGGGTTTCGGGTCTAGGATTTTGGGTCTGCTGTGGTTTAGGGTGTTTTTGACCTACTTGTCGGGTATCATGGGGAACCAAAGGTTAACCTTNACCCCCCCCCCCCCCCCCCAAAAAAAAAAAAAACCCAAACCCTTCAAAGAACCCGCAAAGGAAGCCTTCAAAGGGACCCTAAGCAGCCTTCAAGGAACCAGCTTTCATTGATTCCAAGCTGAGGCCGTGGCCCATCTCTGTTTGGAACCTGTGCCAACAGCAAAGAGACTTTTAGAGGTTTAGGGCTGAGGGTTTAGGGTGTAGCTTCCCAAGGTTTAGGGTTTAGGGTTTAGGTTCCCAGGGTTTGGGGTTTAGGGTTTAGGTTCCCAAGGTTTAGGGTTTAGGGCTTTGGTTTCCAAGGTTTGGGGTTTAGGGCTTTGGTTCCCAAGGTTTAGGGTTTAGGGTTTAGGGTTTAGGGTGTAGGGAGCCCTGGAAGCGTAAGTTCTGAAGGGTCCAGGTAAACCCTAAACTGGGTTCTTGTTAAGTGACTCACTCAAATTACAGGGGACCCCAGAAAGTTGGAACATGGATTAAGGATGATTCATGCTGGGATTCCCTATACTTTACCTTAAGGGTATGAGGACAATTATGTTCCAACTTTCTGGCTTCTACTGTAAGTTACCATAATAAGGAAACCATATTAACAATAGATGCCTATTGTGGCAGCTTCAAGAAAATTCCTTAACAAGAACCCAGAAAAAGCCTAGCTGCCGGCCCCATCACGTTAGAAGCCTAGCTGTTCCAGGTTCCCAAGTAGCCCTCGGAAAATAAGGGTACCCTTTTGCCTGCTATTTGGCATCAGTAACCCTTAAGTAAGGGAACCCCCAAAAAGGCACAAGGGTACTAACTACTGGGGACGATGGGTGGAGAAGCTGTTTGTTGACTTCGGGGATGAGGGTTCAATAAGGTTGTAGGGCTTAAGGGTTTAAGCTTGGGCTGAGAAGCTTCTTGTTGGTTTAAGTGTTTAGGGCTTAGGCCGTTTAAGCGTATTTAAAGATTCAGGGCTGCTCTATATGGGGTTTGCCAGCTTTTCTGTGCGCGGGCTTACTAAATCCCAAACCCTACCCTAAACCCTAAACCCTACATGTTTCTAAGCTTCAGGGGGGCCTCCGGTCGTAGGGTGGATTACTAGCAGTAAGGGTCCATAAGGGGTCTCAGTCTAGACGGAGCTATAAGGGTTCTACAGGGTTCATGCCTTACGGTGTTCTTCGGGGCTTAGGGCCGGGTTTTAGGGTTCAGGGTCTAGTTGTTGCTGCCTTACTAATTGAATACTAATGTAGGAACCTGATTAAGAAACCTTGGGCCTTTATTAGGGTTCCTTATATGAATCCTACTATTTTGGGGTTATAAGCCCAGGGTTTCTTAATCAGGTTCCTACATTAATTAGGAACACCAGATACAATCAGACCTGTCGGCAAACTGCAATCGGATGCCTGCCATCCAAGCCATTCCTTCCTTCCAACTGAGAGTCCTGTGACTGCAGCGATCAGTCATGATAAGCTGAATTCAGAGTAGTGACAGGTGATTAAAGACGGATACAAGCTTGCACAGGCTACAAACGAAACAGTGATCATGTCCTCACCCGCCAGGCCCGCTGTAGGCGTAGCCGGAAGGCTGTCCTGTGACAGGATCAGCTGTGAAGCGGTACGCCGAACATGTTACATGCTTGCTTGAATGGACAAGCTAGCTGTACTCATCTGCGCAGGCTGATTCACAGGTGAAGCGCAGCACCGCTGCCTTCAGCAGCGGCCTCAGCACCTGTCAGCTTCTCTCAAGCAAGAGACCAAGACCAGGCCCTAATCCTAGACCCCCAAACCTAAATCCTCAACCCTACAATACTCGTACGGCCCTGTAACTTCTATAAGCCTCTATAAACATTGACAAAGCGGACAGCCAAGGCGCCTGCACCGCCGGACAATGCTCCGTCCAAGGTGACCACCGAAAGCCGTCATAGACACGAAGTCGGAAGGTGTAGACGGTGCCAATGACCAGACTCAGTTGGGGGATAGGATGTTGAGTGATTTAGGTTTTCTGGTTTGCGATCCCAGCCTTCTCAATGCTCAAGAATGCTTAGCAGCCCTGTAGCCATACTAAGGCCAGCTTCAAGCAGGGATCAAGGTTTAGAAAAGTTCATGGGCGCCAGTTGAACAACATCTGAATGGCCAAGGAGTGGACGTCTCTCCATCGACTGGCAAATCCTCCAAGCTTGGCAGCCATGGTGGACAGTTGATGGCACAAGCCAGACGGTTTAGGGTTGAGGGTTTGCTGTAGGGTGTAGGAAACGCAGCACCATTCGTTTGCTGTTGAGATCCCAGTATATACCCGCGTGTGACTCATAAGCTCGCGTGCGTCAGTCATCATTACTGATATCCAAGCACCGGCGCGACTCTCGGTATTCACGGACCTCAGACTGTGGAAACCCTAAACCCTCAACCGTAAAGTCCAAACCCTAAACCAAAAAATCAAAACCCCAAACTGGAAAACTCAAAAGCCTAAACTCGACACCCTAAACCTCAGAAGCCAACCCTAAGCCCCAAATCCTAAATCCCTTGAACCTTTGCGTTCCTGCCATGGGACATAAACTGAAGTCATAGTTACTTGGACCGAAACAAATTAACCCAAAGGCTCCACATGTACTACCATTATGAAATTAGGGCCCAAAAGACCATTCTTATACTGGTTTTGGGGGCCTAATTCCTTAATAATCGTGTATGTGGATCCTCTGGGTATGTGGTCTTGTGGTACATGTATCCCAAAACCTTTATTCTTATTATTGGGGCCCCTATGTCATCAAACCTTCGTAGAAGCCCTTCTAGCAACCCGTAGTTACTTACAATTTACAGCAGAAGCCAGAAAGTTGGAACATAATTGTCCTCATACCCTTAAGGTAAAGTATAGGGGATCCCAGCATGAATCATCCTTAATCCATGTTCCAACTTTCTGGGGTCCCCTGTAAATTGACAGGAACCCAGTCCGTGGTATGCCAAGCCGTGGCCTTGCGGCAGAAGACGTCGCGACAGCTGCAGGGAGGCTTGGCCTGCTCTCACAAGGTTTCTGTAAGGGATCCATTAGGGGTTCTATAAGGCTTTAGGGAGGGTTCTACAAGGGATCTATAAGGGTTCTATAAGCAAGGGTTCTATATAGTGAACCTCCCGAAAGCTGGAATATAGATTTAGGATGATTAGTGCTGGGATCCCCTATACTTTACTTGCTGGCTTCCAGTGTACCTGACCCCAAGGGTCCAAGTACCTAATAATCATATACTCTCCAAAATCCTAACCTACATAACTACTATCCTACAACCGAGTACCTAATTATTGGGTCCTTTTAACCCTTGGGGCTAAACCCTAAACCCTAAACCCCTAAACCCAAGGGTCCTATAATAGGAACCCCCAAAAGTAACTACTATGGGGCCTTAGGCACCTAATTATTGGGTCCTTTGAACCCTTGGGTGATGTATAGGCTGCCAAGGGTTCTCCAAGGCCCAGGCCCCCCAACCCCTAAGCCCTTACACCCTAAACTTCGTAGGGCTTACGATTTAGGTTCTGTAAGGGTTTCTAGCATCAGACAACACATAAAGCTTCACAAGGGTTCTAAGGATTCTAAGAGGGTTCTAGAAGGTTTCCATACCGGTTCAAAGAGGGATCTGTCAGGGTTCTATGGGGTTTCTATCAAGGTTATAGGCTCCTACGGGTTTCCAACAGAAACCTAGCATGGATCACAGAAATTTCAAGTTTCCAAAAAATTTTATAATAAGGGTTCTAGAGGGGTAAGCCAAAAGTTAGCTTTAAATGGCCTTGCGCTTGTAGGACCTAGGCTTGCCGTTTAAGGGGATTGCTTAGGGTAGGCAGCATTCTTGCAGGTGTGCAACAACATCCTTAAACAAAAAGCCATAGTTTGAACGTGCAGGCCCTCACATGATGTCTTCCCCCAAGGGTCCAAGTATCTAATAATCATATACTCTCCCAAATCCTAACCTACATAACTACTATCCTAAACCCGAGTACCTAATTATTGGGTCCTTTGGACCCTTGGGGTTCTCCCTGTGTGAATAGCATCCAATTTCGCGGTGAACTCGAAAGTTTGAACGAACACCGGTTCTGTTTAAAGAGTTGGGTGTCTAGGTTTACGTTTAGGCTGCATTTTTATGTGGTTTAGGTGTGTATGGTTGAGGGTAAGGTCCGCTTGTCAGAGCTTGTTCATAGTAAGGTGCACTGATGCATCGTCGCAGCGATATGTCGATGTAGCATTATTTACTGATAGATCGGTCTGGCACCCCATCGTTCTGCAAAGCATGCACGAGCGGATCACAGATGATACCAGCATTACAAGAACATGTGGAAGTAGGCTCACATGTTGGTATACTGCTAAGATTCCTGCTCCTGCAGCAATAAGGCTGCTGCCTTCAAAAGTATTGAGTTTATGGGACATGCGCATGATTGTGTCACTGGTGGAAACTACGACGTATAGTGATTATCATGTTCGCTTTGCCAGGCCTCACCTCTCTCAGTCTCACTCCACCTCTCTGAATCGACCGAAAAACCCGCAAGCCTTAAGCCCAAAACCCTAAACCCCCAAATCCCCAAAACCCAAAACTCTGGCCCTAAGCCCTAGAACCCTAAATCCCTCAAGCCCTACCCAGAGAGCCCAATACCCCTTAATCAAGGAATACAGCTTAAATCATAATATGAACTCCCTTATTATTTAAGGTATATTCCTTAATGAAGGGGTCTTGGGCTCTCTGGGTACCTAACCCCAAACCCCAAAGGTCTACACCCCTGAAGCCCTGCCTTTCGGATGTCTTCCCAAGGCTCGGCTTTCTCACGCAGTCGCTTCTCTACCTCCACGGCATGCGGAGCCCGCAGCCTCACGGTTGGGTTTAAGGGCTTTGGTTGAGGAAATTTGCTTTAAGGCTTGGGGTTTAGGTTTTAAGGTTTATGGCTTAAGGGTTTCGGGGTCAAGAAATTTCACGTTCTCATCCGTGTGTGTCTTCAGCACCCCAAAACTGCTGAGAAGTGCCTATGGGATCGTCCGGCCCTTCCCAAAGGGTCCTAAGTACCTATATGGAATACTATATGGCGGACAATCACCCGAATAGTAGGAATTCCTACTATAAACAAAAACTTGCTACCAGTACTTGACTTTTTTCAAAGAACTTAAGACCCTAAACCCTATTACCAAACCCTCACACTCTAAGCCCTAAAGCCCTAAACCCCCAAACCCTAAATCCTTAAAGGCTAAGCCCCAAATAGCACCCTTTTGGATCCCTGAAGGAGCCCTTGTCGATCCCTTGAAGAAACCCTATGATGTAGGGGCCTTAAAAATTGGAATAGGGCTTTGCGTTCTATTATACTCTCTGATAAATAACAATATAGCTCCCAACCCCTACAGTAGGAGCCAGAAAGTTGGAACATCAATATCCTCATGCCCTTAAGCTAGAGTATGGGGATCCTAGCACCCATCCTCCTACACCATGTTCCAACTTTCTGGGGTTCACTATAGTATAGTACCCTTATAGATCCCTTATAGAAGCCCTTTAAAGACACCTTTAAAGGAACCCTAGGAACCCTAGGACCCTCAAAAGCCCAAGCCCTTGGAGTCGCACATGGTCGGATCGTGAGAGCCACTCCACGCGGCAATTTCATGGGCGGCCACCTGGGGTGACCCCAAGGGTCCCAAGGACCCAATAATTAGGTACTCGGTTTTAGGATAGTAGTTATGTAGGTTAGGATTATTAGGCTTAAGGGTTTATGGCTTTAGTGTTTAGGGTCTTAGGATTTGGGGTTGGGTTGGGTTTTAGGATTTGGGGTTTAGGTCTAGGATTGAAAGGTTTCGGGTGTAGGGGTTAGGATTTAGGGTGTAGGTTTCGGCGGCCGTAATTAATTTCAATAGGCTTTGATCTAGATTTGTAAGGAATATTGCGTCTCAGCAGGGGTTACTATGGGACGCATTTAGCTCGCGCTTCTTCGTCCGTTCAGCTTTGCACCCTCATGACGCATGCACGTCTTCAACAAGCTGATTGTAGGTTTAACCAGATTGTGACATGTCTTCCGCGTTGAAACTCTGTGTATGTATTTCAGGAAGATGAGATCCTGATCAGACGCGAAAGAGTGCTCGGCTTGGCTTCGAAACTGCTGGCGAGCGATCTCGCCCTAAACATGCACCTCGCTGCCTATGCTTTGCCTCCGCTGGGGTTCTTCCCACGAAAGAAGGTCTTGCTGCTAGGGGCCAGGTGTGGGGGAATCGATAGGGCATTTGTCTGTGTACACTGTTACTGCACCGTCCGCTGGGACGAGTACTGCTGCAGCCTAGGTTGTTCTACCCAAGAGGGTCCATATACACTACTATTATGGAATTAGGTTCCAAAAGCCATAATAAGCATGGTCTTTTGGGACCTACCTTATCCTACCAAACCCTACTCTTTTGTAGGTTCTTATGAGAACCCTAATATGGAATTTAGGGACCCTACTGTTTTGTAGGTTTTGGTAGGTTAAGGTATTTCCATAATGGTAGTATATATGGACCCTCTGGGTACCGATGTTCATGCAAGGCTGCTTTTGCGCATTGCCCTAAACCCTAAACCGTTGAGCTTCAGCCTAAAACCTAAAACCCTATGCCCTCCCTTTAAAAGATCATGGGGCTTATATGGGAGTTTCCGAAAATTAGGGGCACCTGAGGGTTCCTTTAAAGGGGTACTATAAGGGTACTATCAGGGTTCCTTTAAAGGGCTCTGTAAGGGTTTAGAGTCTCCGAAAATTGGGGGTACCTTATTTTGGGGCCCTTATAATATAAGGATCCTACTATTTAGGGTACTATATTAGGGTCCCCTATTTCCGGAAACCCCCATATAGTAACTCGAGTTATTGATGGGGTATATCTAAATGTCTAGCTGATTATAGCACCAATTACGATACTTATAACCTGATAACTTACTGCATTAGCCGCATGATCCCTCAAGTATGCCCTAAAGCCTGAACTCTGAATTCTAACGGCTGGGGCCTGCTCACGCTTGCAACCGCCCTTACCCAGAGACTCCAAACCCCACTAATTGAGGAGTATGCCTTAAATCATATTCGGGATTGTATGCCGTTCTAAGGTCTATTCCCTAATTAATGGCTTTTGGAATCTCTGGATACATGGACTTGAGGCTTCCAAAATAGCACTACTATTGTGGAATTAGGTCCCCTAAAACATGGACCCTCTGGGATAATAGGCTTTCGGTTAAGGGTCCGTATGTCCGCCGAACAATCCCAAAGGCTCCAGGTACTCTTATAGTAGATACTTAAGCCTTAAAGGGGTCCCTAGGTAGGTACTTTAAGGCCTAAGTATCTACTATATGGGTACATGGAGCCTTTGGGAATGCTAACATCTTCCCCCTAGGCCTCCTGACTGGAAACACCACCGCAACGAATAATGGTCCCATACGGTACTATAGCGGCCCAGGGTTCCTGGGGTTCCCTTAAAGGGGCTCTATAAGGGTTTCTATAAGGGATCTATAAGGGTACTACGGTTGATGGACAAAATCCTGCAGGACCTTAAGGACCCTAAACTATGGGAATTATGGTATATTCCTTATTATGGGTAATGCAGGATTTTGACCATCAACCGTATCAGTTGGCAAGCGCTGTCAACACATTCCCAGAAAGTGCACAATCGGCTTCATTCTGCCGTCCTCCCTTTGTTTTGTCCGCATACCTTTGTCTGGAATAGAACCACTCTACTGGTTCATACGACTTTCAGTCTCTCGCTCCGCTGGGTTCTCACTGGATCAAAACCTAAACCCTAGACCCCAAACCCTAAACCTAAACCCAAAACGCTAAAACCCCTAAACTCTAAACCGTGAACTTTGGCACGCACAATCTGCTGAACCTCATGACATCGAGCCTGCACCCGACTTTCTGAGCAGTCGGCAGCAGAATCTTCAAGCACTTCTTGTACCTGGTTAGGGGTTAGGGGTTTAGGGTTTACGGGTTTAGGCGCCTAGAATTTCGAGTCTACCCAAACCCTAGACATTAAGGGTTTCAGGGTTTGGGTTTCGGGCTGTCTGCAAACCGGCTAGGATGTACTTACAGAGTGAAACCAGGCTTCTGTGATGGACTGACCAAGAACGTCAAGAGCCAAGCTGAGGTGGCGGCCGAATCTAGCCAAGACTGCGCAAAGGGCCCGAGTTCCTCTGCACCTTCCTTGCTGTCCGCCTGTTTAGGGATCATGGTTGGGGTTTCACCCTAAACCCCTGAACCAAAAAAACCTTTACCGCTGGCATGCGAGGCACCACGCAAGGAACAACATCCAAGCAGCAGGCAGCTATCCCCCCCCTTTAGGGAGACCCCTTTAAAGGGGGCTTTAAGGGGGGCTTAAGAGCCCCCCTTTGTCAAAGGGGGCGGGGCCTGGCGCTGAATGGGCTGGAAGCAGTGCTTGCCTCAGACGGGGATCTTCTGAAGGTGCTTCAGGGCTCTAGGGTCGGATCCGGGGTTGAGGGCCTAGCGTTTCGGGTTTAGGGTTTAGGGTTTATAGGGTTTAGGGATTTTAGGGTTTAGGGCTTAGGGTTTAGGGTTTAGGGTTGTATATCTTACGCTGCCGTGGTTCAATCATGGAATTAGATAGCAAATGATATGCTTTCCTTATTCTGGCAACCTAACCTTTAGCCAGGTCCCTCCTCAAGCCCATCAACATCAAACTCTATAGACCCTAAACCATAACCCTACAATGAATCTCCAACACATCAGAGTCCGAAGTTCATGTAGGGGCCTCTTGGTGGAATGGGGTTTGCAGTCTTCTATAGTTTGGCTACAGGGTCTGGATTTGGGTGGTATACCAGAGTATATACCATAGCTTCTTTTTATAAGGTTTTGGAGCAATCTTGACATCAGATAGGGACCATAGCGGGATGACAGTGTTGAGTAATGCTAGGCTTTGAAGTAACAGGAGAAAAATAAGATGTAAACATTCATTTCATAATGGCTCCTTTAAGAAACAGGTCTAAAAGAAAGCATTAAAGTATGGTACTCCAGAGTCCAGGATAGGGACTATAAGCAAATGCTATTGCAAAGTACTTCGACCCCGTAAGTTCCACGGAGCCAAGTTGCAGTAGAAGGGCGACTCGTCCCGGATCACTCCGCCCTTTCGCGCGGTGAAGCTTGGGATTTAGGCGCTTAAGGGCTCAGTGTTTCAGGCTTTCGGGTTTGGTGTAGGGTCGGAGGGCTTAGGGTAATCCGCCGACCTAGAGGCGTGTTGGATGAGTCGGAGGTGAAACCTCCCTTTTTCCCTCCTTTCAGACCCCAAAACAACGCGCGCCAGAGAGTTTGCAGGGGGGAGGGGGGGCACGCATTTTGTTTTTCATGGAGGACGCCGAGCCTGCACGAAGCGGCGTTGACGCTGCTGGGGGCGAACTCCGCCGTCTGTAGGCACATCCCCCCTCTTTCCCCGGCCCCCCCCCGTCCCCCCCTCCCCCCNCCCAGAGGGCGTCCCGGAAGCGACGGAGCTGGGATTTAGACTTTCAGTACTCCCTCCGCTATCGCCCTTTCTCTGACTCCTACGGGGTCGGCGGCTTGAGCCGGAGGCTCTTAAATATAGGGGCCTTACAAATTGATTCGAATGGGCCGAGATAACATTCCAGATGGCACAAAATAACCCCACCGTAATCTACCCCAAACCCCTACTTGTCGGGTATCATGGGGAACTAAAGGTTAACCTTTTTCATAATACAAGGATTATATAGGGATTATACTACCCCAAAAAGGTTAAAGGTTACCTACACTTCACTCCTAGGAACCTGTCCAAAACCGCTATTCCCAACTCGTAAGGGCCCTAAACCCTCTACTCCCCTATAAATCTTGTAGAGACTCGTGAAAGAACCCTGGCAAAGTGCCTATTCTCCCTAAACCCTAAACCCTAAACAACCCTCAACCCTAAACCCTAAACAACCCTCAACCCTAAACAACCCTCAACCCTAAACCCTTCTTCAGGATATATCGCGTTATGGTCTTTTGGGGGTGGGGGGCCTCGAGGTTTCGGGCTCTCCGTACGTCCCAGCGCTGCAGACTGCAACCCAGCGTTTCGTGGCCTGGTTCCGGTACCGCGTCTCTGCATCCACCATGAGAGGTTCGAAGGCCTGCCACAACAGGTCGTGTAGGCTTAAGGATGGTACAACGGTTTTTAGGGGTCATGGCTGATAGCAGGGTTTAGGATGGTTTAGGGCAGGTTTAGGTTTGCACTTTTGGGGCTTTGGGTTTACAGAACCACAAGAAGTTAATCGAATCGTGCACGTGCCGCAGACAAGCAAATCTGATAGAGAGCTTGCAAATGCCCAGCACATAGCATAGGGCCGGAGAAGGGTTAGGGCGGTGTTCCCATCTACGGTTGAAGCCATGGGCCCCTAGTATGTGCCCTTAAGCCAGGGATCCTTATACACCTACGACATAGCCTACATGTCCCCTTACGAGACCCTGCTTCTGACCTTACCCAGAGAGCCCAATACACCTTAACTAAGGAATATACCTTAAATCATTAGGGGCTTCATATTATGATTTAAGCTATATTCCTTAATTAAGGGGTATTGGACTCTCTGGGTAGATCCCATGATCGCCCACCTGGGAGAGAGCCAGTCGACTTGTCGGCAGCTCCTGCAAGCAAGGTCAAGGCATTGAGCCCTCAGAGCTACGGTTGATGGACAAAATCCTGCATGACCCTAAGGACCCTAAACTATGAGAATTATGGTATATTCCTCATAATGGGTAATGCAGGATTTTGTCCATCAACCGTAGGAGTCGCCAAACTCTGCAGGAGTTCCTGAAAGGGTCAGGGTTTCGGGCTTAGGGGTCACCGCTAGGAGGGCTACTAAAAGGATTAAAGCTACTATAAGGCTTACTACATTATGGGAGCTACTACCGGCACACCCGTGCGGTTGCAGTCGTTGCTGCAACATCGGAGCCCCTATAAACTGTAAACCCGAAGCGCACACCTCAAGGCGCATGGCAGCGGTCACTGCCTGGCTCGGCTGCCTGGGCCATGGACTCACAAAGGGGCTTTAGAGGTTAGGGCTCCTTCAGAATAGACCTTAAGGGATCTTTAACCCAGAGGCTCCATATAAAGTACCATTATGGAACTTGGTAAGCCACAATGTGGATGGTCTTTTGGGGCCTAATTCCATAATGGTAGTATATGTGGAGCCTCTAGGTAATGGATCTATAAAGGCACTATCGGGGTATAGGCGTTCAGGGCACTAGGGTGTAGGGGTTAGGGTTATAGGGCCTTAGAGGTTCCTTTAAAGGAGCCCTTTAGGGCTCGTTTAAAGGGCTCTGGGCTTCCTCCTATAAAGGAGCCCTTTTAAGGTTCCTTTAGGGTTTAGAGTTCCTTTCAGGAATCAGGGCTTAAGGTTTAGGGCTTGCCTTGTTTATGGTTTAGGGTTTAGGGGTTTAGGGTGTAGGGCTTTAAGTTCCTATAGGATCTTTCGGGGATCTATAAGGGTACTATTGAGGGTTGCAGGGGTTTAGGGGTTAATTATAGGGTTCAGGGGATTAGGGTTTACGGCTTTAGGGTGTAGAGGGCGTTTGACTCACTCTGTGGCTCCCGATTCGCTCTCGACTTCTGCTTTGTTGTAAGCGGGCCGCCAGACATGTCAGGGAGCCGCTGAATTCTTTCCATTAGAAGGGCCTCTAAATATACAAAGTAGCGCTTATTCTCTAAAAACCTAGGGCTCTGAACCATGCCTCTCGAACTTTAGGGTTTAGGGTTTAGGGTTTAGGGTTTGGGGATTGCACCAAGGAGGTCAGCACGCATCCCAGCCCATCTCTCAGCGCACCCGAAGCCCTTAACCTTACACCTAAAACCTGATTTCTGCTTAAACCCTACCTTAAACCCCGAATAACCTACCTTTTTCGGGCTCCTTCTTATGATTCCTTTATATAAGTCTCTACAGAGGTAGGTTTTTCGGGGTTCAGGTAAATCCTGAAAACCGAAGCCTAAACACTGAACCACCTCTCCGACCCACCCGGTTCCCCATCTCTCACTTCTACGTTGGCTTTAGGTCTCAGAAAATATAGGTTTAGTTTTTCTTGAACGCCTTTTTCCCTCCGCCCCCTCATGTCAAAGTTTAGGGTTCAAGGTCTAGGGTTTTAGATTTGGGAACTATAAAGACTGGAGTTTTAGGGTCAAGACTTCGAGGGTACATGCGTACTGGTTTAAGATTACCCAGAGCCTCCAAAACCCCTTAATTAAGGAATATAGCTTAAATCATAATAGGATCCCTCTTATGATTTAAGGTATATTCCTTAATTAAGGGGTTTCGGAGGCTCTGGAATAGGGCCAGTTTAGGGTCGAGGCTGAAGATTCTTCATGGCTCTCCTGTCGTGCAGTCTCGCGTAACTGCGATATGGGTGTTTCCGAAAATAGGGGACCCTGCCCAGAGCCTCCAAAACCCCTTAATTAAGGAATATAGCTTAAATTATAATCGGATCCCTCTTATGATTTAAGGTAGTATATTCCTTAATTAAGGGGTTTTGGAGGCTCTGGGTGATGTAGTACCCTAAATAGTAGGATCCTGAGTATAAGAACTTCCAAATGAGGTACACCTAATTTTCGGAAACTCCCATATGTAGCGGCGCTGACCTGCAAGTAGTATAGAAACCTAACATCTACAATAGGGTTTGGGGGACTATAATTATAGGAACCAAAAGGAACAGTGTTGGCAATTAACCAGGCTTCTGTACTAACTGTAGTACAGACACTGGCTCCCCCATGCCTTTCTCGGGTTCCCTGAAACACTAAATCCTAGACTCCTAGACTAAACTTTTTAGGATCCCTTGAAGGGCTCTTTGAACTCTCAATCTGAAACATCTTGGGGGGAATCTAGACGACCCCAGAGCCTCCAAAACCCCTTAATTAAGGAATATACCTTAAATCATGAGAGGGATCCCTCTTATGATTTAAGGTATATTCCTTAATTAAGGGGATTTTGGAGGCTCTGGGTAGAAGACCGTCAAAGCCTCATAGATCCCTTATAGAACCCTTCAAGGAGCCCTGTAAGGAACCTTTTAAGGGTAGGATGCCTAGTTCAAGGCTTCCTTCTTAGGGAACACCCTGGGGCCGCGGCTCCGCCAAGGATTGATCCAAAGCGTGTCGACGAATTCCGATCCTCAACGATCCAGGGGTTTCGGGTTTAAGGTATTTGGGAACTATGCCAGTCCAGAGTGAGCACAGCCATACACAACAGCAACTCTGTGCGCTCAGGGCAAGCTTGGTGTTGACATCACGGGCGACCTTCCTGCCGTCCTTCCCGCCCACCGCCCGCGCCCCGTCCCTAGATGTCACGAGTGCTGTGGTCACCTTTCGAACTTCCTCCCCTACATGAGGATTCAAAAGTGGGGCCTCTGGAGGATCCACATATTCAAGATCCTAACCCCAAGGGTCCAAGTATCCAATAATCATATACTCTCCAAAATCCTAACCTACATAACTACTCTCCTAAAAAGGGTTCTACAGTTCTGTAAGTCGTGTATAAGGGCTCTCTGGTCTGGCCAATTCCACACCTAGTTACCTTACATTTGTGGCTTTAGCTTCGCGCTACAACAAGTCCATTTCGACACACGCCGTCACTTCACAATACATTGAGTTTCAGTATGCTACAAAACAGCGAAACGCATCCGCTTCAAACTACACGGCTTTATCTGTGGGCGCTGCATGCGATTGAATTGAAGTGCTTCATCTTACAGCTGGCTTACAGCCGGTGTTACACGGGCCTGAATAATTACCACTACTAGTCTTCCGGGCTCCCTGTTATAACTATAGTAGAATACACCCCAGACCCTATTCTAGTTATTGAGGCCACATATACCGATGATCAATCCCCACCATGTCAATCCTAACCGGAGTCCGGCAGTCATCTGTAGACACTTGTTGCACGGCCCGGACGACTTTCTGCTAGACTTGACGGATCATGGGACTTAGTGGGTAAAGTTATAAGTTACAAGTACCCTAACAGAGGTTACAATAAAGTATTCAAAACCAGTTACTTAGTCCCATGATGCTACAAGTAGGGTCTAGCGTTGTGGGTCGCCCTTCCGGACTCATGTCTGGAAGGGCTCTCGAGTGCTTCCAGCATTCTAAGGCAGTATTACTAACGACGGAAGATGCCGATGCACAGGGCATGGCTAGAACATCTAGGTTGCAGCCGCATCGAGCATCAAGTCAGGGACGATTAGAATGGGCTCCTTTGAGGGTTCCTTCAAGAGGTCGACAAGGGTGACAAAAAGGCTCGCCATACGGGCTTAGGCATCACTGAGCTGGTCTCCATGGCGTGCTTTTGAGGGGGGCGGGGCTGCAAATCTCCTTTTCCTCGAGCCTGAGGCTGCGCTATGCATGCGCCCTGGCCCACCTCAGCCTGCCCAGATCTTCCAAAATCCGTTAATTGCGGAACATACCCACACCTATAGTAGGATCCCCAATATGACTTAAAGTGTATATATTCCTTGATTAATGAGCTTTGGAGTCTCTGGGTGCACCTGTACAACTTGGCAAGTGAGAGCTGAGTTCAAACTGCACTGATATCACACGCCGCTGTACATGGCATCTTCGGTGCCCCAAAATGTGGCGCTGTCGTTAAACAGCTGGGTTGTGACCCAGTCTTTACAGTCTTTACAGTGCAGAAGGCATAGAAAACGAATTGAGGTGATCAAAAGTCGAATATGAACCACCATAAACAGCAAACACCCCAGAGACCCTAAAACCTATTCCCTATAGGCCCTAAATCAAACCTATGACCTACATTCCGTACACTAACCCTTATCGGATACCGCGCGCATGCGTATCTGGCCGTGGCATTTCGCCGGATTCCGCCGAGCATGCCAACGTCCATGTTCTCTTGGGCAGCGGGAGGGGGGGCTGATGGGGAGTGCTTCAAGAACGACTCCTGGACTGCAAACACGCAAACTCCCTGACAGTTGCAATACTTTGGGGACCCTCGGTGAAAATCCGCTCCTCCATATGGTCGTCTGGTCTCCGTGACAAAACTTCCAAATGTCCACTGTGATCTGCGTTTTTGGATAAGAGCATCCATGCTCAACTGGGCGGGCAAAGTCTCCGGTGGTTGCAATACTTTGCTATCCGAGCATACATGCTTAGTAGAAATGACTCCTTTTGTCTTGTGGAATCCCCTAAAACCCTAAACCCTGAACAGTGGAAGTGGCTCAGGCAAAATAGTTCATGTCCATAAGCCCCAGCCCTGCCAAGACGTTCGGCACTTCGTGTAGTTTAGGGTTTAGGGGTTTAGGGTTTACGGGTTTTTGGGGTTAGGGTTTAAGGTTTAGGGGGTTTAGGGGTTTAGGGGTTTAAGGGGTTTAGGGGTTTAAGGGGTTTAGGGTTTAGGGTTACACAAGCACTGTCGAGGTGCTCAAAGTTGGTAAGGCTTACCAGGTGCACAAAATCCACAAGGCCAGATACGCACAAGCAAAGTTGTAGTACTCCTATACATAGTGACCGTACGCCCTAATTCCTTCAAAGGACATCTCAGTCGTCAGACGAGAACCGGCACAGCTTGCGAGATCGGCGAATCCTTAGTAGACGCATTCCGCTAAGGGTTACTAGAAGGGGTCTAGGGCTTAGGGATTTTGGGCTGCAGGGTTTAATGGTTTGGGGGTTTTGAGTTTAGGTTCGCAAAGGTTTTATCGGGGCTAACAAGGTTTCAGAAGGCAAGCAGGCTCTGGGGTTCTGGAACCCAGAGCATCCATACATACTACCATTATGGAATTAGGTCCCAAAAGACCATCCTTATTATGGCTTTTGGAACCTAATTCCATAATAGTAGTGTATATGGACCCTCTTGGGGAGGCTACTTCATAAGGCAGTAAGAGATCCGCAGGCGTCATGGGGTTCTACACGGTTTCAAGGTAAATCGTGAGCTTCATGAGAGTGCCATAGAGCTCTGTACACCGTAGGGCTGCACAATGTGAAAGAACAGCATAACATGACCTGAACCCTAACCCTAAGGCTCAAAATGGCCCAAAAGCCCTATATAATATGATGTTTAAGCCCAACAGCCTTAAACTATGAGTCCTTAGAGCCTTAGGGTAAACCTCGAAGCCCCAAACCCCAAACTTAGCACCCAAATGACTGCCTCCTGAAGGCGTCGATCCGTCATAAACCCCTAAGGCCCCGAAGGCCCGAAAACCCAATACCTTGAACCCCAAAACCTGAAAACCCTAAATAGCTCTCATAGTAGTCTGTAAAGTTAGTACCCCTAAAATACCCTCTAAACTGCCCTGTAAAAAGGTAACCCTGAAAGAAAGCCCTAAACCCTAAACCCCTGAACCCCTGAACCCCTGAACCCTAACCGCTGCCTCGTGGAGTCTTCGATCCATTGTGTAGCCCTCGACCATCGGACCGAAAGAGTCGATGAGCTCACAGCGACCTTGGGGTTCCTTTACGCGTTTAGGGTTTAGGGTTTACCTTAACCCCAAATAACCTACCTTTTATAGGACTTATATAAAGAAATCATATTAGGGAACCCTAAAAAGGTAGGTTATTTGGGGTCCAGCAGGGTTTAGCGGTTTAGGGGTTTAGGGTTAGGGATTCAAGGGTTCAAGGGTTCAGGGTTTAGGGGCATAAAACGAAGCCTTAGAGCATTTCTTGTAGGAATCCTTTCAGGAACCCGTACAGCGAAAGGAATCCCAAATCTAGAGGGGTCCCTTATGGGTTCTAGGGCCCTCTAGGGCCTCTTTCAAGGGGCTACGTACACACGCGCGCGCGCGCGGGTGTGGGCGTGTGTGTGTGTGTGTGTCTGTTTTTCTTTAACTGCGTTTTAGGATTTAGGGCTTATGCATCCAGTTCTTGTTCAATCGGCTATCGGTTTTTAGGTCTTTAGAAACTGGGTTTGTCGGGGTTTCTGCAAGGGCTCCCATGGAACTTTGGGAGTCGGTAGTCGGAGTTTGAATTCTCGGCGTACCTTTTGTTTTAAGGGGTTTGAGGTGTAGGGAATTAGGGTTTAGGGGTTTAGTGTTTAGTTGTTCAATTCGTTCTTGTGGTTATATTGGCTCTTGTACGGATTTTACAGGGTGTTATAGGGATGATATACTGGGTCCTTAAGATGAAGATCCGCCCATTTGAGGCTTATATCTAGGTCTAGGATGCCCAGTAACCTTGGCCAAAGGAACCTAGGACTACAAAAAGAGAAAAGAGCCCACTAGGAGGCCTAGATGTTAGGGTTGAGGGTTCTACGTTGCTGCGAAGGGCTATAGGAGAGTACTTGCGGCAGCTTTCCGAGGGTTCCAAAGTTTAGGGTTTATAGGGCTTAGGGCTTAGGGTTTTCATGTTGAAGTGGTAAGGAGTTTAGTAATCTAGGGGTCTCAGGAAATAGTCTTAGTATCCCCTATTATCTCTGAAGCCTTATTCAATGCTAGAGGGATTCAGATTTAGCGTTGGGAGCTAAGCTTCAGGGGTTTGGGGGTGGCTAGGGGTGCTTTAAAGGGTTCCGTAGGGGCTGCAAGCCGGAAAAGTCCAGGGCTTTGGTTGAATTCGGGTTCAGGGTTCAGGGTTTAGGGCCTAATGTTTAAGAAACCTTGGGCCTTTATTAGGGTTCCTATTGATACTGTCTTGGGGTTATAGGCCCAGGGTTTCTTAATCAGGTTCCTACATTAGGGGAAGCCAGCTGCAAGCAAGCGACGCTCCAAAAGGCCTTCTTTCATGGAGAGGCCAGGAAGCTTCAGCTGCATCGCCTGGACCGGAAGCTACCCAACACATCCATGTGAAATGGAAATGCGTTACCCTGAGGCTGCAAAGGACTCCATAATTAGGTACTCGGCTTAGCAGAGTAGTTCTGCACCAGTACGTTATTTGGAAAAGTATATGATTTTCAGGTACTTGGACCCTTGCGTTACTGCTTTTCCCGTGATTATTAGCGGCCGCAGTGTGTCTACTCGCAGAAGAACCTCGCTTCACCTGATCTTGTCGGAACATGTTCGGCCCTTAGCTATCTGCCTGGCGGCCATCAGGACCACTCTTACGGATGGAGCCAGGGGCCCATAAATCGCATCTTGCAAGTGCAGCCCGTTGAGCAATGCACAAGACAAGACCTGTAAAACTAGGGTTTTCGGCGTGTATGATAATCCTAAACCCTAAACCCTAACCTTTCTGGTAGACTTTTCATAAAGAGTCGGAATGGCATTAGTATTCATTCCGACCTCCATGTTTTAGAGACGCCAGCTGCCACCACTAGGACCCGACAGGTTTCCAGAATCCCCCCTTTCAAGGCCACTCTACCACCGAGGCAGGCTCCTTATGTCGAGGTGCCTCTTCGGGCGCCTAGCTACGGCACGTTGAGGGTCTAGGGTTTAGGGGTTTAGGGGTTTAGGGTTTAGTTTAGGGTGAAGGGGTTTAGGGTTTAGGGGTTTAGGTGTTTAGGGGTTAGGGTTTAAGGGTTTTTTTTTAAAATGCAGTGCCCTTTTCCTTGCGTCTAGGGGTTTAGGGTTTAGGGTTTAGGGAAGGTCCTCTAGATGATCCCTAAACCTTCGAACCCTGGAGCCTCCAGGCTAAACATCATCGGTATCTACCGCTCCAAAAAGGTCGGTCAAGAGCGCAGGCCATGTATACCCTTTAAGGGCTCCTTAAAGGCTTTAGGGTTTAGGGTTTAGGGCCTTGTGGTATATGGGTAGTTGTCAAAATTAGGGTCCCTTTTTGGGTACCCCTAAATAATAGGTGCCGTATGATTATAGGGACCCAAAAAGGGACCCTAATTCTGACAACCACCCACATGTGATCAATGTTTGTGTTGCGCAGGATGCCTCTCAGGTTTAACCCTAAACCTGAAACACCTACACCCCTCTAAACCCCTAAACCCTAAACACCTCCACCCCGCAAAACCCTACTTTTCAAACGGTGCGCCGTGCCATTGCTGTCTTCCAGTAGTACTGGAAGCTGGCCCGGTTCAGGGTTGAGGGATCACATTGCCATGCAATAATCTAGTTCATGGTCGGGATAGTATTAAAATGTATCTTTCTATTCCTGATTGGGTTTAAGTACCCATAAACATCTAAAATGTTACCCAACGATGACAAAGTACTACCCACACCCTAAACCCTAAACCTGGCTAACCCAAGTGCATTACACCGGAGGTCCTTCAACTTCTCGTCAGCGCTGAGGGAAGTCCACGGAATGGTCATGGATGTGCGAACCTTCATCTCCGGCCGATGTTGCGCTTCATGATGCGACCCTTCTCAGACTATCTCAGACCAGAAAAGTGCAAAACAAAACCTCTGAACTAAGAATCTAACCCCCGAAACCCGAAAACCCTTGTAGAAATCGAGCCAAGCCTCGCCCTTGGGACGGTTTGGATTCCCGGTCTTCGCAAAGTTTGTCCAGTATGCAGCAATCGTCTTCGCAAGCAGCCATTCCTCCTGTGAACTGGCTTAGGGTTTCGGGTCTACCTAGATGCCCCAACTAGCCCCTAATATCCCACAATTAAATCTCTCTTCTTCAACAACCGGGCCTCAAAAAGTTCAAACTTTCCCAAGATAGAGCTAATATATAAGGCCAAAAGTTTAAAGTTCCCTCGTTCACTATCTAAGAAATTAAGGGCCATAATGGACTCTATGAAAGGGCCCTTGGGGGGGGGGGGGGGCCNGGGGGGGTCCTGGCACGCTTCGGGTTTCGGGGCGAGCCGGCAAGAAGCCATGAAACGCCAAAACCAGTTAATTAAGGAATATACCTTAAATAATCAGGGGATTCATATTATGATTTAAGGAATATACCTTGAATTATAATGGGATCCCTAATATGATTTAAGGTATGTTCCTTAATTAAGGGATGTTGGAGGCTCTGGGAGCCATAATAATGTAGAAACCTGATTAAGAAACCCTGGGCCTATAACCCCAAAATAGTAGAACTCATAATAAGGAACCCTAATAAAGGCCCAAAGTTTCTTAATCAGGTTCCTACATTATTATAGTACCCTTATAGATCCCGTATAGTAGCCCTTAGAGACCCCTTTAAAGGAACCCTAATAAAGGCTCAAGGTTTCTTAATCAGGTTCCTACATTAATTCGAACCCAGGCTCTGGTTTCTGGCAATGTCACCATGTGTAGGGGCTAATGTAGGAACCTTAGGGTTCCTTTAAAGGGGTCTCTAAGGGTTACTATAAGGGATCTATAAGGGTACTATAAGGGATCTATAAGAGTACCATAATAATGTAGGAACCTGATTAAGAAACCTTGGGCCTTTATTAGGGTTCCTTATATGAATCCTACTATTTTGGGGTTATAGGACCAGGGTTTCTTAATCAGGTTCCTACATTATGGGGGATACTCGTACCCGTGCTATTTTGCTCCGATCCTGAGAGAAATTCAGCATGCTTCGTGGATGGTCGTCTATCGCTGGGCTTTTGTATGCAAAAGTGCGTGCCCGTCTGGTTCGATGTTCCTTTCTTTCGCTCGCTCGCTCGCTCTCTCTCTCTCTCTCCCGCCTTCTCTTTGAGGGCGACATGGCTCAAGTGCGGCGGGGGTGGGGTGGTGGTGGTGAGTGGTGTATGGTGTGTGGTGGGCGGTGGGTGATGGGGGTGGGGGTGGCGGCGGTGGTGCGTCGGTGTCGGTCGGTGTCGTGGTCGTGGTCGTTGCTTGTAGTCGTTGCCATCGTCGATGGTTTGACCGATGTTGTTGCTGTTGATGTCGGAGTTGATATTGCTGCTTTTGGCGGTGATGATGATGCTGTTGTTGCTGACGATGAAGCTGCTGATGATGATGATGATGACGACGATGATGATGACGATGATTGTGAATGATGATGCTGATGATGATGGTGACGACGACTACATGGGCTCTGCTCTTCTTATTGTCATCGCTCTTGTCATGTTGTCCTTTTGTCTGTCGTGCCGCTTCTTCAGCGGAAATAAGGCAGCACACTCACAACCCACAACACGATTGGGCTGCCTTGTCAGACAAAGGCCATCCGCCTTCAGAAGCTCCTTGAGAAGCCTGCCAGCCTCAACGTGCGACAGCGTGTATGGCTTAGGGTTTCATTAAGGTTTAGCGTACTTCGATCCTGCTAGCAGCCCTGCCCTGACCCCCAAAGCTTGCTGTCTGGTTGCCTGAGCAATCCATCACCCTTAAAATCCTAGACCCTAAGCCCTTAAACCCTAATCCATCACCCTTGTAAGGCCGGGACCATCTCCCCCAAGCCAAACAAAACCGAGTTCTGCTGCGTGACTGGCGCCAACAGTGCCGGCCTGGAAATCGCATCTCAGTAACAACTCAACAGTTTAGGCTTTAGGGTAGTTTTGCCTTCTTCTGTTGCATCTGCGGACACCAGCGTGAGAATCGTCCGTCACATCTAGCCACTTTGTTCGTGCACTTCCTATGCAAGCAGCTCGTTTGCAAGCCAGGCGTAAGATGACCGAGAAATGGGAGTTTCCGAAAATTAAGGGTGCCTTATTTTGGGGTCCTTGTAATAAGGATCCTACTATTTAGGGTACTAGTTTAGGGGACTCGGAAACCCCCAAATGTTCCCGCCTGACCGAAAATCCCTGCCCAGCTGGGCGCATGTGCCCTTGGCGTTTGGCAAAACTCGTAGAGAAATGTCTCCTGCCAGAACACAACCCACGATTCAATAATGTAGGAACCTGATTAAGAAACCTTGAGCATTAGGGTTCCTTTAAAGGGGTCTCTAAGGGTTACTATACGGGATCTATACGGGTACTATCAGGGTACTATAATGATGTAGGAACCTGATTAAGAAACCTTGGGCCTTTATTAGGGCTCCTTATATGAATCCTACTATTTTGGGTTTTTTTTGGCAGGGTTTCTTAATCAGGTTCCTACATTACCTCGCGAACGACTCGTGATGGGAAGTTATCAACACGTGATGCGATGTCCTAATGTTCTAGTGCACTGAAGCATTGCACAAAGCTCTGTGCAAAGCAAACCCTTGTGGCTCCTTGCTGCTCATCTTAGCGATTTGATGAGCGGCACGGAGGGAAGGACAAGCGATGGCATAGTCTCCGTACACTTTTGTCGCCGTCCAATACCAATCGGTGGATGAAGTGTTGCTCGCATCTGCATAAACAGCAAGGACATCATCGATCTTGTCGCTGCTGATGTTGAACATATCCGTAGTCAGGAGAAGCTCGAAGTCTGCTTTGGTCATGTTGGAACCTAGCAGGTGCTGCACGTTTACGGAATGTACCTCAAAACATATATACTTCGGATCCTTCATAGTTTGGGGTTGAGTTGATTTCCTAGCTTATTCCAAATATACTCGACTGCCACCAAAACGGCCCACAAGCCAGCACACAACAACGCGGCTAGTTCTCTAAGCTCGTGTCCGCTTTTGAACCACCAACCGTACATCTCAACCCTGAACCCTACATACCCAAAATCCTCATCAAAACCCTGACCCCAAATCCCAAAACCTGAGCCCTAAACCCTAAACCCCTAACCCTAAGCCCGTAAACCTTAAACCCCCAAACTCCTAAGCCCTAAACCCTCAGAGGGAACCCTCCCTTCGAAATCCCCTCGCCACAACCGCGGCCTTTATGCAACAGCTCGCACTTCGGAGTGCCCTCACAGCTTGCAAGGACCGTCCCTTCGTCCTCTCAGGGGCTGAGTATCCTAAAAACACTACTTGAGCTTCTGAGAAGCTGTTGAGTTATACGGTCGATGGACAAAATCCTGCATGACCCTAAGGACCCTAAACTATGGGAATTATGGTATATTCCTTATAATGGGTAATGCAGGATTTTGTCCATCAACAGTAGTAGGATTATAAAAGCCCCAAAAGGGGGTACAGGTTACCTAAACCCTAAGCCTCTAATGCCTAAAACCCTAAACCGGCAACTAAGTCCTTGTTGAAGCCAAGCATAACGTGAGCATCTCGGTAGAATGCGCCTGCAAGGGCAACCCGGACCAACACAACCAGAGTTCAGGCGAATAGGGTTTTCGGATTTTTCGGGTTTAGGGTTTAGGACCCTAACATAGGGGGTTTAACAATTAGAACAGGGTTTTGGGGCATCTTATACTACACTTACAATAAGGAACCACACAAAATAGTATCGGCAATTATGTAGGCCCCTTATAGTAAACCCTAAACCGTAAACCCTAAACAAAGACTTCATTCAACCCAGTGGCCTGAAGATAGAAGTTGCCAAGGCAAGGCAGTGAGCTGCACACCATCCACTGTTGGACTGAAGAAAGTTCCGTAAGCCTGCGGTTTTCGGTGGGGTCTTTTGATTTTGGGGGCTTCGGGCTCCTTTAAGGGATCTATAAGGGTAGGAGATTCAGGGTTTTGGTGGGAGATTCAGGGTTTTGGTAGGAGATTCAGGGTTTTGGTAGGAGATTCAAGGTTTCTGGAAAAATGGGATTTCGGGCTTAGCATCTCTATCTCACGATCACCTCATTCGCAGTACTGCATAGTGTGATAAAGAAATGGTTTCCGCCCTCGTACTTGAGGCTCATGCTCACCTAGTGCTAACAACTCCAATGCCGACATGTCAGCAACAGTTCTGCTTGGGCAGCAGAGGCCGTGCAACCGTGCGGATCTCTCTTTTTAGCTCGGCTTGTCTCTGCCTGAACTAACTTCGTGAAGCGCTGCAACTTATTCAATTTAGGGTTTAAGTTTAAGGTTAATCTCATGATCTTCAAGGTTGCTCTCTGCAAGCACAACTCGCGAGCCGAGGTTGCTGAATCTAAGATTTATAGGATGGAAATCTTAAGGTTTATAGTGCTTCGGGTCAACACTTCCAGCTCTGATCGCGCCTTCCATCCTTCTGGCAGAGGCTCCTTGGTTGCAGAGTTCATAAGCCAAAGAAAAGCCTAAAGGAAGCTCTGTGAGTCCACAAGGAATGAGGGTAGTTGTCAAAATGAGGGTCCCTTTTTGGGTACCCTAAATATTAGGTGCCGTATTATATTAAGGACCCAAAAGGGACCCTAATGTTGACAACCACCCATGAACCTTACCGGGCACCCCAAGCCTGCCAGAACCCCACAACCTTAAAACAAAGTTGACTTGTTCAGCTACTGAGATCTGGGTTCCCCAGTAGGCCCCTCGTACTAAGGGTAATATTTCCGTAGAAGCCAGAAAGTTGGAACATCATTATCCTCATGCCCTTATTGTAAAGTATAAGGGATCCTAGCACTAATCCTCCTACATCCATGTTCTAACTTTCTGGGGTTCACTGTAACCACTTGTCATTACTCTGTGTACTACGATTTGGCTTTGATTTCGGGAACCCAAAACAGAAAAAGTAAAAGGGTACTACTGGGTAACCTGGCTAAGGTAGAGGCCTACGTTAAAAAATGAACATGAAAAGCTCTGGAGCAAACCTTTAATGGTGATAAAAAATGAATATGAAAATAATAACCATAAAGCTACTAAGGCTCTGGAGCAAATCTTTAATGGTGATAATGTGATAAAAAATGAACATGAAAATAATAACCATAAAGCTACTAAGGCTCTGGAGGAAATCTTTAATGGTGATAAAAATGAACATGAAGATAAGAACCATAAAGCTACTAAGGCTCTGGAGCAAATCTTTAATGGTGAAAAAATGAACATGAAAATAGTAACCATAAAGCTACTAAGGCTCTGGAGCAAATCTTTAATGGTGATAAAAATGAGCATGAAGATAAGAACCATAACCCTAAACCCTAAACCCTAAACCGCTAAACCCCTAAACCCCTAAACCCTAAACCCCTAAACCCTAAACCCCTAAACCCCTAAACCCTAAACCCCTAAACCCTAAACCCCTAAACCCCTAAACCCTAAACCCTAAACCCCTAAACTCCTAAACCCCTAAACCCCTAAACCCTAAAGCTACTAAGGCTCTGGGTTCAGTTCCACAGTTGCCAGCCCGGTAAGCTCATCGCCCTCCATATCTTCGAGGCATGCGACGGGCGAAGTTACCTCTCTTCTTCTAGGGTTTAGGGGTTCCCTTAACGGGGTCCTGTAAGGATTCCTTGAACGGGATACAAAAGGCTTCTAAGGGATCTAAGGGTCCTAGGACTCTCTTCTTCAACAACCGGGCCCCAAAAAGTTCAAACTTTCCAAGATAGAGACAATATATGAGGCCAAAAAGTTAAAGTTTCCCCGTTCACTATCCAAGCAAATGCACCCAAAGAAGCTTAATAGACCGAATATCTAAGGTCAAAAAGGTCAAAGTTCTCCCGTTGGCCAAACAAGTTACCGAAGCGTTTCCGCAACCGGTGGCCGAAATGAGCTCCGAAAACCTGGGTCACAGTTAATCATCGAGACCCTTCGGGGGTGTAGGAGGGAGGGGGTAGGGGACTATACTTCCTTAAATAAGCCTTATTAGGTCGCTATGAGTGAAGGAGCTCAGTCTAGAGAGTCCTTCGAGCTTCAAAAATGCTCGAAGGCTTCGGGGTTCAGGATTTTAAGTTCAACACAACTACCTTAAAAAAGGCAACGCATCTCAGTTATGTAATGTATCCTAAATTAAACGCCGGTCCTGAAGAACAACCAAGAAACTGCCGTTCTGCATCCTCCATTGGCTGGGCATTCCAGTAGCCTGGGCTTTAAAGTAACCAGGGAGAAAAAAGTATAAACTTTTATTTCAGAATGGTTCCATTAAGAAAAAAGTATGAAAGTATGGTACTCTAAAGCCCAGTAGCTGAACGCCCCAGACTCCATGATAGCGCTATGGAACAAGGGCCTGAGCTTAGGCGTTGGGACTTAGGGCTTTAGGGTTAGGGTTGCATGAGGGATCTGCAAGGGTTGCTACAGAGCTTAGGGGTTTAGGGCTGTATCCATTGTTGAGTCTTGGGGTTGTGGGGCTTTAGGGGTGCATTGTTGAGTATTTTGGCCTGAGCAGGGCTGGGATGGGTCTTCTGGCCTTCTGGCCCGCCTAACTACACCTCTGAGGGTCTGAAATGCTATACTTCGACCATCGTGGGCGCAGGGTTTACGGCAATCCTTGCGACTTTAGCTGCTCCCTAGCCTTCCAAGTGCATATCCCGGCGGCCAGCTTTCGGGCGAGGTGAGGTGCACAGCAATGGAACCAGCCCCAGCACTCTCACCAAAAAGCACCACCTGCACACAAGCACCGGGACGTATTCCTTGCGCGGTTTCCGTTTCAATTTTCTCGTCTTTTCTGGCCTTCTTTGCGTGGTTTCCGACTTTCTCTGGGTTCCAAGCCATCTCAACCACAACTAACCAGGTTGATATGGATTCTCTTGCTATTGCCGAGACCTGCAAGCAGCCCCCCTGCATGGTGCCATGCTATTGTGAGTGTCAGTGGAAGATTGCGTGATTTCTTCGTTTATTGTATATTATCACTGATTGTAATTAGTGTCTATATGTACAGAACACACACAGATATATATATATATATACACGTACATTTTCATGTAATTACATGCATAATGCATAGATGTGTGCATGTACTCTATATATGTATAGTACGGGTGTGTATACATGTGTACTTATATATATATATATACATATTAACAATATTTATGCGTATCTACGATGACGTACTTACACAGTACTACCTATACACCACATGTACTCTACCTGGATCCCAGAAGTATGTAGAATAATAGCCTTTTATGGGTATTGGGCCATTATTTTACCTACTTTGGGGGGTTTAGGTATACTCCATGTACCCTAGGGGTTCTCTAGCTAAATGCTCGAGCGCCTTCTGCGGATCTCCACCGAATGCTGCGATGTTTCCTCAGAGTTGGGAAGCGCGGTTTAGGGTTTAGGGTTTAGGTTTCGGGTTTCGGGTTTACCGTTTCGGGTTTAGGGTAAACCCTCGGATCCGTCAGGAATCCGGGGCGCCGAAGACGGGAAACACGACAAGAGACCAACAGCTTAATTTTGTAGAATATCGGGTTTGTACTTTGTTTGCCGGGGTTTTCGGTTTAAGCGGATCTGCAAGTGTTTGATGAGGGGCTGCTTGAAATCAGAGGTGGGCGTCCCCACAACATCAATCCGACTACTTATATAGCACCGCACACAGAAGGCCCCCATTTTCCATTGAGTCTGCTGGAGTCTACAGTTTAAACCGAGTCAAAAACCGAAAGAAACCACTCTGCAGTTGCGGAACTATGCACCCACCGCAGCGCTGCTCGCTGGTCCTCGCCGGCTAGCTCTTAGGTTGTCGCAGCTATCTCGGCTCTCCCAGATATCATGACCTCCATGATTTACCATAAGTTTTTTGGGTACATTGTCGCAATTTATACAGGGACGATAAAATCTATATTATCACAAATTCTTCTGACGCCTGTATTCCCTCAGCTCCAAAACCTCGAACACAAGGCATGGATGCAAAATCACTTTTACAGTCGCGGGCACCCTAGAAAGCGCGGAGATCTTGGTCGACAGGGTACACATCAGAGAACCCTAGACCCTAAATCCCAAAATCCCTAAACCCCAAACCCTGAGCCAGCGAAATTGCTACGTAGGGACTTCACAGGTTCACAAGAACACCCCAGGCCCGTTCCATCTCAAAGTCAAGAACCCGCTTTGTCTTAGGAGTCTAGTTCATGGTTGGGATAGGATTAGGAATGTACCTTTTATGGAATAAAATCCAAAATGTTACCTAGCTATGACAAAGGAGTTAGGGTTGAGTGCTTCAGGGTTTAGGCTTCAGAAGAACCCTATGAAACGGCCCCAACAAGCACCATAAAGACCTGGATCAACTGCAGATTGGCAGAGACTGCGCCTGGCTTTTTGCTGTCCTGGAGGCCTTAGAGTAAGCCTTGTAGAACCCTGACCCTAAGGGTCCACAGGACCCAATAATTAGGTACTTGGGTTTAGGATAGTAGTTATGTAGCTCAATATTCAGGAGAGTATATGATTATTAGGTACTCGGACCCCTAGGGTGATAGTAATCGTGTATAGGGGCCCACAGGAGCCCTGTCAATATCCCTGACAGTTAACAGAACCCTTATAGGATCCTCATACCAACTTAACCTTTTACAAGACGACAACCTTCGCTTATAGTACCCCTTATTGTTTGTAGAACGCTCTAGAACCCTTCATCGAACACTGTATAGCCGCTTTATAGAACCCTTTATAGGACCTTTACAGTATCCCTCGATAGAACCCCTCTAATAGTAGCCCTTTGAATATAGCCGCACCTTACAATATGAAACCTTGAGCCCTAAACCCAAAGCCTTACACCACCCTAAACCAGAATCCTTGAGCCCTAAACCCAACGTCCTACACCACCCTAAACCAGAAACCTTGAGCCCTAAACCCAACGTCATACGCCACCCTAAACCAGAAACCTTGAGCCCTAAACCCGGTAGCTGTCCTGCAGGCCGTAATTGCCGGTGGATCCCTTGGGATCCCGAGATCTTAGCTGCTCGGAGCCTGCAAAGCCTGCAGGGGTGTTAAGGCTTCACGCTCTTAAGGTTCAGGGCTTAAGGGGTTTAGGGGCTTAGGGTCCCAGGGTTAAGCGGTTTAAGGAGTTTAGTGTTTAGGGTTCAGGGCTTAAGGGGGTTTAGGGTCTTAAGGTTTAGTGGCTTAAGGCGTTCAGGGCCGTCCTGGATCCCACATAACCTATATAACCCAGAGGGTCCATATACACTACCATCATGGAATTAGGTATCGAAAAACCATCCTTGTTATGGCTTTGGGCACCTGAATCCATAATGGTAGTGTATATGGACCCTCTGGGTGACCTAAAAAGCACGGGGGCTTATAGGGTCCAGAAATGCAGGAACTTGATTAAGAAACCTTGGGCCGTTTTTGGGGTTCCTTATATGAGTCCTACTACTGTTGATGGACAAAATCCTGCATTACCCATTATAAGGAATATACCATAATTCCCATAGTTTAGGGTCCTTAGGGTCATGCAGGATTTTGTCCATCAGCCGTATTTTGGGGTTTTGGGCCCTGGGTCTCTTAATCAGGTTCCTACATTAGGGCTTTAGGGGTTTTACAGGGCTTGGAGCTCCTGGGAGCCCCGGCCTTTAGAGGGATCTTTAGAGTGAAAAGGGTTTAGGGTTTAGGGTTTAGGGTGGCCTTTAGAGGGATCTAGGGGTTAAAGGGTTTAGGACTAAAAGGTTCCCCAAGGGTCCAAAGGACTTAATAATTAGGTACTCGGTTTTGGGATAGTAGTTATGTAGGTTAGGATTTTGGAGAGTATATGATTATTGGGTACTTGGACCCTTGGGGGTTAAGAGGTTTAAGGGTTTAGGGTTGAGAGGGATCTATATACGCGGTTCTATCAAAGGTTCAGGGTTTTGGTTTCTGGTTTGGGAGTTTAGGCTTCCTTTAAGGGGTACCCTCTACAGGGTAGGGTTAGCGGTGCTATAAGGGATAGTTTCTGATGAGGGTTAACAAAGAAAGGGGTTGAAGATTTTCGTGTTTTCGGGGTTTAGGGCTCCTTTGAGGGGATCTTTCATGGTTCTTCAAGCCTTCTGTATGAGATCTATAGGGGAGTATGGCTTCAAGGGGTTTAGGGTCTTGGGGTTTAGGGCGGAGGGTTTAAGGCCTTAGGGGGTTTAGGGCCTTAAGGCGAAGTGGCAGGTTCTCCCGAACTCTAGTGAACCCCAGAAAGTTGGAACATGGTTTAAAGATGATTAGTGCTGGGATCCCCTATACCTTACCTTAAGGGCGTGAGGATATTGATGTTCCAACTTTCTGGCTTCTACTGTAGGTTTACTGGGTTTAGGGGTTAAGGGGTTTACGGATGCCTAGGGTTTTAAGGTTTACTACTATTTCTGTTATCATTGTGGTAGGATTATTCTTCTACTCAGTATGACAATTGTTATGAATATCATTATTAATATCATTAGTATTGTTCTTAGTATCACTATGATTATTAAAGCTATTCTTATTCTTAAGATTATTGTTACTAGTACTAGTATTGTTATAGTTTAGGGCGTCCGTTGTGGATTCTTAGACTGCCATGCTCGGCCTAGAATGCCGAGGCGGTAGTTCACCGTGACAACAATCAGCTCCCCAGCAAAGTCCACCAAGGAGGTTCCGTTGAACATGTCCTTTAGGATTTAGGCTTTAACGTCTAGCGTTTTAGGGTTTAGGGTTATGTCCTTCGAAAATTTGGCCGAGCTCGATTACGGCATGAAGTTGAAGGTTTTAGGTTTTGGGGCATGGGGTTGAGATAGTGTCAACAACACAGTGCTCCGATTGAGTGTCCCACCGCACGTGCCGCCGACGCCGACAATTTCTTGCTGTGACAGTCACAGACAGCCAAACCCTAAACCCTAAAACCTGGAAACACAGCTTCTCACGTCCCTCTCGCTGTACGCATGTCCTGAGTGCCGCCGGTGACATACGAACCTCCGTGAATCCAAAACATCACCTTGCAGGGGAGTGGCGAGCTTTGGAATTGTACAGCATGATGCTGGACTTTTTTGCTGCTGCATGAGTGGGGAGGGCTACTACAGGGCCTAAGGCTCCGTTTAGGTCTCTGGTTCTATAAGGGCTACCTTGCAGCCGCCAGGGGCCCCATTTGCCACCAAGAGACCGTACATTTTCGGCATTGCTTTGCGGTCCAAACCTTGCCGTGTTAAGACGGCAAGAAAGAGGATCCCTTTTGGTGGCTTCCTCTTCAAGACGGTTCCGGCTACGGCTTACTGTTTAGGGTCAAAAGGGGTTGGGGTCTAGGGATCAGGGTTTGGAGCTTAGGGCTTAGGGCCCGAATCGAACAAATCCAACAAGGATGCCTCACTTGGACCAACTTGGACCAAGTAGCATTCAGGAACAAACACGACTCGGAGCCAATGATGCGCTGCCCCTTCACCTGCCAAGCAGCCCAAAGAGCAAAAAGGCACCCCCTTAGGTTTTATAAGTCATTTTAAGTAGGAGTAAGAGAAATACATTAAGTCACAATGTTCAGCCATCTGCAATTTGAGGTAAGCAATCCAAAACCGTAAACTCTTAATGAAGGGATCCAGGGCTTTCTTAGAGTTCTCGGCACAGTCCTGCATAGGCTTGGCTTAGATCATAGGACCCTTAGGGACGTAGGGGGACGGGGGGCAGGGGGCCTTAATACCTATAATAAGAACTTAAGGAAGTATCGTCCCCTACCCCCCTCCCCCTTACCCCGCTAAGGGTCCATATGAATTGGATCTGCACGCCTGCATGCAGTTCTCCCCAAACTTTTGGGCTTGCCGTTCCTCAATCCTCAGCTCGGCAGACACGCATACCTGTGTGCGTCCATGCCCTGCCATGCCATGCAACCTGTATTTCATTATGATGGTCTCTTTTGCAGATCTAAAAAAGGTACACTACCCCCACCTCCCCTACTCTACCCTACCCCTACCTCCCCTACTTTACCCTACCCCTACCCCTACCCTAAACCCTGAACCCTAAACCGTTTGCAGATCTAAAAAAGGACCCCAATGTAGACAACCATGCGTGTTGGACATCGGTCAGGCAAGCATCCATGGAGCTGAGGGCTGGGGAGGTGTCCATCGCAAGGTACCGACAGGTGCGGCTGCATAAGGAATTCCTGGGGGTTTAGGGCTTAGGGTTGAGGGCTTAGGGTTTTGGGGTTTGGGGGTTTAGGGGTTTTGGGGCTTAGGGTTTGGGGTTTAGGGAATTTAGGGGCTTAGGGTTTAGGGGTTTAGGGTTTAGGGTTTAAGCCCTAAGCCCTAACGGCTGACTTCATTACCCAGAACCTCCAAAACCCCTTAATTAAGGAATATACCTGAAAATATATTAGGGATCATAACATAATTTAAGGTATATTCCTTATTTAAGGGGCTCTGGAGGCTCTGGGTACCTTTTGGGTCAAGAGTCAGGTTGTTCTTGTGCTTCATGGTTCCTTTCGAAAGAAGTTGTTGCTGAGAGGGCGGGGGGTACGGATTTTCTGGGGTTCAGGGTTCACAAAAATACCGAGGATATCAAGGTGTAGCGAATCTTATGATATAATGCTAAAATTACGGCTTCTTATATGATGGTTTTGGGTTTCTTATGGAAAATAGCTGAACTACTGTTTCTCATATCTTACAAAATGGGTTAGGATTTCTTATATGATGATGTAGGGTTTCTTACGTAATGGTCTGGGCTTTTAAGTAACCAGGGAGAAAAAGTATAAACTTCTATTTCATAATGGTTCCATTAAGAAAAATGAATTAAAGTATGGTACTCCAAAGCCCAATGGTTGAGAAGCATGGAGCTTCGAGTGATCCAAGAAACCTTGAGGTCGATCTCTCGAAGCTTACTCGCTGAGAGTCCAAAAAAGAAGATACCTTGATATTTACGGGGTTCTGTAGGGTCTAGAGATTAGGGTTTAGGGGGTTAAGGGCGTTTATAGGGCGTATAAGGAGCATACGTTGAAGTATAAGGAGCTTGATGTTATGATTTCAGGCATATTCCTTCTTCAAGATGTACTGAGCTCACTTGCTTGCCCAGGATCCCAAATACTCGCAAGTGCTGGTGCTGCAACGACCGCGTACAGGACCTTCCGCAGTTATGACCAGGTCCCCTGTGCCACCTGAGAGGAGCTTCTCTGACCCAAACTTCACGGAGCTGGTCTCGTTCACAATATTGTAGCGGCGATACCAAACTATGACGAAGAGGCTCGGTATGTACTACTACTATGGAACTAAGTCCCCAGAACCATGATGAGGATGGTCGTTCTGGTCCTAATTCCAGAATGGCAGTACATATGGAGCCATGGTGTTGGAGTGTATACATATGCCTATATATACATATAAGGATACATACATAGTATGTGTATAAACATATGTATGTATGTATGTATGTATATATGGGTGGTTGTCAAAATTATGGTCCCTTGTTGGGTACCCTAAATAATAGGTGCCGTATTATAATAGGGACCCACAAAAGGACCCTAATTTTGACAACTACCCATATGTATGTATGTATATATACTTATGATAAGGGACCTTCCAGAGGATGATTTTGAGAACTGTCCAGGCTCCTCTAGCCCCTGACATGAAGCACACAACGCCTGCCTGCTATCGCCAGGAGAAGATGCCAAGCTCGAAGCAGCCAGTTCATGAAGAACGCCATGGTGCAGCTGTTTTCGTGTTTTGCGCTCTACTCGGTCTGCGCTCAGGCTCAGTTGTTTTCGGTTGTTTCGGGATTACGGTTTCGGGGCTAGGGGTTCCCGACTTGGCAACGTAAAGCTGAATGCAGAATGATGCAATGTGGCTTGAGAACTCACGGACGGAGAGTGTCGGGAGCAGCACTGACTGAAAATTGAAGGTCAAAAACTGGGTAGCATTTTGTCCCCTAAGACAAACTAAACCCTAAACCCCTAAACCCTAAACCGCACTTTGTCCCCTAAGACCTCATGAACCCTGGATTCCACGCCCTACCTTGCGTCCTGAACCTAAACCCGGGATCCCTACGTCGCAGTCAGCCCTGAACAAACCCTTAACAAGAACCCAGTGAAGTGGGTTTAGGGGTTTAGGGTTTAGGGTTTAGGGTGCAAACAGCATCTGCACGAAAGGACCCAAAGAGCCCAAGAACTACCCCGCAAAAACGAATATACCTTAAGCGTGTCTTAGAACATTCGAGGGGCTCAACAGCCCAAACATACAGAAATTAGAGTGTATTGGGCTCGCTGGGAAGCCCGAGACTCCGGCTGGACGGAGACCGGCTGCTGATCCGGCAAACATCGCGAGGTCCATTCCGCCCGGACAAAGAGATTACCATCCTGCTTTGGAGTTAGGGTTTAAGGGTTCGGGGTGTAGCCTTAGGGGTTCAGGATTTAGGGTTTAGGCTTCAGGGGTTCAGGATTTAGGGTTTAGGCTTCAGGGGTTCAGGATTTAGGGTTTAGGCTTCAGGGGTTCGGGGGTTTAAGCTTCGGGGGTTCGGGGGTTTCGGCTTCAGGGTTTAGGGTTTAGGCCGGGCACCAGCGTCCTTGCCCTCAACAATCTGGATCGACGGCCCTTTAGCTTGTTGCACTGTCAGTGGCGGCACCTGATCTCAGCGGCGAAACCCGGTCATTTAGGGACAAAATTCAGTACTTCATTGCACACTTTGCGACTTTGTGGGAATCGGTCAGGCGGAGATAGAACGTTGCTAGCGAACTCCGGGCAAGCCTATAGATCTAGGAGAGCAGAAGGCGGAGAGGGCAGGCTGCACAGGCAGTAGTAATACGGCTGATGGACAAAATCCTGCATGACCCTAAGGACCCTAAACTATGGGAATTATGGTATATTCCTTATTATGGGTCATGCAGGATTTTGTCCATCAACCGTAGTAATGATGAGAAGACTACAAAGAAGACTCATAATCTCGACAGAATTTTGTTAATAGCAATG
The DNA here is from genome assembly GCA_003297005.1 of Symbiodinium sp. clade A Y106. Classification (NCBI taxonomy): domain Eukaryota; class Dinophyceae; order Suessiales; family Symbiodiniaceae; genus Symbiodinium; species Symbiodinium sp. clade A. The sequence continues at coordinate 88,100 of BGNK01000293.1, read as the reverse complement.
ATAAGAACAATATTCGAAGAGTGGCGACCTGCCGTGCGGAGAACTCCAGCAAGGTCTGAGTCTGAGGGGCGGGCCGCGAAGAATGGAATGCTGGCGGCAGACACATCGTTCATGACCACGTTCCGTGTCCGTCTGGGCAGAAGGGTCGGGCACCAGATTTAATGTTTAGGGGTTTAGGGTTTAGGGGTTTAGGGTCTATCTATTTTTTGATATCCTCTTTTCCGTCTGCTGTTGCTAGGTTTAGGGTTTAGGGGTTGAGGAGCTTTTTTGATAACTCTGCTGACCAAGTAGAATGGTGGCTGGTCGCATGGCGATGCAGTGATGCAAACTAACATCAGGCCAGCAGCCTGCCCTGCCAAACTCTAGAACCTCGAACCCCTAAACCCTCAAAGCCCTAAACCCTAAGCCCTAAAAGCCCTAAACCCTAAACCCTCAAAGCCCTAAACCCTAAGCCCTAAAAGCCTAAACCCTAAACCCTCAAAGACCTAAACCATATCTCCCTCAAACCCCTCAAGCCCCAAACAAAGCCCAAGACCCCCAAAGCCCTAGACCCCCACCTTAAAACGAACCCCTTAAAGGAACTCTGAACAAAAACCCTTAACAAGAAACCCCTTAAAGGAGGTCTTAAAGGAAGCTTTAAAGGGAGCCCTTAAAGGAACCCTTCAAACGAACCCCTTAAAGGAACCCTTAACAAGAACCCCTAAAAGAACACCGCAAAGGAACCCCTAAACCCTAAACGAACACCTAAAAAGAACACCGTAAAGGAACCCCTAAACCGAACCGTGGGGGTCCAGAGGGACTTCATCCCCCGAGCCCCGGGCATCTCGGCTCGGAGAAATGGCAGGTTGTAGACCAAGCGACAGGGCCCGTGCCTTTTTGGGACTTATTTTTATGGTTCCTTTAAGGTTTTAAGAGGTACTATAAGGGTTGCTATAAGGGTTTAGGGTTCAATAAGGCTTCGTTTTGGGGGTTTCTGGGTAGCTTTTGGTTTAGGGTTTAGGTTTTAGGATGCAGGGGTGCACGTTTGGCTTTTTGGGATACGGGTTCTCTCAGGGCTACTGACAGGGCTACTATAAGGGGTTTAGGGTCTATAGGGAAAACCCCACTTCTTTCTGAATTTGGGGTAGTATATACCCCTGAACCTTAAACAGCATGTTCAACGATAACCTTCACAGTAGTCCCTGACATAACCCGAACCTAGAAACCCGAAGCACCCTTGTAGAAACCCTACAGGAGCCTTTAGAGAGCCTTGTCGTCCCCCTTAATTATACTAACCCTGATATCAGGTTCCTCAGTAACCCCTGAATAATAAGGGTGCCCTTGTTCCTAATATTCAATTTGAATAAGGAGTCCCCAAACTAAAAAGGGCAAAGGCGTAGTACTCACTCTCAGGAACCTGGACACTGGGAGGATCATGCGGCTTCGTAGTCAGAGGTATAAACAACGTATTACCGTATTGCTTATAATAACCCTAGTTAAGGTGCGTGCAACTGTACGCACTACGTCCTATGAACCTCCACGCAAGGAACAAGGCAACCAAGACAAGCAAGAACACATCAGGGTCAAGCCAAGGTCGAGTGTTCCGAAGGGGGTTTAGATTTAGGATTTGCGGGTTTTGCTTGAAACCTAGTTCCTAAGTGCCCCGGCCGAAGGAATGTTGCATTCCCTTTAACTTCCTAAGTCCGTTGATCCTCCTCTTTGTATAAGGCCCTAAACCCTGAACCTCTATAGATCCCTTATAGAACCCTTTCAGGGAATCGAACCCTTTACGGGGCTTTTAAAAAGTATAAACTTTTATTTCATAATGGCTCCTTTAAGAAAAAAGTATTAAAGTATGGTACTCCAAAGCCCAGTTTAAGGGACCCAAGTAGTTCCTAGGCCCCTTAAGAAGGGAGCTCTGGAGCAAGGCCCCTTGCTCTGCGGGCTGGCAGAAGACCGAGTTCTCCAAAGGAACCACCCGGTAGTCCTCCGAGTCGGCGCGGTGATACGGTTGATGGACAAAATCCTGCATGACCCTAAGGACCCTAAACTATGGGAATTATGGTATATTCCTTATAATGGGTAATGCAGGATTTTGTCCATCAGCAGTATAGGGTCACTACAAGTTGTTTGTTTTTGTTTTTTTTAGGGCCCTTTCTCGAGTCTGCAGAGTGCGCAACGAAAGCCTACGTGAGGCGGGCAGATCACCATTTCAGGCGATCAAAGGGCGTAAAGAAAAGACGACAGTTGGAGTTTGGGGTGTACGGTTTAGGGTTTGGGGTTTAGGGTTCTAGTTTAAAGGGGGAATCCAAGGGTTCTATAAAGGTACTACAAGGTTCCAAACCAGGCCCTAAACCCCCAACCCCAAACCCGTAGCCCCAAACCCGAAGCCCCAATCGATGCACTCAGCCTCGTCAGTTCCACCGGCAGGCCGACAGTCGATCACCACACTGTGATCCTGACAAGTGTCGAGTTGCAGGCTTGGGATTTAAGGGTTTGAGCTTATAGGGTTTATAAGCATTGAGGATTCAGGGTGGCTTAGGGGTTTAAGGCTAAGGTTTAGGGAGGGTTTGAGCTTGTAGGGTTTGCTATATAGGCACTGAGGATTCGAGGTGGCTTAGGAGTTTACGATTTAAGGTTTAACGGCGTTTAGGGATTTAGGGTTTGGCGGGGTTTGGGGATTTAGGGTTCAGGGCCTTGCCTGCTTTTTTCATACGGGGGCCAGAATGGTTGGAACAGGATTTCTAGGTGTTTTGGGGAAAGTATATGCTGTGATTGTATTCAGGAACTCTAGTTGACAGTACTGCTAACTATTCTCGGGCCCCTATACTACCTTGAGCCACAGGTGTCTTGCACCAATTTCAGGCCCTAAGCCCCTGCTCCCTAAACCGATATCCTCGCCTTGTCTGCGTCATTCTTGTTCGTCTTTGCGAACATTGCGCACTTCAGAAGGATGCAGGGCCTGACACTCTGACAAGTGCACTTGTCTCTGGTCATAGTATAGGAGGCTTGAATTACAACAGGCTTCTGGGGTATCCAATGGTATACTAGTGAACTGAAACTCAAAGGGCGCAGTATTACTGTCTCGTCTTGCCGTATAGGTAATCCAGCATGCGGTGATGCTGTTGGGTAGTCTTGAACTCTTTCGACAACCCAGACCCCCGGAAGGATCTAGAAAGTAGATCCCCTAATTTGGGGCCCTATACTACTAAGGGTACTTTACAGGAACCCCCATTAAGGGATCTACTTTTTGGATCCTCCCGGGGGTCTGGGAAGCTTGTGCAGTGGCACGTATCAGTAAGCACCACAAAGAGCACCACGAACCACAAGGTTGAGATATCCCGTCGTCCTTTCTTTTTAAACCCAGAGGGTCCCACATACACTACCATTATGGAATTAGGTCCCCAAAACCAAAATAGGGATGGTTTTTTTGGTGCCTAATTCCATAGTTAGGGTATATGGACCCTCTGGGAAAGTAAGCCACTAGGGTACCCCACCCAATTTATGTGCTTTTTGCTCCTGGGTCCTATGCCTGCGGCTGCATGGTGCTATCCAGGGCTAGATCCAAGGTAGAGAGCCACCAAATTTTGAGGTTTGGGGTTTCAGGACTTACTGTATGAAACTTCGTGATACAGGCCTTATCGCGCCCTCATAAAAACACTCAAAACCATCGGCCCCAAATAGCAGGCTGTCACCCAATGGTCTTGCGGCTTGACGTAGGCAATCGACGCACCGGGCCCGCAACGTGTGTAGAAATCGCCCAAAACGAGCTTCTGGAATCGGAACCTTTGCACGAGATTGTGTTGGTTTCAGGTTCAGGAATCCAGGGGCTGGTGGTTCAAAGGCTCAGGTCAGTGTGGAAAGGATGCAACATGGCTGCAAGTCTCGGCGTGCATGGAGGGATGCTCCTGAGCCCCTATGCCCCTGAGTCCCTAAAAACCAGAACTCTAGAGTCTTACAAGCAAATCCAAATCCTAAAGCTAAGCCACTAACTCCCGACACCCAAATCCCCTACAGCACCTTTGCTTTATAGGAACCTTCAAAGGAACCCCTTAGAAATCCTTCAATCAAACCCTTGAAGGAACCCTTAAAGGAACACTTAAAGGAATCCCTTAAAGGAACTGGAACCCTTCAAAGAAACACCTTAGAGAGATCCTTCAAAGCAGCCCTTAAAGGAACCCCTAAAGGAACCCTTAAAGGAATCCCTTAAGGAACCCTAAAGGAATCCCTAAAAGGAGCCCTTAAAGGAATCCCTTAAAGGAACTCCTAGAGGCCCTAGAGGCCCAGCCCTTAAAGGAGCCCTTAGAGGCCCAGAGAAGCGGAGCCCTTAAAGGAGCCCCTAGAGGAGGCCCAGAGGAGCCCTTAAAGGAACCCCTAGAGCCCTTAAAGGAGCCCGTCAGTTCCAGGCCAGTTCTGGGACCAGCAGAGGTGGTCGTCGCTGTGGCGTCAGCAAAGGAGAGCTGTGGACGGGGTCCTCCCATGTTCAGGGTATCTTTAAAGGGTTCCTTAAAGGGATCTAGAGTAGGGATCCTTTAAAGGGCTCTATAAGGGATCTATAGTAGGGTTCTATAGTATAGGTTTAGAGTTTAGGGTTTAGGGTATCTTTAAAGGGTTCCTTAAAGGGATCTATAGTAGGGTTCCCTTTAAAGGGGTTCCTTAAAAAAGGATCTATGGTCTATGAGGGTTACTAGGAGGGCTACTATGAGGGTTTACTATAGGGTCCTCCCTTGTTCAGGGCATAGGCGTTAGGGTAACTAATTGCAAGTCTTACCTATAAGAATTTACGGAAGCTAATTGTAAGGGTTTAGGGTTGCGGGCTTATTATAGATATTAGTATATTATAGGGTTTAGTTTAGTTTTCATGGTCTGGGGTTCAGGTTTCGTGACCCAGGTGAAGACTCCGCACTGTCAGAGAGAGAAGCGAGTTCGCGAGGTTTGACACAAGCCGGGTCATGCGTTGCCCTGTGGTCAGACCGCCCCAAACCCAAAACCCAAAGCCCTAAACTGCCCTACTGTAAACCCTAAACCGAGAAAGCAGCATCCGGGACGCGCACGCTCCATCGCAGAGGGTGTGTGGGATCCAACCTGATGCTCCGCGTCTCAAAGGGAATCCCAGAAAGTTGGAACATGGGTTTAGGATGATTAGTGCTGGGATCCCCTATACTTTACCTTAAGGGCAGGAGGAGAATGAGGTTCCAACTTTCTGGCTTCTACTGTAGGGTTTAAGGACTTGTGAAATAACATGCCGGGTGTAACAGGTAGAACTGAATATAGTATAAAGATGAGAAGGAACCGAAGGGGATGATGTAACAGTTAGGAGAGAGGTTCTGGGGCGGCTTATAGTGTGTATGATCAGGAAGCCAGACGGATGAGGTTCTTTAGTCTTCAGGCTTCCGTGTCAAACCTGCTTCCCTGAAGAGGCGACCCATGCTTCCTGCGACTGGGGATTCCCGGTCGCTCATGATTTGAGTCGCTTGCAACTGCTGCGGAATCCGTGATACAGACCCTCCGGCAACGCTTTCTCACATCGCAAGACTCTCAGCCGCCTTGGGCTAGATCCATGGCACATGTTGCCATAGAAATGAAAAATCATTCAAATGTGCGGCGCACCCATGAAGTGTAAGTGTAGGCTGCATACTGCGTCGGCAAGACATGTTCAGTTGTGAAAGACCGTGGGCGGCGCAGCAACTCTAATTCGGTTTCCTTGCAAGACTTAAAATGAGTTTTGACTCTTGCATCGCAATACAGCAGGGACTCCTGACCAGAGAAACTAGATTGCCTTGCTCTAAGTCATGCTGAGGCGCTCCTCTACTTAGGAAGAAGGTCATACGCGGAGGTATACTTTGGCCTCACTTCGGGCACTTAGAAGCTCTCAAGGCCTGTTCCCTGAGCCCGGACAAAACAGAAGACCGAATAAACCCAAAGACGCTCAACAAAATGTTCTCTAACAAAGCCCAAATCCTAAACAACCATGGAGAAACCAACTTTGCAGTAGCAACCTCTGCAGCAACTTACGGTAATAAGCCCTGCATCATTAGAAGTCGCGCTGTTTGGGCACTAGACGCCATAACTCGGGACCGCCCACTTGTCCAGCGCGGTCCTGGGCGCTGCATTAGGGGTTTAGGGTTTAGGGTTTAGGATTCCCCTTAGTAAGTTGGTTATAAGTAGGGTTATAATTGGGGTAACTCCATTTAGGGTACTTATAACTCTACTTATAACCTACTTACTATAAGTCCCCTGCCCCTCCAAGTAGGGTTTAGGGTGCGTCTTTTTGTCGTTTTGAAGAGCTTCGGAGTGTTAGGTTTTCTGGTTTTAGGGTTCCGCGGGGTACTATGAGGAGTACTATGGTGTACTCATTGTAGGGGCGGGGTTTTAAGCTTTTGGGTTTGAGGTTTTCAGGTTACTTTCCGGGTATGTGTTTAGGCTTTGGGGGTTTGGGTTTTGGGCTTTGGGTTTCGGCTTACTTTAATAAGGTCTCCAAAACTAGCAAAAGCTGTTTGGTTTTGTGCCGGGCTTTACGGGGTTTGGGGCGGCTTCGCCCTATCTGGTTTAGGTTTAGCATAAGGGGTTCAGGGGTTTAGCGGCACTCATCTCAAATCTCACCTTAAACGGGGCCTTAATCATTAAATTTGGTTTGGTGGAATTGTTACTACAGATAGACGGGAGCCCTAAGGAAAGTTCTTTAGAGTGGCCCGCGCAGTACCCCTTAAAGCAACCCTTATCTGGGCTTTTAAGTAACCAGGGAGAAAAAAGTAAGTAAGTATAAACTTTATTTCGTCATGGTTCCTTTAAGAAAACAAGTGTTAAAGTATGGTACACCAAAGCCCAGGTATACTAACCCCAAAAGGCACGGACCCCGACACCCTCCTAAACAATCAAGTCCCTAGCCCTCAGCCTCTAACCCGAAGCCCTCTTGCAGTACCCGGTCAATGAACCCTTGTAATACCCTTTAAAGGAACCCTCAACCCTCAAAGGGAACCCTGTTATAGAACCCTGTAGTACCCTCAAAAGGAACCCTACTACGGTTGATGGACAAAATCCTGCATGACCCTAAGGACCCTAAACTATGGGAATTATGGTATATTCCGTATTATGGGTCATGCAGGATTTTGTCCATCAACCGTAGGAACCCTTTAACTTACAACCCTACCTACTAGGGCCCCAAAAAAGCACGTAAGCAAAAATTAGGATAGGGATATCCCATATTAATATAAACCCACTTATAATGAAGTCGAAGAAGGTAGGGATATCCCTATAAAATGCTTATGCTTATGTGCTTTGGGGGTCCCTAAACCTACACCCTCAACTCCTACCCAGAGAGCCCAATACCCCTTAATTAAGGAATATACCTGAAATAGTAAGGGGATTCATATTAAGATTTAGGCTATATTCCTTAATTAAGGGGTATTGGGCTCTCTGGATACACCCTCTACTTAAACCCTAAACCCTAAACCCCTAAACCTCAACTTCGCGAATCCGCCGGGCGGCTGTGTCAGCTGCCGCAGCGAGGATAAAGCCTTGGCCGTCTCCCAAGTTGCCTGGGTTTAGGGTTTAGAGAGTTTGGGGTTTAGGGTTCCCTACAGTAGAAGCCCAAAAGTTGGAAACCCCATAGCCTCAATCCTTAAGACTAATGTACAGGGAATCCCAGCACTATTTGGCCTTAATCCGGTTTCCAACTTTATGGGGTTTGCTGTAGAGTTTGGGGGTTCAGGGGACTGGGGGTTCCTTAAAGGCTTGTATGAGGGGTTCCTTAGAGGGATGTATATGGGGTGTAGGGCTAGGGTCTACTTGGAGGATCATGGGACCTAGTGAATGCGGCTATTAGTTCCCCAATTGGAGTTATAAGATAGTACAAGTATAGCTTATGACCCCAGTTACTTAGTCCCATGTTCCCCCAACTAAAGTTTGGGGTTTAGGGTTTAAGGTGTACAACGTAGGGTGTGGTTCAGGATTTGGGGTTTAAGTTTCGGGGTTGGGGGTTTAGGGGTTGGGGTTCTGGGCTTTTTAAGTAACCAGGGAGAAAAAAGTATAAACTTGTATTTCATAAGGGTTCCTTTAAGAAAAAAGCATTAAAGTATGGTACTCCAAAGCCCAGGGTTTGGGATTTTTACGGCTTTTAGGTGTGGGCTCGGGCTTGGGGTTCGGTTTAGGGTGTAAATCAGGGCGTCGAAATGATAGTTCTGCGGTGCTCTCTGTTTAACGATTCCTTGAAAGGGCTCCTAAAAGCTTAGTTGCTGAGTTCATAAGCCCCCCGAAAAGTGTACACTTTCAGTTTTATAGTGGGTAATATTATCACCAAAAGTGTAAAGTGTATCCACTCAGCTACTAAGAAAGGGATCTATACAGGGTTTTGGGGTTTGGGGTTTCGGGGCCTGTATAATAAGACAAGGATTCTTTAAAGGACGCTATGAAGGCTGCCGCAAGGGTTCTACATGGCTTCAAAACCTTTTTCGAGAGCTTTAGGCTTGTTTGGAGGTTTAGGCTCCAGGGTCCAGGCTTCAGGCTTGTTTAGGGCTTGAGTCGATGATGCTTAATGTGAGTTTCTGGGGCTTCTATAGGGTTTGTATATAGGCTGCTCTGTAATCGTTGTGTAAGGCTCTATAGAGGTTGTATAGGGTTCCCACAGGGTTCTAGAAGGGTGACCAGAAGGCAGTTAAATGCGCTTTTCGGGTTTAAGGTTGGAGGTTTTGGGTAAAGGGTTAGGGGTTCGGCTCTTCAGGGCTCAGGATCTAGGGTGGCGCGCACTTCGAGTTTGCACGCAGCGCTCATCTCAGGGACAAGCGGCTCCGATGAATTTGGGATTCAGGGTTTAGGTTAGCTGGTTTCAGACAAGGCGCACATGCCTGGAACCCACCTGGGAGAGAAAGCGGAATGCAAGAGCAACATGGCTTGATTCACTCAGGGCTCTACCTAGTGCTCCCCAAAACGGTTTGGGGTTCATCTGCCCTGGCATTCTCAATGCTTCCCTCAGCGGCGTCATGCCGCTCGCTGGGATTGAAGCCGAAATCAGCCCACTCAAGAAAAGCGCCAGAAAATCAGGGACCCCAACAAGGACCTTTTTTCAGATGGGCGCCTTATTCTGAGGATCCCGACATTTCAAGAACACCTTTAACGGTAAACCCGAAAGCCGTATATCCTGAAACCCAAACCCTGTAATCCTAGATCTGTAAAGGCTTTAGCCCTAAACCCTCAACGCACACACACACACACACTAAACGCTGCAAGGCTAAGTCCTAAATCCCTAAACCCTACGCTGTTATAGTACCCTGTAGACCCTTCAACGAACCTCAAAAGGTTTCCGAAGACCCCAGCAGGATCCGATGGCTTTGAGGTTCAGGGGATAATTATAGGGCCCGTACGGTCTACTATATACATAAACCCTAAACCCTAAACCCTACTATGTACATGCCGGAACAAGGAAACCTTGGAGAATACTACTCTACCAAGGCCCCCAGATTAACCCCTTCCCTTCAGACCTAACCCCTAAAAACCCTTATACCCTAACCCACAACCCTAAACCTGCAAAGTTTAGAGTTTAGGGTTTAGGGTTTTAAACCCTAAAAACCTAAACCCAAAACCCTAAAAACCCTGATACCCTAAGCCCAAAACCTTGTTCTCCGAACCATACACCCCCCCCCCATGATCTTTCCTGCGAGAGAAGCGGCCAGCGCCCGGATGGCAATGGCCAGCGGCCCAGAGGAGCCTTCAAAGGTTTAGTGTTTAGGAGTCATAGCTCTTAGAGTTTAGGGTTCATAGTTCTGAGGGTTTAGGGTTCATAGTTCGTAAAACTTAGGGTTTAAGATTTAGGGTTCATCATGAGTTAGTCGACTTTATGGGCCTTGGGTTCATATAGTTCTTAGGGTTTAGGGCTTTATGGTTTAGGTTTAGGGTTTAGTGTTTAGGGCTTTGGGTTTCGGGTCTAAGGGCTTTGGGTCTGACCGTTTCGGGCTTTAGTGATCAAGGGATGACAAGAGTTCACTCCAGGGAAAATTTACTAACATACTTTTGCTTCAAGCCTGTGTATCCTGCCTTGGCAAATTCGGCATCGAAGACAACCACCTCCGCAAAACCCTCGCTGTTGGTGTTCCTTTTGGCCAGGCAGCTGCACGGTTTATGATTGACGGGTTTAGGGCTCAGGGTTCAGGGCTTGTAATCATGGCATTGCGTAGAACATTTGGAGAAGGGCGATTGGCAAGAAGGAGATCGGTGATGGGTTAGGGTTCAGGATTTAGGGTTCGGTGGTTGCTGGCAAGCCACAGCAGCCAGATGTGTCCAGTCCTGTAGTCATGATGTACACCGATGACAGTCTGAGCCGATGCCTTTGTGGTACCTGTGTGGGAATCCACCACCTCCACCATGTCCTTTCGGGCTTCTTAAGGTTTCTTGGGAGTTAGGATTTATCTATACCCCGCTTAGAACCATAATAGAAACATCATGTTCACTATTCTCTTGGGTTTTATATGAACAAAAAGTAATTCCTAAGGAGACTATATAAAAAGGGCTTAGGGTACCAGGGTAAACCTCAAGGGCCCAAGCCGTCCTGGGATGGTCGACGTCGCCTCAAAGAGATGAGCATGTGGAGCGGATGAAGCTCATGCCGATGTGTTGGACACAGAGTGACGACCTGCATCGACCCTAAACCCTAAACCCTGAAAATGAGGACGTTCGATACACCACTCGTTCCCTGAAATCCCCCTCGAATCGAACCCCGGTTCTACGAGACCATTATTGGTCGAAGGCCCAGCCTGCCCGGAATCTGTAGCTGCGTAGACAATCCACCCGGCATTCATAAAGCCTGGGATTGCGTTTAAAGAACTTGCATTCAATTGCCATATACGGGCTCCGTAAGGTTTAGGAAACTGACCCCAACTTAATCCTGCAAAAAGCTACCAACCTTACTTCCTTCTTATGGTCGGTTGTAAACCGAACCCAAATGCTCCTAAGAACCCATATGGGGGAGAGCTACCCGAACCATGATAGTATTTACTACAAGGGCTCCTAAGGCTTCAAAAGCCCTCATGATCAGAGCTCCTTATAACAACCTGGGCTTTGAAGCTACCGGAGAGAAAAAAGCATCAACGTTTATGTCGCCATGGTTCCTTTAAGGACCATGTCAAAACACACAAAGTATGGTACGCCAAAACCCAGTTATAATAATGTTTAGGGTTTAGATTAGGCCAAAACCCAGATAGAACAATGGCTCAGAAGCCTGAACCATCCCGTGCACATTGCTCCGCTTCTGGCCCCTCGACGGGCTGGATAATCTCAAGCCTCTTGTGCTTTAGGGTTTGAAGGCTCAGGGGTTGAGGTGGGCTCAGGGGGTTGAGGGGTTGAGGGGTTTAGGAGTTATTGGAGGGTTGAGGGGTTTAGGAGTTGAATATAGGGGCCTTAATAATTAGAATAGGGTTTAGGGGCCAGTATACTATATTTATAATAAGGAACCCCCAAAGTAGTATTGGTAATTATTTTGGCTCCTATATTACGGTTCAAGGGTTTCAGGGTTTAGGGACTAGGGCTTTTGAGGTCCAGCCTCTTGTGGGGCAGCGTAGGGCTCAACCTCCACGTTTTCACATAGGTGTGGCCGTTGAGAGAATACTCCGTGACCTCTTCGGCTGTTCTTGGAGCCCTTGAAAGATCAACAGTTCCATTCCTTGCTAAGAACATACTATACCAGAACAAAGCCCTTCAAACTACAAAAGTTGCTTTCCTTGCCAAGAACAAACAAAACTATGAGAAAAGCAGTATTTTCATGAGCGGCCGAGCCTGTGTGCCTCCTTGGTTTAGCAGAAGCAGCTTGTTCTTCCCAGGAAGGAAGCCAATGCCTGCGCTTTTGAGTAACCAGGGAGAAAAAAGTTAGTGAAAATGGGTAAAGGGTTAAGGGTTTAGGGATCAAGGGATACTGGTTCCTTTAAGAAAAAAGTATTAAAGCATGGTAGGTACGGTTTCGGGTTTAGGGATAATGGTTCCTTTAAGAGAAAATTATCAAAGTATGGTACTCCAAAGCCCAGATGCTCTTGAATGAAAAGTCGATCTCCGCTGTGGGAACGGCGGTCTCCAGGCTGACCGTCCTCAGGCCTAGTATCCTTGGCTGTTCTTGAAGGGTTTAGGGTTTAAGGGTTTAGGGTTTAGCGTTTAAACAAGTAGGCTGCTTGGTAACAAAAGTGTTCATAACTACTATCAAAAGGCTGTGCCAAAATGAAAGCTTTCAAGGACTCACTGTTTTTCGGATGGTGTAGTATACAAACAAGGAAAAACCCTAAACCCTACAGCAAACCCTATTTCCCAAAGGTTCCTGGGTACTGATATGGGGGATACTGCCCCAAATCATAATAGTAATTCCTAGCAAAGAAACCCCACATTCTACCATATAGGTACTTTGGACCCTTTGGGTTTCAAGGCCCAGTATCTGCTGGGTCTTGTTCCGGCCAGCCTCCTAAACCCTGAGCCCTGAACCCTAAACCCTACGGTAAACCCTCTTTTAACCCGACAGGAAACCCCAAATTAAGGCCCAGTATCTTCTGGGTCTTGTTTCGGCTGGCCTCCTCCTCCTTCCGCTCAAGAGCTGACTCCATCTCATGCTCCCCCAGCAGCTCAACTTCAGATTCAAAAATCGCCTTGGTGTGGGGGTTTCGGGTTTAGGGTTTGGGGGTTTAGGGTTCAGGGCTTCAGATTCAAAAATCGCCTCGGTGTGGGTTTAGGTTGTAGGGGTTTAGGGGTTTAGGGCTTGAGATGCAATCATCGCCTTGGCTTCTCAGGGCTTAGGGCTGCCTTGGTTGCTTTCTGGATAGCTTCTTCTTTGCAGTTTCCGAAATTTCCCAGATGATTAATGTCCTAGGAACCAACCAAAACAGAGCCAAGTTGCGAACTGGTCTCCAATCCTGGGTCTTGTTCAGGAACTTAACATTAGCTGCCATAACAAGGAAGGCCTACTCTTTACAACTTTCCCCAACCCCCAAAGCCTAAACTTAAAACTCTTAACCTGAAACCCTGAGCTTATCTCTACACCCTAAACTTGAAACCCAAGACTTAAATGAAGCTAGTAACAAGAACCAACAAAAAACAAGCCCTAACACCCTAAACTTAAACAAACTCTCATAACAAGAGCCCAGAAGCATCAGGTGCCTACCGTCTGCACTGCAAGCCAGGGCTGACGGCCGAAAGAAGTCGTGGGGCCAATCGGTCTGCACGACTTGCAAAACCATTCCTAGGTGGGGAAAACGGTGGATTTTGTGTTTCACTCTTTTTGGGGTTGAGGGTTTAGGGTTTGGTGTTTAGGTTTACAGTTTAGGGTTTACACCATTCCTGGGTGCGGAAAAAATGGGAATGTAGGGTTTTTTACGGTGTAGGTTTTGCACCATTCCTGTGGGGAAATGGAATCTAGGGTTAAGGGTGTGGGACTTGAGGGATCTGGAATTCTTTATGAAACCCTGGGGATTTAAAACTCGTAAATCAGACCCGTGCAACACAAGACTTTCTAAACCCATTACTCCTAAACTCTGAACCCGAAAACTCTTGCAGAGCAATCCTTACGTCCCAAGCCCTAAACCTCTTGTAGAACAGTCAAGACTCGATCATAGAGCTCCCTGGGCGCAATGGGCGAGTCGTAGTACTTCGGATCGAAGAGGAGGACGCCGATGGTCACCAGCCAGACGCCCATCTGAGCCTAGGGTCTTAAATAGAGATCCAAAGGGGTTTTATGAGAAGATTCTAGGGTTATTACACAGGCTCGAACACGGTATTCGGGTTTAGGGTTAGGCTCTAAGGTTTAGCGTTTAGGCTTCAGACTCGTGAATCTAGGCTTGAGGGCTTCGTGGTTAGCATGATGAAAGGGTTTTGTACTGAGGTTTTAAGTAACCGGGGAGAAAGAAGTATAAACTTTTATTTCATAATGGTTCCTTTAAGAAAACAAGTATTAAAGTATGGTACTCCAAAGCCCAGTATAAGGGTTCGAGAAGCATTACACAAGGGCTTTGCAGCGGGCCTTTTTTGTCTACGAGGGCGGGCTATCTCAGCCTACGGTGGTTCTAGCAGGTCTGATTGAGGGTTACTATAAAAGTTACCATGGGTGGGGGAATACCCAAAACCCAAAACCAATTCCCCCCACCAATGAAGGCTGTGCGCGAAAAAACTGCAAGCAACTTACGCAAAATTGCAAGCATCCTTTTCTAGTGTTGTTCGAGTAGTTTGAGCAAGAAAAGGGTAATGGCTATGAAGCAAAGCCTGCTCTCCAATCTGGTTGGCCACCCTAAACCCTAAACCCAAAACCCTAAACCCTAAAACCCTAAAACCCTAAACGCTTCGGGCCACCGGATAAGGAAGCAATGTGGCAACCAAGAAACGGAAATTCGGCTGAAGTTTTAGGCCCGGATAGCCCTACATCCTAAGAGGTTTCAGACCCTGGTAGCCCTACATCCTAAGAGGTTTCAGACCCTGGTAGCCCTACATCCTAAACCCCAAACAAAACGATACCCTAATTTCACTCAAAACTTCTGCGCTAAGACCCCTCTAACATGTAATGGCCAAGGAGCCAAGCAGGACCAACGGATGCACTTCCACGGTAGCAGGCTGCTGCTAAACTCCGAATCCTTACTTGTCCAGCTTCCACCGAAGTCCTCAACTCTAACCCCTTATCTAACCATAAACCCCAAAACGGTGTGCAGCTTAGCTACTGCACACCAAACATGGTAAAAAGAAGAGCCCTCAGAGCCTCAAACCAAGCATCCTAAACCCTAAAGCCCCCAAAGGATTAAATGATTCCTGCTCCATTGCTGATTTTGCATCTTCAAACCTAGCCCGAAATCTCTCATGGCACCCCCCAAAAAAGCCCAGAATTAAAAGTTACTTGCTCCACTACTAAGCATCTGGATTCTCGGGCATGAGCTCAAAGGGCAAGGCTTCTGCCGCAAGAACTGGCTCATCCGAGCTCCTACAGAGGCTTGTCTGTTGTGTTCCGTGAAAAATGTTCTATCACTGATTCTATTCTGGTTTGAGGGTTCAGCGGCCTGAAAAACTAGAAAGGGGGTACGTTCTGGTACTTACAATCTATGAGGGGATAGTCGGCTATGTTTATTAACTATTGCGACCAGTTTATTAATGAAACCAGGATCATTGGAGTTTGGGAGATGGGCCTTGTTTCGAAGGTCTTTGCATGGTTAAGCATCGTAATGTCTTGGAGGGAAGATTTTTGGGAAGACTAGGCTTTGACAAGAGTTGAAACTAAAAATCTTGTCAGAGTCTTCGGTACCCCTGTTTGGGGTTATACCCAGGATTCAAGAGGGCTTCACGTCAATGTGTTGATCTAGAGGGTAAGAGGTAGGGGACCTTTACAGATCCAGTTGCAATGGAATCCTTTTCATAGAGATTCCTAGAAGCTTCTGCATCCCTTAATCAATGGGTGTTGAGCACCCGAACTAAAACTCCAGAACTCTTCTTATACCCTACTTAAGTCCTCAATGCTAAACCGGATACCCTGAGCCTAATAAACCCAAAGCTCCTGTACAAATTAGACTATAAACCCTAAACCCTAAGCCCTAAACCGTCACTTAGAGGCTCAGTCTCCTGGGCGAGTCATCGATGCGCAGCTGAAGCTCCTGAACAGGCGCGACGACGCGTAGAATCAACGTTTACGGTAGAAGCCGAAAAGTTGGAAACCCAATAGCCTCAATCCTTAATTTAAGAGTAATGTATAGGGAATCCCAGCACTATTTGGCATTAATCCGGTTTCCAACTTTATGGGGTTTACTGTACTTGGAGAATCATTGGACTTAGTAACTAGGGCTATATATGAGGTATCTGTAGTCATGATTACTTATACCCGTTAAAGTAATTACTTATAAACCTTACTTACTAAGTCTCATGATCCTCCAAGTAGGGTTTCGGGTTTAGAGGGCATGGCCTGAAGATTCCACGGGGTTAAAGGGTTTATGGCCCATACAGTTTAAGGCTCCAGGTCCCAGGTCTCATAGGGTTTAGGAGGGTGGGGTTCACAAGGTTTAGGGCCTTGGGGTTGCAAGGTTCCCATATTTAGGCAGGTTAGACCTCTTACCTTACGGTCTGTTACGGAAGCATCTAACCCTAAACCCTAAACCCTAAACCGCCCTAAACCCTAAGCCGAATCTGAGCCCTGATCGTGCCGCCTCCAGGGATGCGCTGAGACGCAAAAGGTCGATGATCTGTCCACCTTCTGGCATGGACCTCGGGGCCCCCATAGGGTTTAGGGTTTAGGGTTCAGGGTTTAGGGTTCAGGGTTTAGGGTTTAGGGTTCAGGGTTTAGGGTTTAGGGTTCAGGGTTTACATAGGGTTTAGGGTTCAGGGTTTAGGGTTTAGAGATCCTTAACGCGCAAGCCCCAAGCCCTGAAAATGGAACCCTAAGCCCGTGGGCACCAGCGTGCGTTGCTAGAATACTACTCCTGAGTATGCCTGCATACGAATACAGTTGAAGAAACCTCACTTTAAAGGTCATACTACTTGGAATAGTGTCCCCGAGTATACTCAGAGTGGCACATACCCCAAAATCCTGTTCTAATCTTTAAGGCCCCTATACCCCAAGTAATGTTCTGGGTAAGTATGCCCCACATGGGAGTTTCCGAAAATAGGGGACCCCAATATAGTACCCTAAATAATAGGATCCCTATTATAAGGAACCCAAAATAAGGTACCCCTCATTTTCGGAAACTCCCACATAACCGTATACCCGAAACCCAACACTCGTACAGGTCCCTTAAAGGTTCCCTTGAGCATATGGCTACTTCTGTTGATGGGCAAAATCCTGCATTACCCATTATAAGGAATATACCATAATTCCCATAGTTTAGGGTCCTTAGGGTCATGCAGGATTTTGTCCATCAACCGTTCGGACCCTCTGGGCACTACCCTAAACCCTAAACCCTAAAACTAATATAGGGGCCCTGAATAATCAGACTATCGTTTTGGGGCCCGCTATACTATAGTCATAACAAGGAACCCGCCCAAAATTCTATAGCTAATTATCAAGGCCTATATTATAGCCCTTATAGATCCCTTATAGTAACCCTTTTAGAACCCTTGTAAAGGAAACCTAGGCCCCTATATTAGGGCTAAACCTGCGCAAGCACCGAGCGGCCACACCACCTGACCCGATCTGCAGTCGATCCAACAAGTCTCCTCATTGCGGCCTCTGCGAGCTCTTGTCATTAATGATTCCCCAGAGAGCCCAATACCCCTTAATTAAGGAATATACCTTAAATAATAAGGGGGTTCATATTATGATTTAAGCTATATTCCTTAATTAAGGGGTATTGGGCTCTCTGGGCTTGTCATTAATGATTCGGGGTTTCCTTTGAGGGCCCTTAAGGGGCACTATAAGGTTTAGGGATTTAGGGCTCAGGGTATAATACGGGGTTTAAGGGTTTAGGGGTTTGCGGGGTTATCATAAGGGCTCTACATGGACTCTTTGAGGGCTGGTTATAGAAAGGATTTTAGAAAGTGTTTTGGGGTTTGGGGTGCAGGTCAATATAACTGGAATTTGAAGCAACCAAGGAGAAAAAAGTAGAGACTTTTATTTCCTAATGGTTCCCGAGGAACAGGTACAAACAAATTCACCTGTGGAACTAACCCTTATAGTATCCTTGTAGAAGCCTTGGAGGGAGCCTTATAGTACCCTGAAAGGGGAACCTATAATAGGGCCCCAAAAAGCACATAGGCAAAAATAAGGACTGGGATATCCCATATACACCCCCTTATAATGAAGTCCAATAAGGTAGGGATGTCCCCTTTAAATGCTTGTGCTTATGTGCTTTTTGGTTCCCTAATATAAGAACCTTGCCTTCCAAGAAGGATGCTTGTAGCCAAGCGGGGAAGTTCCTCAGTTTCTTTCACACGGACGCATTGCATGGTTGCTGATCTCTCGGAAACCCTAAGGCCCTAAACGTCCCTCAACCCTAAGGCCTAGGCCCTAAGACCCAAGGACCCCGAACACGCCGAATTTTGGTAAACCCTAAACCCTATACCAAAACCCACCAACACTCGCTCTTTGTAGGTTCATGACAAGAACCTACCCAAAAAGGTAGGCTATGGTAGTTCAAGGTACACCCCCTAAACTTCCCAGAAACCTTTAAAGCCTAAGACCCTAAAACCCTCAATATCCTAATACCGAGAAAATAAGGACCTCACAAACCCCCAGGCGAGAAGCGACCATCGGGAAATGGAGCGAAAACAGTGGCTGCGATTTTTTGGGCTCAGGGTTTAGGTTTTGGGCTTGGGTTTAAGGGTTTAGGGTTCATAGGAGAGCCCGGAGAGGGGGGAGGGAGAACGTCGACAAAGCAAACGAAGAAAGAATTGGAGAGAACGCGAATTTCCGGAGACCCAGACAGAAAGAGAGAGAGAGGGAGAGAGCGAAAGAGATAGAGGCAGGGAGGCAGGCATAGATGGAGGGAGGAAGAATCCAGACTGACGGACGGGTCTACACGGAAACAAATCGGCTTACTGACAAGCCAACTCAACTCGCTGACAGAAAGAACACAAAGGACACACCGACATGGGGGGCTCTCTACATAATAGAGTCCCCGGTTGAATACCCAAATAAGGCCTCACTCTTGCAATGAGGCCGCAAACAGGGTCCTAGTTTACCCAGATTGATCATTAATTAGGGCCTACTGTCACAGACAGGCAAACGGGCGGAGTGGACGCAACTCGTCAAGGTGGGATTGAGAACACGTCGTATCAATCCTCACGGTCACCCCACACACCCACAAACCTACATGCGAATAAAACTGATGATAAACAAGCGCGGGTCGCACCTTTCTTACAAGTGTGCTCTTGCGTATCTCTATGAGTATAGATACTATTATAGACATACGTGTTTACGCTCAGGTTCGCTCATACACGCATGACTCACGGACATGCAGACAAAGATGCAAACCAACTCACCCACTCCCCTAACCCTAAACCCTACAGTAGAAGC
Organism: Symbiodinium sp. clade A Y106; assembly: GCA_003297005.1. Lineage (NCBI taxonomy): Eukaryota > Dinophyceae > Suessiales > Symbiodiniaceae > Symbiodinium > Symbiodinium sp. clade A. The sequence goes on along the minus strand of BGNK01000293.1, from coordinate 69,181 downwards.
CAGAAAGTTGGAACATCAATATCCTCATGCCCTTAAGGTAAAGTATAAGGGATCCTAGCACGAATCCTCCTAAAGCCATGTTCCAACTTTCTGGGGTTCACTGTAAAGCGCAGGCGAGACTCTCTGGACCTTTCTTCTCCCAGTTTTCAATCTGCCTCCCCGCAGGCATAGCCATCTGAGCTTCCAGGTCATGCAGGTGTTCATCCAAGGTGAAGCGCAATTGCTGCAAGTCCTCAGTCCTCAGTGGTCCCATGCAGGACAGAATCGACGCTTCTGATCAAATACGGTCCAAAACCACAGGAAACAAGCACAAGTAATTTACAGGGATCTCCGGCCTTCTTGGGCTTCAATATGAAGGGATGTATATATGCGACATCCCTATTCTATGTCTGGCTTAGGTGATTTGCGATGCCCTGTCAGAAAACTTTGGTCACGAGCTTCCACCTCACAAATCAAGCCTCAACTCTAAACCGCAAACCCTAAACCCTAAACCCCAAACTCCTAAACCCTTAAGCCCTACACTCCCTAAACCCTGAAACCCTGAAGCCCTTATACCCTAAACTCCCACCAGCCAAGACTCTCTTCCGGTGAGAGGTGCACCGCCAATTCCGCAGTGAGAAGACGAGATAGGTTTTTGAGAACTTGTTTGGCTTCCTTACTTGCAAGGGTTTTGTATAGGGTGTAGGGCTTCGAGGGTTTACAGCTTACTTGTCCACCTTCCTAGAAGACCCAAAGGCTTGTCGTAGGGATTATCATGCTCCACAAAGGTTAAAGCTTGCATACCCTAAGGCTCCATGTAACATCCGTGTACCTATATAGTAATTATAATTTATACACTTGGATTTAAAGACTAAAGGGATCTCTATATAAGCACTCTAAGACGTACATGTAGGGTGCCCTTTTTCTTAATACCCAGTTTTAATAAGGAGACCCCAAATCAAAAGAGCAAGAAGGTACTTCTCAGGAACCCTCATAGTACCCTTATAGGACCCTTATAAAACCAAAAATAGAGCCCTTAAAGGGACAAGCTTCTTTGTGCGCGGCCACTAAGCATTTTTGGTCCGGACGCCTCTCCATGCCTTCATAGAGCCTGAATGGTTCTTGGAGGCCCGCTGCGCTAGGGTTTGGGTAGGGTACTATGAAAAGGGGTTCCTTTCAGGGATCGATAGAGGTTCTGTAAGGGGCTCTCAATAGGTTCTGGGAGGCCGGCTTTGCAAACCTTTAGCTCTCGTTCCTAGAACCCGGAGACTCAAAAAATGCTTAATTAATGAATATACATAAACCACTTTAGCGTTCCTATAAGAATTTAAGGTACATTCCGTAATTCAGGGGTTTTGGAGTTGGAATCTGCTGTTCCGTATTGAAGTATACGAAACATACCACATAAGGTCGAGGGTTCAGGCTTTCTGTATAGAGCAAGAACGGCCAAAGAGCATCTTCTCCGGATGCTCCCAACTAGCACAGTCCACTGCACGGCGGACGGCCGCAGCGCTGAGGTGTCGGCTGTGCCAGCCAAACCTGGTCTTCGAAGTAACCAAGGTCCAAAAAACAAACTTGTATTTCATAATGGTTCTTTTAAGGAACCGGTCCACAACAAGCAACAACAACTGCATGGTACTCCAGAACCCAGGCACAAATCCAGGTAAATCGTGGATCGGAATGATAAAGGCAAGCCGGAGCCTGGCTTCTTTGAAAGGCTTCCTTTGAGGTTTCTCTGAGGAATCCTACAAGGGATCTACGAAGGGTACTAAAGGTTTTGGGATTAGGGCTTCGTCCCAAGTAATCCCTTAATAAAGGTAATAAACAACACCGAATAACAGGGGTACCCTTTTCTTGCTGTTCCGTCCGAAGAAGGAGACCGCCAAAGGGTACTACTGACCCAAAACCCTGCACCCTATAGTGCCGCTACAGATCCCTTATAGGAGCCCTTTTGGGCACGCTCAAAAAAAGCCTTTAAAAAGAATCCAGGAACTCTCCAGGAGTGGCGACGATACGCGCAGGATCACCCACATCCATATCATGTGCCCCGTGCAAGCCAAGAGAGCCTTGACTTCGGGTTCAGGGTTTGGGGGTTTAAGGTTTGGGGGTTTGCGGGTTTAGGGTTTAGGGTTTAGGCGGGTTGTGAAAAAAGGGATCTATGGGCCTTCCTGAAGGTTCCTATCTAAGGATCTAAAAGGGCTCGTTAAGGTTCCTTTACAGGGATCTAGAAAGATTCTAAAGGAGTACTTCATAGGGATCTATAGGGTACTATAAGGGGCACTACAAGGGCACTATAAGGGTACTGTAGGGGTACTATAAGGGTACCAGAAGGGCATACAAGGCTTTAGAGAGCCTTGGCTGACTTCGCTTTAGAATTGAGGGGTTGCTTGCACTTCTGTTGAAAGGCTCCTGTAAGGGTTCCTACAAGGAACCTTTGACTGCACTATAAGGATTAGGCTCTGGGGGTGCTTGCTAGCTTGGGCTTCGGTCACCACTATGGGCTATTAGACCTTAAGGGTACCTTAATGGGGTCCTAGTAGGGATTTTTTAGGGTCTAATAGCCCATAGTGGCAGGTCTGAGTAGACGTCAAGTGGTTTAGGGTTTCGGGTCTAGGATTTTGGGTCTGCTGTGGTTTAGGGTGTTTTTGACCTACTTGTCGGGTATNGGGTCTAATAGCCCATAGTGGCAGGTCTGAGTAGACGTCAAGTGGTTTAGGGTTTCGGGTCTAGGATTTTGGGTCTGCTGTGGTTTAGGGTGTTTTTGACCTACTTGTCGGGTATCATGCGGAACCAAAGGTTAACTTTTTTTATAATATAAGGATTATGTAGGGATTATACTACCCCAAAAGGTTAAAGGTTACCTACTCTACTACTAGGAGATGAAGTGCTAAGAGCCAGCCAACCACAAGAGAGCCAAGTGACCAAAGCCCAGGGAACCCAGGCCGGCACGACTTGATCACACGCGCGCACCCCTCCTCTTCCATGATTGGTCCGTGAAGCTGCGAGATGAATCGCCAAGCCCGATAGCAGCGGTGGAAGTATCAGTGTCAGCTGTACTAAGTTCCGGTACTTTGGGCCACAGAAGAGGTCGAGCTTAAACAGTGTGGTGGTGCAGAAAGCGCCAGCGATCAGAGACAGCCATGCGGCACCAGGATTCTGCGCTGGTATGGGCCAATGGTCCATCTTTGACATGAAATGACCAAGTGAATAGTAGGCACAAACTAACAGCATGTGCTGAGCGGCAAGTACTAATCCAATTCGCGCGTATGCATCGAAGCAGGCATAGCCCCGTTGAACTCGTCGCAGCCTTAGTGGTCTTTCCGGGAGAAACAAGAAGTGCCCTGTGATGCACCGAGGCTTCTGTGTCTCCACTTACCGTAGTATCTACCCATCTTCTCACGTCTCCTTCCGACGTTCTTTGATATTTTGAATGTCCTCTACGCTGATCCTAAAGAATCGGTTCAAATTCTGAACATCTTCTGCATAACCCACCGACCCCCCCAAAAAAAGCACAAAAACCAAGGCCCGGCCCTCCTCCACTCCCTTCCCTGCCGACCGCAAGTATGGGCTGCACATTACCCCAAGGGTCCAAAGGACCCAATAATTAGGTACTCGGGTTTTGGATAGTAGTTATGTCGGTTAGGATTTTGGAGAGTATATGATTATTGGGTACTTGGACCCATGCGGTTAGGGCCGTTGCTGCCCTGGATGGGTCTACATCAAGCCATGTAATGGTGCACATTAAGGCCTCAGAAATGTCTTTTAGTAGAACAACACCAACAACCACAACCACAACCACGACCACGACCACGACGCCGACGACGACCCTTAAACCTAAACCCGAAACCCCTCAACCGTAAAACCTTAAAACCCCAAACCCCAAAACGGTGCCCTTGTGGATGCCTTACAGGATCCCTTCAAGGATCCCTTGATAGGTCCCCACAAAAGCACATAAGCCATATAAACCCCCTTAATAATGAAGCCCAATAAAGTAGGGATATTCCTATAAAATGCTTAGGCTTCTGTGCTTTTTGGATCCCTTGAAGGGGCCCGGCCGAGGTGGATACGCGAAGCGGATACAATAGGGGCCTTCATAATTAGAATAGGGTTTTGGGGCCCAATATACCATAAGTATAATGAGGAACCCCAAAATAGTGTAGGTAATTGTTAAGCCCCTTTGTATTAAATAGCCCGAACTGAAGTCGTAATCTTGGCCTGCTATCGTGATTTACAATAGTATACTGTATCATGGTAGTATAGTCTATATTGTGGTAGTATATCATACCATACTATGGTAGTATAGTATACTATATGTTGAGAGTATATTACATAGTACAAAGTAGCGTATGTTGCGATTAGTAAAGCTATATTATCGCATAACCTGTATCTCCCTAACCCTACACCCTAAACAGTGTACCCCACGCTAAGCTCGCAGCAAAACAAGGAACCCCCAAAAGTTATTTAGGCCCTATATTGCAACCCCGTAATACCTTATGTACCCCACAGTAAGCTCGTAGCATCCAGAAGTGGGAGTGCATGACGGCGCCGCGGCCAGGCCCTCCATTGTCCACGGTCTGAAGATGCTGCAGAACCTCTTCTCCTGAACGGTTTAAGGGTTTAGGGCTTAGGGGTTTAAGGCTTAGGGGCTTGGGGTTAGGGGTTTAGGGCTTAGGGGCTTAGGGTTTCGGGTTTTTTGTTGAGCTCCTTGCTCCACCAGCTTTGAGTAGGGTCTTGGGGTTTATGTAGCTGCATGTGCTCTTTTGACCGGTTTATGGGCTTTAGGGGATAAGGCTTATAGGGTTTAGGCTTGTAGGGCTTATAGGTCTGCAAGGCTTATCGACCTAGGGGCTTGAAGGGTTTATGGGCTGAGGGTTTTTGGCTTGTGGCTGCGTGTTGAGGTTAGTAAATGTGTATCTTGCCCCAAACCCTGACAGAACATTCTTAACAAGAGCCCTAAACTCTAACCCTAAATCCTGAACTCTTAACAAGAGCCCAGTCTCCGGCAAAGGGCGCATCGGACAGCCAATCGATCGCCTCCTCTTTCTGGGTTTTCGGAACAGCGCGAGCCCGACCCTTTCCTGAGGTGAGCGTAGGGTTTAAGGCTTAAGGGTTTAGGGGTTTAATGGTGCAGGGTTTGGGGTTTAAGGGGTTGGAGGAAGGAGTTGTTGAGCGTTAGGGCTTAGGAACTTAAGGGACGTAGCGCTGATTCAGGGTTACAAGGTACGATATCTCTGAAGTGCTTGGGAGGCTACTACAAACTTAATTGAGTTTGCCGCTTTGTCTACTTTAAACGCTTGTAGTAGGCATATGTATAAACCGTATGATTTTCTTGTTACGGTACCTTAAACCATTAAGATCAAGACTTCCTCGACATCTGGAACAACAACTTAAACAAACCGACTGCACGAAACTGACTGTGGCGACTTAACGAAAGCTCTTGAACAAGAGCGCTAAGTTTCTTTGGCTTACACCAGTTCCCGTAGGCAAAGTCCGCATGTTAGGATCGACTGTTGTCGGCTGTGTCTTCGGAATCTCGTCCTTTTCCTTAGATGCCGAGCTCACACGCACAAAAAAACAAGCAAACATAAAACTGTCAGTTTTGAATCGGCGACAGTTCAGAGTTACGCCCATCCGCCCCACTTCCCAGCCACCCCCCCTCTCCCAAAAAATCTACAACTAAACCCTAAACCCTAAGAAGCCTACACCCTAAGAGCTCTACACCCCAAGAACCATGAAGCCACAACCCATAAAGTCGGCTAACTCATGATGCACCCTAAACCCTCAACTCTAGTAATTAATATTCTAAGGGCTGTGCCCACGGGCGGGCAGCGCAGGTGGAAGCCTAGAGCAAGGCCACGCGCCTTTTGGGGGCTTCCGAGCATGCACCCCCCCTCCGCCGAACGCTGATGCTGATGATGCGCGCCCTTTGGGGGCTTCCGCAACCCACTCAAAAAACTGGGAATTCCTCGCCTCGCGCCACAGGGCCGGTTGTGGGCGCCCGAGTGCTCATGATGCTCGCCGGCTGGCCTCCCTGGGGTCGTCCACGACGGCCCCGAAACCCGCCGTAGCCTGGCCGCGAAACGCGTGCGCGTTCCGAGAAGTCTCCGGGCGAGGTCCCGTGCGCCCCAATGGAAAAACGAGGGTCCGATGAAGCAGGGTCATTCGGCGTTGTGGCCTTTTGCTTCGCATTTAGCTACAGGGCTAGACTCGGCCAAGCCGAGAACAACAAAGGACGCTAGCGCTCGGGGACCGAGTGCTGCCCGATTTAAGAATGAAATATTAACCCCAAACCCTAAGAACTATGAAGCCTAAACCCTAAGAATCCCAAACCCTAAGAATCCTAAACCCTAAAACCCTAAGAGCCCTAAACCCCAAACCCCTAAAGTCGACTCACTCATGATGAACCCTAAGCCGTAAACCCTAAGATTTAAGAACTATGTACCCTAAACCCTCGGAATTATGAACCCTAAACTCTAAGAACTATGACCCCTAAACCTAAAATACGAAAGGTCGACTAACTCGGCTTCGAGGTTTCTTCCAGAGCGAAGGGCAGGGCGAAGGCCGGAGGCTGAAAGTAACGGCCAGCGCCATCACCCTCGAAATGCTCCTGGCTGTGGCTTGTTTATGTATGCATACAACTCTGTATATATATATATGTATATATATATATATGTATGTATGGATACATATTATGCGTATGCACATATGAGTAACAGATGTATTTATGTATATGTGTATACATATATAGTCTAAGTATGTATGTACATGGTAGAATGGCAGTATAGGGGAGGGTGGAGGGAGAGGGGCTCTTAAGAGTTCGAGTAGGATTGATATCATATCATAACTATGACTATGACAAGGAGGCCTGAGGAATAGTATTGGTACTTTTTCGGGCCGCTGTATTGCAAGTTGGTTTGGGTTTTGGCTTTTAAGCTCTAGCTAACCCTAAACCCCTAAACTCCTGAACCTCTAAACCCTAAACCCCTAAACCCCTAAACCCCCAAACCCCAAAACCCCAAACCGTAAACCCAGTCCCTGCTCAAAAGTGCTCCTGCGAGCGCATTGCTTCTTCGACATCTTTCAGGCTCGGCACCGGCGGGCGCACTGCTTGGGTCAGAATCCTGGGTGATTAGGGTTTAGGGGTTTAGGAGATAGGGGTTTAGGGGTTTGGGGTTTAGGGTTTAGGGGTTTAGGGTGAGCTTGGGCGGTTTTAACTTCGTTGAGGTGCTCTGTTTTTCGCGGTGTCGATTTTTTGAACTGAAGGTTTAGAGTTTGGGGCTTAGGGCTCTGTTGGGGCTGCTTATAGTCCGGGCCGGGTCCAAGCAAAGTTACCATAACAAGGGTCTCTATAGGTTCGTCGAAAATCTTAATGCAAGCTACCCTCAACCCTAAACCCATACTCTGTCTTTCTACAGCGTGGTTTATGGGGTGGGTGGGGGGGCTTGTGAATTGATGGGATTTTCAGCTTCTCAAATTCCGGCATAATTGTTGGAGTCTCTACTTTCTGCGTTTCTGGAACTGTAACTGAACAAAACTTAGCTTAAATCCGAAGACAAAGAAAATCGGAAAACATATTACTCACCATGGGTATGTATCATGGTGCCGTCCCCTTTGCATAAAATCCTGTCCCCCTAGAACACAGGTCCGGGCGTACAGGGGGCCGGGCACGCACAACCATATGTATGTATGTATGTCTGTATGTATGTACGTAGGTGCACAAACATGTCGTATATATGAATATACACATATGTACATGTAAGTGTATATGTAATATGTGTATGTATATGTATATAGTTGTATGTGTGTGCGTGAATGTAAATATGTACACCTGTATATGCATGTATGTATGTGTGTGTGTGCCTATCTATATACATATACACATGCTTGCTTGTTACATAACATATATGTGCATGTATGTATGTACGTACATATGTATGTGTGTGTATCTATGCTTGCATGTATGCATGTATGTGTGTATATATATGTATACATGTGTGTATGTATGTATGTATGTACAAATGCATGGATGGATTGACGGGATAGATGGATGGATGGCTGTCTGGCTGTCTGGTTGGTTGGGTGGGTGGATGGATGGATACCTGTATATGTATATATATATATGTATATAGATATGTACACACGTGTCTATCTACATTTATATGTATGACAATGCTATGTGTATATATATATATATATATATATATATATGTGTGTGTACATATATATATATATACATATCTGTATACACATATACATAAGTATGCGCCTATATTTGTATGTGTGTACGCACCCATGCGTACTGTGTATACATATATACATGTGTGTGTGTGTTTCTACTTCTGTCTCTACCTATCTACATCAAATTAAACCCAATCGACGTAAATCAACTCTAGTGTATTACTGAAATCTATTTATCTCTGTTCCCTGCTACTTTGGCCGCTTAAATCAAACACCTCAACAAAACCCTAAACCCTATACCATAAACACAAGCCCAGCATCTTCACTCTAGCCGAGCGCTGAGCGATGGAGCCGTGCATAGCCAGCCACACACTTACCATCCCGAAGAAAATGCAGGCAAAGACACCTGGTTTAGGGTTAAACTTGGGGTTTGGGTTAAGGTTTCTTCTTGTGTGGAGCTGCAAAAGGGTTGTATAAGGGGGTTGATCAGGGCAATGTGTTGAACACAGGTTGATGAGGGCAAGGGGACCTGCATTCTTGTCGAGGGGTTTTACTTGAGGCTTGTTGTATGTGGCGGCCTTAGACAGTTTCGTTCCTTTCTATACAACTTAATTTGGACATAGAGCTTACCATAAGTTACCTAACAAATGTTATGGCAGCTTAAATTCACAAACTGAGTTCATGAACCAGAACCCAGATGCAGTTATTCCACAGCAAGAGAAGCCAACGAGGTTCCAGGGGGAATTCTGGATAGCCCACGAAGATAAAGTTCATCACTGCCGTCACGATAAGCGCACCAACCAAGATGTAGTTGTCCATATTCCTCGGATGGTCATGGAGGCCCTCTTGGGTTCAAGGTTAAGGGATTTAGCTTAGGGTTTAGGGATTTAGGGTTTCCCTGCTTCTTGAAAACGATACTGCAAACAAGGATTACCTTCAAGAGCGGCCAGGATTCGATGTCGAAAGCTGGAACACATCCCGGACGTCTTCGCGAAAGAGTCCCCATTGTGCCAAGCGCATGTTCTGCATTTGGTGAATGCAATCTTGTCGCTGTTCCTGACTTGGCGCAACCAAGCGCCGTACCGGACGTCAACGACAACTTCCAACAACCTACCACTACACTCGGCTCTTTCGTGGCGCACTAAACCTTAAACCATTGCCATGCCTCCCGCCCCCCAATCAAAACCACCAAATCCTAGACTTCAAAGCTCCTAAACCCTGAACCACCCCCCAAAACAAGGCTTCACGCAGAGTTCTGCATCGAACTTGAAGCGATCTAAGTTGCACCTAAACCTCTGAACCCTAAGCCCCCGAAAAGGGCAGAGCTCTGCATCGAACTTGAAGCGATCTAAGTTGTAGAAGTAGGCCAAGCCAGCTGTCGGGCCGATTCCTGGCGCAAAACTCGGAGGATCGTGGGACTTAGTGAGTGAGGGGTTAAGGCTGCTAAGGGTCTATGGTCTAGACCCCAAGGGTCCAAAGGACCCAATAATCAGGTACTCGGTTTTAGGATAGTAGTTATGTAGGTTAGGATTTTGGAGAGTATATGATTATTGGGTACTTGGACCCTTGGGGAGAATTTAGGGCTTAGGGTGGGTTTAGGGTTTGGGGTACTTGGAGGATCGTGGGATTTAGTAAGTGAGGTTTTAAGTAAGGAGAACATTACTTATTATACTTAATGAAAAGCCCAGTTAAGGCACTTACAACCGTACTTACTGAGTAAGGTTATGAGTTCCTTAATTCGAATTCGACGTGATCATAGTTATAGTTATCTTATTTATAACCCCAGTTACTGACTGGCAAGATCCTCCAAGTAGAGTTTTGCAAGGGTTTGAAGAGGGCTTAGTGAATCGGGTCGCATAGTCTGGGGTTTCACGGCTGCCATGGGTGTGGTAGAATTGTCTGAGGTATTAGAGTGCTGTTATGAGCCTGTCAGAAAAGCAGCCGGGCGTGCACACTCTCTGTGTTTATTCGCCAGGGGTTCAGAGGGTCTGAAGCTTTTGTCCATGGGTTTCTTATAGGGTTCCTTATCATGGTAGGGTTTAGGGCTTTTCTGGCTTGCTCCTAAATACTCACCTACATATCCTCCAAGTAATTAATGATCATAGTTTATAACTAATAATCATAAACTCTCCCAAGAACCAACCTACGTACATAACCTCCAAGAACCCAATAATCATATGCTCTCCCAAATACTGACATGCGTAGCGTGTCCGAGACCCAAGTACCCAATGTTTGGCTCCTTTGGACCCTTTTCACGTGAGGTTTGAACAGCCCCAAACCAGAAACCCTAAACCCCAAACCCAAAACCCTGAACCCGAAACGCTAACCCCTCAACCCCAAACCGGAGCCCAAGAATGAGCCTGGCGCCATTGTGATGCCGTGCCGTCTGGCCGCTTCTCTGTCCGAATGTGGCTGCGGATTCCCCTTTCGGCTGAAAAAGCAAGCTATATAACGTAGGGTCCTTGATGGGCTGAGTGCTTAATGTCTATGTGTTTTGGGGTATGCTTGCATACCCTTCTTGTGGTGAGGAGTTGCGGGGCATGCTTAATAGCCAGGCCCCTTATCAGAATTGAATGCAAAGGCCAGTTGTTAGCCGCATGCTTGATGTTTCGATGACGATCATGGTAATGCGCGATAGTGTGACCATGCTGCAAGCGTCACTCTGCATTCTTTGATTCCCTGTGTCTTGAGCCCGTGGCATGACAGGGAAATCGCATGATTGGCCATTTGGCCTTCAAGTCTGGTCTCTGGGCTTCACATGCCCGATGTGGACTATACCTAGAGTCTCCATTGTAGTTCCTTTTTGGGGTTACCTTATAGGATCCTTATTATATATTTGGTTAAACCAAAAAAGGAACTACAATGGAGACTCTAGGTACCCTCTATCCTTCTCAAGAATGCATGATTCTATGTTAGGAAAGGCTGGGTTCCCGGGCTTCAATCGCTGCCAATCCGGTTCCGGCAAACCCTCCACTGCGCATCGCACGCACACCGAGATGCGGTGTAAGCAGTGGGGTTTCAACCTCAGCTCGTGTGAAGTGTCAAGAGCTCCAGGCATTCCAGTCATGGAGCCTGTAAGTATACCTTAACCCGGAATAACTTACCTTTTTACAGGACTTATATAAGGAGATCATAATAAGGAACCCTAAAAAGGAAGGTTATTCAGGGTTAAGGTAGGGGTCGTCAAAATTAGGGATCTTCTTTAAGTCATCACAATAGTAAAGCACCCTTATAACATCACATCAGAAAAGGGACCCACAAATCCAAGAAGAATGGGGTGACAAGTTTGTAGCGGGTTGATGAGGATTTGCGCTTCTCTCCTACCTATCCCGACATTCACCCTAAACCCTAATCCCTCAACCCTAAACCCTCAACACTAATTCCAAAACCCAAGAGATCCACGCATTGCCTGGGCCGCTGAGGCTGTCACCCACTCACCATCAGGTCGAAACCTGTGACAGTAGCCGACCTGTCATGGTCTTCGATAGAGTTTTGGGCGAGGCTTCTGCAGCAGTCGAGTTTCTACAAAGCTTCTGGAAGGTTTTCTAGGTTCCCCAGTAGCGACCCTTTTCCCGCTGTTTGGTTTTGATAAGGAAACCCCCAAAAAAAACAAAGGGCAAAAGGTTACTACTGTGGACCTAAGTTTCTTTGGTTTCGCATGACTGGCTCCAGATGGCCGCCGAGTGTGCTCAACGCGCAAACACAGGGCTTCCGTGCACAGGACACCCAACAAGACAGGTCAGGACAGCTTAGGTCCTACCTGGACACCAAAAGTATGATGAGCAATAGCCTTCTATAGGCGTTGGGCATTTATTTTACTTACTTTGGGGGGTTTAGCTAAACCCTAAACAAGCCAGGACAGCTGCTCATCGCCGTCAGCGCTGTCGGCACGGACTGTCCTTGTGACCAGAAACTGCTCCCGCCCCCACTTGGACAAAGAGGAAAGCAGAGTCGAGTCCTGGCCGTGTGACGTCGAACAATCACTCAATCAGTCAATATATCAACAAACAACTGTGAGTGTATATGTATATATATATATACAAATGAATAAGTAATCATATAATTACATACATAGAGTTTTCGTGGATTTAGGGCTCCGGATGTGGTATTTCGTGGATAGTCATACATTGGGGCTACGGACTTGCCCTAACTTAACCCTTATAAACCTTACCCGCTGCTGCAGGGGTCGGAATCACCAATATATTGGTAACTAATTCCCTTCCTACTTGTCGGGTATCATGGGGAACCAAAGGTTAACCTTTTTCATACTATAAGGATTAAACAGGGATTATACTACCCCAAAAGGTTAAAGGTTACCTACTCTACAGTACTACTAGGCCTTGTTGTCCCAGTAAAATTGTCAGGGCCCGGCCGTATTTCTTTCTGCCTGAACTTGCCCAGAAGACGCTTCCTCGGAAGCAACTAGCAAAGGTGCCGGGCCAGGATCGCACAACCGGGTTGGGGTCGGGAAGGGGGTGGGGGGATGGGGGAAAAATGACGTCGGTTCGACCGTGCCCAAAACAATGGTATTTAAAGCTTCTTTCCCACAAACTACTGCAGAAGGATGAATGACGTTGAGCACCGTCCCAAGCGTTGAAGCCTTGTGCTAGCATGCCCAATACACTGCTACTTACAGCGTTGTTGCCTCTTTGCACAACATACTGCACAACGATATGGTGACGGCGATGATGATGACGATCATGATGACTACAAAATCTACAAACATGAAGGTGGCTGAGTGAAAGCTGGTCCAAACGACCCTGCTGTTGTCTGCAAATCGCCTAAATCCTCCGTTTCCTACACTCTTTAGCATGCAAAGTAACCCGGCACCCTATGCGCCCGCACTGTAGAACCGTTCTAACCCTAAGGGTCCTAACACTTTAAGGAACCTCAAAATGTAGGATTTCTGAGACCCCAAAGAGACCCAAGGGCTCTCCCCAGGAGATTCCGGACCCTCCTAAGGAGATACCTGGACCCTTAAGGAAAGCCCTATCAGAACCCTACAGGACCCATAGAGCCCCAAAGAGCCGCTGTGGAAACCTTAAAACCTTAGACCCTAAAACCCTTAAACCCTTAAACCCTGAAGCCCTAAAACCCTAAAGCCCTAAGATCCCTAAACCCTAAACCCTAAACCCCTAAAACCCTAAAACCTTAAAATCCCTAAACCCTAAACCCTAAACAAGAACCTGCTTGTTTTTCCGAGCGCTCGGCTGGCTCTTATCTGAGAAAAGGCTCTCGAAGTCGAACTTCGGAGTCTCCTTGCCTTCCTGAAGGGCTGAAAAGGGTTTAGGGTTCTAGGGTTTTAGGGTTTAGGGATGAAAGGGTTTAGGGTTTTAGCGTTTAGGGGTTTGGGGTTCTATAGGGTTTAGGGCTTTCAAAGGTTGCGTAGTAGCTTTATAGGCCTCTATAGAGTTCTCCCTAAACCTCCTATACTGAAATGAGGGCTGAGGGGTCGTAAGCATTGGAATTTAGGATAGGGTCCCCGTGAAATAGGGTTCTGCAATGAGGACTATTTTAATGAACCGCAGAAAATTGGAACATGGAAATGCGCTACCTTAAGGGCATGAGGCTAAGGATGTTCCAACTTTCTGGCTTCTGCTTCAATAGAACTAAATTAGGATAGGGTCCCTTTGAAGGGATGTCTAAAGGTTCTTTTGGGGCCCTTGTAACGGGCTCAACAAGGCGTCACAATTACTTCTAATAGGTTTTTTTTGTAAACCTTTTTCCTACCATACGTGTTTTTGATCTAGGGCCCTCCAACAAAACCTGGCAACGGGTAGTGCGGGTGACCAGTCAGGGGGATTCAGAGCTCTGTGCGTCGGGACTCCCTACACCCTAAGCTTTGCAGATCCCTTACCCAGAGGGTCCATATACACTACCTATGGAATTAGGCCCCAAAAAAACCATCCCTATTGTGGTTTTGGGGACCTAATTCCATAATGGTAGTGTATATGGGACCCTCTGGGTATAATAGAGGCCCTAAAGAACACTTAGAGATCCCTCTCCAAAAGGAAGCCTAGGTGAATGGCAGCAGTGCCCAAGGTTGGGGTTCCTTCATCTAAACATCGTTATAATGTACCCCGCAACCCTTTTCCAATTATTGAGGCTCCTAAAACCGAAACCGTCAACCCTAAACCCTCCTACATTATATGCACAGGCCGGATTCCACAGTCCTCTTCGAAGGGAAGGAGGCATCCAGAAGAGCCATCTGAGAGGTATACCTGGTCTTGGGCTTCTAGGGCTTATAAGGTTTAGGGTTTATACGGTGTGTAGCGTGCAGGGATTATCGGGTTTCAGGTTTATATGTTCAAGGGCTTATAGGTTTCGGGTTCAGAGCATAGTGGCATTGGATCATTATCCCAGGCCATGGGACGACACGATTTCACTGAAAGTGCAAGTGGACCTCCCGTCCCCCCAACATAAGACTATACTGAACCTGGGACCCTTGCTAAAATTGTAAATTTCAGCTGTTTCTTTTTCTTAGAATGCAGAAACCAAAATCTAAAAGTTGCTTCCAAGCACCCCAACAGCTGGATTGAGGTGCAGACCCCGCGTCTGTGCAACTTCTGAACATCAAAGTTGCCTTCCTCCTGCCGGGGTCACACGGGCATCATGGATGGCCAGAACCGGAAGATTTACCAGAGATGCAAGTTAACATTCCGGACATGGGTACGGAAGCACTGACAAGCGAGCATGCAGAATCGATGAGGCAAGCACGCACAATCTGAGTCAACGGCAATGGCCGAAGTATTTTCTGCATGATACATAGACCGTAGGTACTGCTCAGATCGCATCTGCCTTGAACTAACTATCAACATGGTCACCTGATCACATGAACAGAAACAGGTTCCACTGAAATACAAACAACAGTAAGATACCCGAATCCCGACCTACTCAATGTAAACCCTGACCAATGAATCAATACATTAGCTGGTCACAGCAACCGCGGCTCAGGGTTTAGGGAACCTGGCATGATCCTGGAAGGGAGTGTCCTAAACCGAAAACTCTAAACCCCACAAATCCAGGTTCAGGGTTCTTCAAGAGCCCTAAACCCTAACCCGCTTTCTTAAGCATCCTTTGTGATGATCAGAATAAACGAATAGATTTCTAAGAGCACATAAAGCTATTTCGAGTTACAGTCCTTGAAGGGTGTGGGGCTTCGTGCTTACCGAGGTCGCCCGGCCTGGATGAACTGGCTCCCGCTCTCCTCGTCAATGCTGAGATACCTGCAAATCCGAGATATTCCAATGGGTTTCTAGGGTCTTTACGGTCTTCGGGCTTCGGGTTTAGAGTCCGGGGGCTTTGGGGCTTCAGCGTTGCTTTAACGATTCGGGTTGCAATTGAAATCTGCAGATAGCAAAGAAGTCCAGTTGCTCATGAGTGGCATCTCGCAGTGGTGAGCTCCAAGTGGGCCCTAATCCGTTGACCTCCAACCTTAAGCCGAGCAGCAGCAAGTACTCGATGCTGTCCATCAAATGCTCGTATCCCTGGAGCGGCTCGCAACCGCTCCAGACCTGAGTCAGCTACACAATGCTTCAGGGCTTAGGCGTACAGTAGTGGTGTGTAATGTAGAGTCCTCAATAAATTGAATGGGGCTTTGGCGCACATTATCGTAGAAGTAAAACACGGAGCCCTAAGGAATAATAGCTATTGGAAGTTAGACAGGTTTCTCTATGAAGATGTCTGGTTTCGTTGAGGGTTTAGGGTTGACGGCTTCATGGAAAGCAAAACTGAGGATAGGGATATCCCATATAAACCCCCTTATATTGAAGCCCAATAAGATAGGGATATCCCTATAAAATGCTTATGCTTATGTCCGTTTTGGGGTCCCTAAGAATTAGGGCATAGGGTGTCCAGGGCCGGCCTCCCCTGCCTGCACGGGTCGCAACTTGCGCTGTCGCGTTCTGCTGACGTGGATGTTTCAGAGCGTAACCGACCCTGGTAAGAATCCGCCATGTTAAGCACGTAAGGCCGGCACAACTCACAACACCTCTAAAACCCATATGCAACCTTCCAAAAACCCTCAGAAAATCCCTAGAGAACTCTCCAAAGCTGCTACAGACCCTGAGAAAAACCCCTGATGAAACAAATCCGGAACCCTAAAACCTTAAACCCTAAACCCAAAAACCGTAAACCCTGAACGCCAGAAAGTTGGAACATGGATTTTAGGATGATTAGTGCTGGGATCCCCTATACCTTACCTTAAGGGCATTCTGGCTTCTACTGTAAGCGCCTTTTGAAACAAATCCGGAACCCTAAATCCTTAAACCCTAAACCCCAAAACCGTAAACCCTGAACCCCAGAAAGTTGGAACATGGATTTTAGGATGATTAGTGCTGGGCATTCTGGCTTCTACTGTAAACGCCTTTTGAAACCATGGCTTTCAGCTTCCCTTAGGGCCCGAAAATTGCACATAAGCAAAAATAAGGATAGGGATATCCCATATAAACCGCCTTATAATGAAGCCCATTAAGGTAGGGATATCCCCATAAAATGCTTATGCTTATGTGCTTTTTGGGTCCCTGATCCCTGAGCCCCGATCCACTCGAAGAATCGTCGGCTCACGGCGGTTGAAGAACAGACGGACCGGCCTGGCAAGGGCCTCCTAAGGAGCGATTTCTTTAAAGGGCTCTTTTTAAAGAATTATATAGTTCTGCTGCGGTTTGGGGTACCTCTATAAAGATTTCATTACTAAGTTCTGGAACGGTTTCATGGGGCTTAGGTGTAATTTTGGGGGCCTCTATAAAGTATAAAGATTTCAATACGGTTTCAGGCTTAGGGTTTAGGATTGAAGGCCGTGGTTCATAGGCTTTCTGATCAGAATAGGGTTTACTTTACGGTTTCGCGTTTGGGGTTTAGAGGTTCCTTAAACGGTTCCTTAACCCCAAGGCTCTAAGGACTCATATTTTAAGGCTTTTGGGCCTAAAGACCATATTATGTAAGGCTTTTGGGTCATTTCGAGCCTTAGGGTAAAGGTTACTAGGTTCTACAAGGGTTTTATGGAGCTTACAACGCGTATTGGGGCTTTGGGGGTTTAGGGCTTCTTTGAGGGGCTGTAAAGGAGGCTACTATACAGGGGAATTTAGGCCTTCCTGTTGAAAGGCTTTGAGGTTTATAGCGTTTAGGTTTTACCGGCTGAGAGGGTTTATTAAAGGCTTGAGGTTTGGTCTATAGAGGCAAGGTGAGGACGCATTCTAAGCCTTCCTGGACCGGCCTTCCCATTTTTTTCCCTAAGCACCGAGACCTCAAAGCCCACATGCCACAAGCCGCAAACCCTAACACCCCCTCCCTCGTGCCCCAACGTAGCCAAATGAATCCCCCTCGTAACCTTTGCAGAAACCCTTCATGGGAGTTATATACATCGGTAGTCCAAACCCCGAAACCCTTTCCAAAACCTAATAAGATCCCAAAAGAACCTTTCAATAATGCTCAGACTAGCCCAAAACACACCAGTAAACCCTAAACCCGAAGCTGTTGCTCCAAGGGCGTGACCCTGAGAGTGTTGGAATGGGTGGCACCATCCCTGCCGGCTCCGACGGTGCAGACCAGTCTGACCAGCCTTGCTGCGAGGGTTCTCCGAAGATTGTTAGGCTCTTTTCTCTTTACGGGGAAAGGATTAGCAAGATCTGGGCAGGTGCAAGAAGAGCGCAGCTGTCACAGAACAGCTTCAGGGAACTGCTTTCTCTTCTTAAGCTTCAACCCGTCGGGTCTTTGCTGTCTAAGGCTTTCGCGAATGCCGTCCGACACGCGGACCCGCCACTCCACGCTGTGAGTTGAGCCTGAGGCTAGCTCCACGAAGGTCAGAAACTATGTCCTTCTTGATCTTAGACCCAAACCCGTGAATCCTGTGCTTTACTAAAACCGACGCATCTTAATAACTGTATTACATGATGTTACAGATTAGAGGTTTTCGGCACGAATTTTGCGATGCTGATGCCCGAGGTCACGACGAAGGCGGAAGGGAACATCCTTCTTGTCAGCACGTGATTTCGACGAGCTGTTGCCTCGATCCGGACAATTTGGCAATGCCAATGACGAGGTTACAGCACTGAAGAGGGTTTGGGATGGTTTAGGGGTATAGAGTGTGGGGTCGTAGCGATTTCGGGTAAGGGGGGGGGGAGGGGTTTTAGGTCTTTAGGCCTAGGGGCTTGTTTAGGGGTCTGCGGCTTTCGGAGTTTTAAAGCTTAGGGGTTCGGGGCATTAGGGTCTTGGCTGACTTCCTGGGCTGAACTTTCCAGGGCCGACGCCTGTTGACATCATCGACTGCCTGCGACCATTGCGATGTGCGTGAACGTGCGGTTTAGTGTTTATGGTTTAGCGTCCAGGGGTTTCGGCATGAGGCGGCAAGTGGAGGCTGCATGCCGGAGCGTGGCAAGCTAATTTTACGGCAGTTGCAGCTCACTTGCCCCTGAATGCACAAACAGCGCTGCCTGGCATCAGCTAAGTCAGCGGCAGCCTGCCCAGACACCGCAATTTGCGACATGCAATGGCTGTCCCTCGCATAAGAACCCTAAACCCGAAACCTTTGAATTGAGAGGTTGGCATGAGCAGCCACCCTAAACCCTAAACCCTCACCTGGCTCGGTGTGCTTCTGACTGACATTGACGTCTGGAACCTCGGCATCTCATTTCCCCTAAGGGTCCATGTGCCCAAATAGTATATACTTTGGCCTAGGGGACCCGAATATAGTACCCTAAGTAGTAGGATCCTTATTATAAGGACCCCTAATTTTCGGAAACTCCCATATGGTATATAAGTAGATTGGTCCCAAAGTGTATACTATTGGGTGCATGGACCCTTGGGGTTCATTTGCCAAAGGTTCCTGGCATTGCCAGATCAGAAAGGCTCGTATGTCAAATCTCTTGACCATGACGGCTACGATGATGATGCACATTTTCTCTAAACCCATGAGCGCTAAACCCCGAATTTCATGAAACCTAAACCTTAAGCCCCATACACCATAAGCCCTAAGCTCTAAGCCCCAACCCAACACGCTCGGGCGGGCTGGGAATGAAAGCACTCCGGTTGTGAGCTTCTGTTGATGGACAAAATCCTGCATTACCTATTATAAGGAATATACCATAATACCCATAGTTTAGGGTCCTTAGGGTCATGCAGAATTTTGTCCATCAGCAGTTTCGATCATGATTCGGAGCATGACAAAGCAAATCCTAGTTCGAGCCCTAGTCGAGGCTAGAGGGGCCTGTTCCCAAAGGATCCATGTACCCAAATAGTATATACCTAAGCCTTAAAGTAGTCTCTAGATTGGTACTTTGGGGCCAAAGTATATACTATTTGGGTACATGGATCCTTTGGGGTTTAGATGGAATGGGATTCTAGCTCAGTTTTATAGGGCCCGTGAAGGAAATTTAACTAAACTATAATCCTCCATAGGCCCTATTACTGTATATCCCACTTCCCATGGCTCTTGACTACTTCCAAGGGCTCCCCCTCATCCCGAAATCTTTGGAAGGATTCCTTAACTTTCCATACAGTGTTTGTAGCTGTGCCCTCTGATCGAGGCACCTTATCACGGGCAGTTCCGAAGAGCTGGATGAACACCCAAAGCCGGAAAATGTTGGACCACCGTGGCAGCTGACTCAGTCTTCTGAAATTCGCCGATCGACAGACATGCTTCACACTGTCTAAGCTGCTGGCTGACTGGTAAGCTCCATCGTCGACTCGCCCTAAGGAAGGCATGGCTTTCTACAAGCGGTTAGAGGCTTGTCCCTTGGTGCATAGATCCATATAGGCCCTGAATCCTAGTTTAAATCGAACATTCAACGGGACATGGCACGAAAGTCCAGCCGCCTCTTTCCAGTCCCACTGCGCAGCATCGACGAGTGGATCGACCCGGTAGCTACAGATTTCTGGGACATTCTGCAGTCTTGAAATGAGGGGAGCCCCTAAAGCCTAAATCCCTAAGGCGTACCCGAAGCACGGGCCTGTGTAAGCTGGATCCTGCTATATTTACCGTGTTGAGAGCTGGCTAGCAGTGCAAACGCAGAATTCTCAGGTGTTCAACTGATGTTCCGCTCTGGCCGCCCGACCTTGGTAAGATCGGTAATGGTCCCTAAGGCTCCATGTACCCATATAGCAGACACTTAAGCCTTCAATATATTGCTATATGGGGGTTTCCGAAAATAGGGGACCCTAATATAGTACCCTAAATAGCAGGATCCTTATTATAAGGACCACCCCTAATTTTCGGAAACCTTAAACCCTGATAGTAGCCCTTTAAAAGGAACGCTTATAGTGACCTTATAGTACCCCTGTACAGGAGCCCTAAGGTACCTTAGGGCCAAAGTATAGCCCATAAGCCCATCGAGGCCCAGGCGTCACGGTCCCGCTCGGCAGGGTCGAAGAACTCCTGCCACAAGAACACTTGGGGGTTTAGGTTTTAGGGGTTTAGAAACTTACATAGGGGTTTAGGTTTAGGTTTTAGGGGTTTAGGAACTTGGGGGTTTAGGATTGGGGCTTCGTGTAACGAGCAACGCTCGCAGAAACGAGTGCGCACGATGACAAGAGCACGCCGCAGCATGGCATGTAACATGCCAAACGTCATGAACGCTTTTCAACAGAATTCCTAAAGCTAGACCCTAAACTGTCAATCCAGCTGCAGCAGTCTTCCCACTGTCAGAGATGATATGCTGGAGGCGCAGGTTGCCTCCTGCCGCTGGTGATAGTGACCTCCAATGAGCTTTGCACACAAGCCAGAGCATGTCTGCAGCAGGACAAGCCTGGAACCACAAGATTAACTCCACTGACACCCTGCCCTTTGCCTATGATGGTGTATGCCAGTGCTGTGAGGTAGCAAACCGGCCACGACCACTCGACGCACCGGCCAAGATTGAAACTCGAGCTGTTGATCGTCTGGGTTTTCAGAATCTGACGGTCATTAAGAAGTCTATCCGAATCGCTGCTGCTGAATCAATCTTTCCAGCATCAGAGTCTCAGAAGACGTGGGATGCTTGCAAAAGGCATCCCTACCACGGACACCACACAACAACATTATGAATCAAAGGGGACGTTCTCAAAGCCATACGAAGTGATACAAAGCCCCAAACCCTAAACCCTAAACCCTGCTTTGAGGCTTTGGCGCCAGGCGAGCCGCTGCCACTCCATGGGCGAAAGACGCCGCGTAAATTCCGCGAGGCACGAAGCTTCTTCGGGCCTAGAGCTTTTCATGTGTTTAGGGTTTAGGGCTCCTTTGGAAATGCGGGCAGCCGGCTACAGGACGAACAAAGGCTGAAATTCGAATTGAATCCTATTTAAATTTGAAATTCAACCATATTAGGGTTCCTTTGAGGGTACTGTAAGAATACTATAACGGTTACTTTAGGGCTGAATAAGGGTTCTGTGAAGGTGTTTTTTCGGATTGTGGCTTTAGGCTGACATCGGGATCTTGTAGGGGTTCTTTTCGATTCTGGGGGGGTCCTGCAGGCGTTCTATCAGGCTTCTAGAAGGCCTGTAGTTAGGATTTGGGCTTTAGGACGGACCCAAACCCAAAGCCCGTTTGGGGCTTTAGGGCCCTGGGCCTTCTAGCTGTGCTTAAGGCTTAGGAAGTGTGGGGCATGTAAACCCTAAACGATACTGCCTAAACCCTAAACGTTTGGAGAGTCGGCAGGACGACAAAGTCTGAGGCGTGAGCTCACCCAGCAGCTCCGCTTCGCTTCCTACTGCCTGACAGCGCCGCTGGGCTTTCGTGAAGACCGTGACATTGAGGCCTGAATATTGTGAGCAGGGTTCTGGGGATCATGCGCTACCCTGAACCATATAAACTATGAGCCCTAAGAATGAAGTAGACCCTTTGATGTATAAGGCCCGCTTCTCTTTGAGGGTGATCCTGAGATTGATCCCGGTACGCAGTGTCTGGTTAAAGCCAGGGGTTTAGGGTTTGGGAGGGTATGATGCTTGCCTGCTCTGTCTCACCGACATGTTCCTGGCGTGATGCTGTAAACACTGTCGGCGCCGGGCGCCGGTGTAAGACTTTTTTAGACCAATCGGTTCTATATTACACAAAAAGAATAGTAGTACAACTATAGTAAGAAGAGGGAGCGGAATTGCAATGACAACAAGAAGAAACATCGAGATAGAGCTGCGCTGTCCATGGAAGCGACACCCTGAGCCTGAAACCCTGAACTCCTAAACCTTAACGTAGGAACCTGATTAAGAAACCCTGGGCCTATAACCCCCAAAATAGTAGGATTCATATAAGGAACCCTAATAAAGGCCCAAGGTTTCTTAATCAGGTTCCTACATTACACCCCAGAGCTTGCCTCAGGCATCTGGCGCAACCGCTTCACATCGTCAGAAATCGGGGGCCTCGGCTCAGACACGGGTGGAACAACGTTTTTTGTAACGTGTAATGGCCCCTTTCCCTCCGCACGGAATGCAGGTCGAAGCCCGCCTCAGATGAGGAACAACTTTTAGGGCTTAGGGTTACGATTTTCAATGCATGTCACACCTGAACCCCGAACCATCCTAAACCGCTCAGGTCATGGCAGCTCCAACCATCCTGTAACAGCTTGCAGATGTGAGGCCTGACAGCCGGGAGTGCCTAGGAACCCCTACATCCCCAAACCCGGGAAACTTAGGGTTTCTCGGATTCCTTTAAGGGTTCCTTTGAGGGTTCCTTTAAGCGTTCCTTTAAGGGCTGGTTCAGGGGGCTCCTTCTCATGCTAGATGCGATGCCTGCGGGAGCGGGCTGCTTGACAGCCATCCGTCTTCGGTGTAGTCGGATGACTCCGAGTCCTGGGAAAGCCGATGCAGGTTTAGGGTTTACAGCAGGCAGCAGAACTCGGCGCATGCGCAGGCAGCAACGACGGTCCTCTGAGACAGTTGACTTCAGCGTCTGCAGGCCTGCACCTCCACAAGCTAAACGTCTGCGTGGGGCCCAGGATGTCCCTAAACCCCCAGAGCCCAGAACCCAGGACCCGTATCGTAACCCCTATCGTAGGCCTTACAGTACCGCTCCAGTGTACCGCTTCTAGTGACCCGATAATTAAACCCAAGCAAAACGCCCAACCCCAAACTCTGCTGTCTGGTTCTTAGTAGGGAATGCGGGAATGGATTATGGGGACGACTATTGGGGATTATTTGGGTGGTTCTCAAAATTATGGTCCCTTTTTGGGTCCCTATTCTAATACGGCACCTATTATTTAGGGTACCCAAAAAGGGACCCTAATTTTGACAACCACCCATATAGGGACTACTCTCGGGATCCATTCCCCCCTTTCCCTACTAAGCACCAGACAGTCTAGACCAGAGAGCCTCAACCTAAACCCAAGCCCTACACATCGTAAACATAAATAAAACAACATCCCAAAACCCTAAACCCCAAAAATCCAAAACATCCCCAAAACCTATACGCCCCAGGCGCCTCGCTTCCGCTTCTTCTGATGGGAGAGCAGACGGTAGCAGAATTGATGTTTCACAGCGCCTTCCCAGGCCTTCGAAAGGGAAGTCCCAGAACCTCTAATTTTGACCTACGAGAACCTACTTTTTTGTAGGGTCCCTATAAATTCCATATTAGGGTGTATAAAAAGAACCCACAAAAAGGTAGGTTTTGGTAGGTTAAGGTACTGTTAGTATTACAGATAGTTTTACTATTATTGCAGCATGCCTTCAAGGTCTTAGGGTGTCTATAAGGGTTCAGGGTTAGGGATCTACAAAGGATCCATGACGAAGGTTCTGCAAGGACTCTGTAAAGGTGTGGGGCTTAAGGTTTAGAGCCAAAGCAGGCCTTCGGGTTTAATGCTTTTTGAAGACTTTTTAGAGGGCCTAAGGACACTACTACTACTAGTACTACGCCGACGACTACTACTGCTACTACCACTACTACCACGACGACGACGACTAAAACTACTACTACAGCTACTACTACTAACTACTGCTACTACTACTACTACTACTACTACTGCTACTACTGCTACTGCTACTGCTACTACTACTACTGCTACTGCTACTACTACTGCTACTGCTACTACTACTTCTTCTACTACTACTACTACCACCACCACCTCTACTCTTTCTCGTCGTAGAGGGTTTCGGCTTTCGGATTGAAGGACTTAGGGCTTTGAGGTTTAGGGTTTCGGGCTTGAGGCTTACAGGGCTTCCTGGGCACAGGGCGTAGGGGTTTAGGAATCCATACTCTTTTGCCTCTCCTTCGCGAGGATATCATGACGCATCATGCTTCTCTGCAAAACAAGCCACGGAAGCACAAAGAAGCCTGCTGAAACCACGAATCGGAAGACTCATCTGCTGTTCAGGGGTTTATACAGGGTGAGGGTGTCTGTCGGAGAGGCTGCAAAACAGATCACCCCAACGTTTCTCAGCATGGTGTCATGACCGGTGGCGCTGGCTGCATTCTGCAATTTCGCCCTGGGTCTACCAACCTCTGCACCGATGGGAGGACGACACGAAATCCTGTGAATTTGTTGCGGACTGCGCTGGGGGACGAGTTCAGCCGGTGACGATTAACGTAAGCCCGCCAACCTGCAACCCCAAACCCATCTCCATTAACAAAACCCCAAACTCAAACCTCAAACCTCTGTACTGTCTTAAGTAGTAGGTTCTCATCTTAACCCTTTGGCCTAAACCCCAAACCCCCCAGCATTTCACACTTACTTCTAATCACTTTGAAATCGCAAGAGATCTCAGGCCCAGTCAGTCCAACGCAAAGAACCCGCTAGGCGTGATATGCCTAAGAAAGGGGAGCTTTGGCTGCTACACCGGTTCCTGTAAGGGCTCGTTTACAGTTCCGATTTGGGCTGTATAAGAGATCTTGTGGCTTTGTAACAATTCACATGGAGAGTTGCAAAAAAGGTGAGCACTAACATAAGACCCCAAATGGATCCTACACTATGTGGAAATCTGAACCCTTCAAAAGCCAGTTTAGAGTTTAGGGTTTAGGGTTTAGGCCAAACCCAGAGAGCCCAATACCCCTTAATTAAGGAATATACCTTAAACTATAAGGGGATTCATATTATGATTTAAGCTATATTCCTTAATTAAGGGGTATTGGGCTCTCTGGGAAAATCCAGACTTAGTTGTCAGAAACCCCGCAACGAGAAGTCCTTATGGTTCGGGCTGTCGGTTGGGGGGTTTGCCCAGAGAGCCCAACACCCCTTAATTAAGGAATACCTAGGGTTCCTTTAAAGGGATCTATAGGGTCCCTTTAAGGGGGTTCTATAAGGGATCTATAGGGTTTAGGGTTTAGGAGAGCCCAACACCCCTTAATTAAGGAATATACCTTAAATAATAAGGGATTCATATTATGATATAAACTATATTCCTTAACTAAGGGGTCTTAGAATCCCCTAAACCCTAAACCCTGTAGATCCCTTAAAGGATCCCTAAGCTATGTTCCTTAATTAAGGGGTATTGGGTTCTCTAGGTGCCCTGCGCTGACCAACAATGGTGATGGTGATGATGGCAACCCAGAAGATCACAAGTAACCCCAAGGGTCCAAAGGACCCAATAATCAGGTACTCGGTTTTAGGATAGTAGTTATGTTGGTTAGGATTTTGGAGAGTATATGATTATTGGGTACTTGGACCCTTGGGGTAATGAAGGTCAGGATAATCATGGTAAGAAGAAGAGGATGAAGGAAGTAACGATAACAAGACGTACAGCCAGCAATAGTCAGAATGATAGCTGTCTGACAGAATAAAGCATAAGGTTGCGAATTACAAGAAACAACAGTATCACTAGTGGAGCACTGATGACCTTGTGCAGCATCTCGGCCCGAATAGGTTTATCAATCCAGAATCCAGGCTTCCCCAATACAGGGGTCTTGATAATTGGAACAGGGCATCGGGGATATATTGCAACATACTCATATGAAGGAACCCCGAGAAATAGTCGGTACTAATTATTCGGGCCACGACAATGAACCCGAAGCCCTTATAGCACCCTTATCGCAACCCCCCAAAAACGAGCCCTTCAAGAAACCCACGACCTGCAGAGCTGAAGAAGCGAGTTGCCCAAAGACTCCAAAACCCCTTAATTAAGGAATATAGCTTCAATCATAATATGAATCCCATTATTTAAGGTATATTCCTTAATTAAGGGGTATTGGGCTCTCTGGGAACTTGGCTGAGTTCCATGCGCTGCGGCACCGCCAGGTGGAGGGACGAGGCCGATGGACAGCCCACAAACGTTCGCACCTTTCTGGTTTTGGGTTTAGGGCCGATAGATCGGACGGCTAAGGGTTTACCTAAATCCCCCAAAAATGTAAAATAATGGCCCTACACCTATGAAAGGCTGTGGTTCTAGATACTTCGGGGGCTCAGGTAGGGTTTAGGTTCCACGAAGCAGATCTCGGCAACCTTGCCGAGTATGACATGCACTTCACCATGCCGCACAAACACAGACACATGGGAGGGAGGAGACAGAAAGCGAAACCAGTAGCCCTAAACCCTAAACTCTGAACCCTCGGACTCACCAGCACCCCCCAAGTACCCGTTAATAGAGCCTTAATGGCCCTTAATAGTGGGTACTTAGGGTATGATAGAGGGTAGTTGGGGGGTGCTGGCAAACCCTATATTCTGGATTCTGAAGCCTCAAACTCAAAGCCTAAATCCCACAAGCCCCGTGAGTTGTCTAGGAAACACATAAATCGGGGGTCTCAATAATTAGGTGTTTAGGGTTTATTTTAGAATTTAGGGTTTAGAGGTTTAAGGTTTAGGGGTTTGGGGTTTAGGGTTTAGGGCTTTAGGGGTTCTGCGTTTAGGGTTTACTGTATGACTTGAAGCCATAGGGGCCTTGGTAGCTGGAAGAGGGTTGTTTCCAGGTAAGAGGGTTCTGTGCGGGTTAATCTAAACATAAGGCTTCTATCAGGATTCGCCAAGTGCCCTTTAATAGAGCCCTTATGGTCCTTAGTAGTAGGTGTTTGGGATATAGTAGAGGGTAGTTGGGGGGCTAGGTAGTGCAGAGGCCTGAAAGTCTAGAACGGACATGCTGCTTTTACATATAATCACCCGTGCAGAACCCTGTTCTGTAAGGCTTCTACAATAGACTCCAGAAAGTTGGAACATCAGTATCCTAAGTCCCTTATACAAAAGAGAAGGGAAATCCAGCACCAATCCTCCTAAACCCATGTTCCAACTTTCTGGGATTCCCTATAGTATAGGGGCCTGAACAGTTGCAATAGGGCCAGGCTCCTACCTTCGAGGGGCCCTGGCTGAGTTCACCTAAGCTTGTAAAACACCCTGCAACCCCGAACCCCGAAGGCACTACGGTTGATGGACAAAATCCTGCATGACCCTAAGGACCCTAAACTATGGGAACTATGGTATATTCCTTATACCCATAATAAGGAATATACCATAATTCCCATAGTTTAGGGTCCTTAGGGTCATGCAGGATTTTGTCCATCAACCGTAGTACTCTTGTTTGCGGGTATGTTGCAGTTTAAGCATAGCAGGAAACCCTAGGGACGACTTGTGGTCATTATTCCGGCCCCAACCCTAAACCCGAAACCCTAAACCCTGAACCCTAAACCCTGCAGGAAACCCTAAGGAATACTTGTGGTCATTATTCCGGCCCCAACCCTAAACCCTGAACCCTAAACCCTAAACCCTCATATTATGTGAGCCCTTATAGGACCCTCAAAGGAACCAAAGGATCCTTCTTGAAGTACTAGGAACCCTAGGATTCTTACAGAACCCTAAATTTAGGGACCCAAAAAGCACATAAGCATAAGCATTTTATGGGGATATCCCTACCTTAGGAGGCTAATATGGGATATCCATATCCTTATTTTTGCTTATGTGCTTTTTTGGGGCCCTATCTAGGTGGGGATTTTAGGGCTTTTGAAAAATATTAGTAAATAAGATCCTCGTAAGCCCAATAAGGGAAAATATAAGATGTCCCCAAGCCCTATCTAGCCACAACTGGCCCTATGAATCCCTCTACACGCTAACCTCGAGCCTTGACGGTTTGGGGTTTAAGTTTGTGGTTTAAGGTTTAGGGCCAGCAACTCCATATTACAGACCTTTACAATCAGACCTCCTGTAAAGAACCCTTAAAGCTTAAATGGAGCCCCGCCGGATTCGCTTCCGACTTGGAGCCCCGCCGGACCCGTGGCAGCGCTGTAGTGCAGTGCAGCGCTGGTCACGGCAACGTCCGAGGGACCTGAGACTGTGGCGATGCGGATTTCAGGGCTTCAGGTTTTAGGGTTGAGGGTTTAAGATTTAACTTTAGGGTATTCAGGGTTTTGGGCCTTTAGGGTGTAGGAGTTGTGAGCTTTTTTTGCGTTTAGGGGTTTAGAATTCGGACTTTAGGGTTTCGGGTATAGGGTGTTTTACGTTTAGGGCATTTTAGGAGGTCCCGATAGGTCTTAGACTAGGATTTGGAGAGGTGCCTTAAAACAAGTAGGCAACTTGTTGTAAGCTATGTTTTGAAACACACCCAGACCCTCGCCTCTTTATTACCTCCCTGATTATATGGTTTATCTTCAGTCGCTATATTACTATAAAGCAGATGCCAGAAATTGGCCAGAAAGTTGGAACATCAATATCCTCATGCCCTTAAGGTAGAGTATAGGGGATCCTAGCAAGAATCCTCCTAAACCCATGTTCCAACTTTCTGGGGTTCACTATAGTAGGCTCCTCAGTGTTACCTTAATGATAAGGGTATCACTGCTAATAACAAGGGAACCATACCAAGAAAAAAAACAAAGGGTCTGCCTGGGAACCTGGATTACGAAATCCTGAACTCCAAACTGACTGGCAGCACCAACCTGCTTTCAATCTCCAGCGGAGGTGGACGGAATGCGGCTCACCTCAATGCCAGGTGTGAGTTTACGAATAAAAAGGCTAGGGTTTTGGCAGTGGGATTTAGGGTTTAGGGGTAATTGCTGTCTGTGTTGCTGTCATCATTCATTGTCAGGGTCAGTCGTTTAGAGATTTCTCTCATCAGCATTAGTTTTGCTGTAACTAGATACCATGCATTACGTTACTGACCCATTAACTGCTTCGATGTATATTGCTACCCTGTAGCTACAATCAGACCATGCTCCTGCTACATAATAGCGTCCTATTGATATTTTTTGCTGTTATTGTTGTCATTCCCGTCAAAGCGGTTCTTCGCGCGACGCAATGCAAACGTGCAAACCGCACATGCCGCTTGTATCGATAATTACAGTGCTCTCCATAATCGAAACGAGAAATATGGCACCCGCAGTACATCCCGCGCACCCGGTTCAACTTTTCCGCACATGCTGCAAACATCAGTATTGACTGTCATCCTAGTAGTTGGTGATGTTGTTGTCACGAGTACTTCTGCTGCTATTGTTGCTGTTCTTACTTGTCAGCATGAGTATAGAATTAATTGGCATTGTTTCTGTTCTTGTTGGTATCATCCTTTTCCTTCTGGCCTTGCATGTTGCTACCCCAAATGCCACAAACCAAAACCTAATACCCAATTAAACCTGAAACCGAGAACCCAACAAACCTGAAACAAAACACCAGAGGCTTCAAGAAACGCCCCCATGTCAGCCCCGCACTCGCATGGTCGCTGGAGGTCCAGAGCCCACTCGCCACCAAGAGCGGTACCTCTTTGCTATGGAGGTTTCAGGTTTAGTGCCCAACTGAACCCTCAACACCTACGTTTGCAAGAAAATCATAATGAGGAACCTCAACAATGTACTATAAGATCTTAGTGATGAGGCAGGGAATTGAAAAAAACAACGATTCATGGTTTGCTCGACTTCGCGAAGCTCAGGGAAGTCCGCACCACGAGTTCACAACGGTACAGGATGGAAAGGGTTTAATGTTAGGATTTAGGGCCTAGTTGGAGCAAGATGTTAAATTAAATCTGATTACTTCCCCATGTTTCGCCCTTGCATGCTGCGATGCTTCTCTCTCCCACCGTGCATCTCCCCAACAAGTCCAAGCTGAGTCATGCGCTATCGCTTTCACCCTTCCTGACTTCTGCCGTACTGCAAAGTAATTCATAGCACACGTCTCTTCCGAATGGGGATATGCTGAGGGGCTACCCTCGCTGCATCGCCTGTACACGGTGGTTGAGAAAATCCCTGTCCCCGAAGTAGCCATCGTAACGTAGCCACATTTTCTTGGCCAGGATTTCGCTACAAAGTTTCAATCGTCCCTGCATTCAAGGATTTGTTCCAACAACTGCTTGAGAGAAGTTGATACGTGATGCCGAAGGCTTCGCGAAGTCCATACAAGTGGCACCAACTAAATATCGCTGAACCCCTAAGCCCCTAAACCCGTAAGCCGTGAACCCCTAAACCCTGAACTCGTGATCCTCTGATTAAACCTACCTATAGTCTCCATTGTAGTTCCTTTTTGGGGTTACCTTATAGGATCCTTATTATATAGTTGGTTAAACCAAAAAAAGGAGCTACAATGGAGACTCTAGGCAGTTCAACCTCTAATTGAATCTCTAAACCCTAAACCCTGAACCCCCTAAACCCCCTAAGCCCCTAACCCCCTAAAACGGCCCTAAACCCTAAACCCCTGTTTGCTGCCGCGCACCCAATTGGGCTCGACGGTTGCATCTTCCGGAAGTTCAAACCAGACCTGGCAAGTGGGAAGCAGAATGGTGGGCTTGAATTGTTAGAATAGGGTCTAGGGTTTAGGGGTTTAGGGGTTTAGGGCTGGTTTAGGGCTTGGGGGCTTATGAACTGTTAGAATAGGGTTTGGTGTTTAAGGTTTAGGAATCTCGCGGCTTTAATGACTTGAATAGGCTTTTGGGGGGGGGGGGTACATGNCAAGACTTTTGTTCGGAGTGGAGTCGTAACGTCGTCTAGACGGTACAAGAAGAGGCTTCGAGGTAGGTCCTGGAGGGGGGGGTACATGCTAAGTCGAAGTGTAGTCTAGTACGTAGTGTGAACTGTTTAGGATCCTATATCATCCCTGCCGTAGTTGGTGCCATGTTGACAGGCGATGCAAGCTGCAAGCACGTATCTCACACAAAGTAAGCAGCAACACTAAAACCTCTCAGGTTGCCCTGCAGGCTGCAGTCATCGCAGCACCACTCGGAGGATCATGGGACTTAGTAACCAGGGTCATAAAGAAGGTACCCATACCTATAACTACTTGTAACTCCAATTGAGCTACTTATACCAGAACCTCCAAGCAATGCAACCTCAACCTCGCAGAACCTACCATTCGGAAGGCAAGCTATCCCGTTGCACGCTAAGGCCCCTCAGGGTCCCACTGCCCGAAGGCTTTCGGGTTAAGGGTTTAGGTCATTACAAAAAACGCGAAAGACTACTATTTCGGCATGTGGACCCTTCGGGGCAGAGCCCCTATCATATATAATGATACTATATGTGCAACATAGGGTTTAGGGTTTAGGGTTATATTATGCCCTAAAACCCAATTCTAAGCATTGAGGCCCCCGAAATTACAGCTTTCACTGGCAGAAGGCCTCGCCCTTCTCGAAGTTGGCGAAACAAACTTGTTGTGCCTGGCTTGCAAGGATCAAAATCGTACATCCTAAACCCGAGGAAACCCTTCTAGGGATTTTTGCTGGAACCCTTGCGGGAACCAATTACCGCAGAGCTTCCCAGAGAGCCCAGGGGGCCCTTGAATGAGGGAATAGATTTCAAATTATCAGGTATATTACAACTATATTTCGAGATTACCCTAAACCCTAAACCCTAGACCCTAAACCCTGCTGGGTAGTACCAAGCCCATTATCTCAGTGTGCGAACCACCGGGCTCCTCAGTAACCCCTTCATACTGAGGGTACCCTTGTTCCTACGGTTGATGGACAAAATCCTGCATGACCCTAAGGGCCCTAAACTATGGGAATTATGGTATATTCCTTATAATGGGTAATGCAGGATTTTGTCCATCAACAGTAATACTCAGTTTTTTTTAAGGAGACCCCACCACATAAGCTGTTAAGACCCGCCACGAACTTCCCCAAACCCTTCTGCCCAAATCCCTAGAAGCTCCCAACAAAATCATCGGTGAAGGCCCTGATGAAAATTAGAACAAACCCTGTGCGGCATCTAGAAAGACCTCTAAAGCACCATGAAACTCTACAGGACCATCCGCTGGACATGGCAAATTAAACCCCTAAACCCTAATACCTAAACCCCAAAACCCCTAAAACCCTAAAGCCCAAAACCCCTAAACTCTAAAGCCCAAAACCCTAAACCCTTAAACCCCAAAACCCCAAAACCCCAAAACCCCTAAACCCCAAAACCCCAAAACACCTAAAACCCTAAACCCCAAAACCCCTAAAACCCTAAACCCCCAAACCCCTAAAACCCTAAACCCTTAAACCCCTAACTCCTAATCCCTAAACCCCTAAACCCTAAACTCTACTCACCCTAATCTTTGTGCAACGTCTCGGACCTTCGGCTCCTTCCATGGCCCGGTAGCACGGCCTGGCTTCAGCTTCGTTCGGTCTCCAACCCCAAGGGTCCAAGTACCCAATAATCATATACTCTCCAAAATCCTAACCAACATAACTACTATCCTAAAACCGAGTACCTAATTATTGGGTCCTTTGGACCCTTGGGGCAAGGATGATTAGGGTTGCGGCCTTGGGGTTTAAGCTTTACGGCTTAAGGGTTTGAGGCCTTAGGGTTGGGGGTTAGGGGTTTAGGGTTTAGGGCTTAGGAGTTTAGGGTTAGGGGTTCAGGGTTTAGGGTTTAGGGCTTAGGAGTTTAGGAGTTTAGGGGAGGCCTTAGGGTGGAAGGTTTATGGTTTAATAGGAACCTGATTTAGAAACCTTGTGCCTTTGTTAGGGTTCCTTATATGAATCCTACTAGTTTGGGGGTTCTAGGCCCAGGGTTTCTGAATCAGTTTCCTACATTAAGGGTTTTGGGGTTAGGGTTTGGGATTTAGGGCTTTATTTTAGGGGTTTAGGCTTTAAGGCTTATGTTTTAGGGTGTTGCGTTTACCTTTGCCCCCCCCAAACCGACCTTTTTAAGAAATTATATATAGAAACCATAATAAGGAACCCTAAAAAGGCAGGTTCTTCCGGCCGCAGGTAGGGTTTAGGAGCATCACTGGACTGAGGAAGTGAGGATATACGTGCCCTTAGGTGGAGTTATAAAAGGGGTGCTGTACGGGTGTTATGGGGCTTTTAAGACGTGCCCTCAGTTGGAGTTATAAGAGGGGTGCTATATGGGTGTTATGGGACTTTTGGGGTTTATGGGACTTAGTTACATCCAGTTATAAGCCCACAGTTGTAGTTCACAGTACTTAATTATAAGTATAGTCGCCTTCTTTATGACCCTAGTTACTAAGTCCCATGACCCTCCAAGTACCTGCTGTAGCCAGCCGAACTTACAGTCTTACTGCCGTTTAGAGATTTAGGGTTTCGGGTTTCGGGGTGCAGGAGGGTTTAAGGCTTAGGGCTTTAGAGTTTAGGGGTGTAGGGCGTGGGCTGCGGATTTAGGGACAATTAGGGCTTAGGGTTCAATATGGGAGTTTCCGAAAATAGGGGTACCTCATTTTGGGGTCCTTAAAATAAGGATCCTACCATTTAGGGTACTATATTAGGATCCCCTATTTTCGGAAACTCCCATATTTCGAGCATGAGGAAGTAATCCATTCCCAAACCACAAATCTCCATCCAAGCCAACCTCTACATCCTCTCACCCCTGCTCGACCTCAGCCCCTCATACCCTAAACCCTAAACCGTTTAGCCTAAGCGCTCAACCTAGAAGACCACAAAACTCTGAACCTCAAACCCCTGAACCCATAAAACCTAAACCCTATAGTCCCTTTAAAGGACCCCTTATAGATCCCTTTTAGATCCCTCCCTAAACCTCGAAACTCCGAAACCCCTTAATTAAGGAATATACCTTAAATTAGAATAGGATCCCTAATATGATTTAAGGTATATTCCTTAATTAAGGGATTTTGGAGTCTCTGGGAACCCTAAACCGTGATGGCACGATCTCTGAGCCGCCAGCCAAGGACCACGGTCTCGCCCTTGGGATCTAATGGCCTGCAAGCTAAGTTAACGTTTTATGGCTTAGGGTCAAGGGGCTTAGGGGTGTACCCTAAGGCTCATAGTGGCCCAAAAGCCGTTTCTAATGTGGTCTTTATGCCCAAGAGCCTCAAAATATGAGTCCTTAGAGCCTTAGGGTTAGAGTTTAGGCATTTAGGGCTGAGGCTTTAGGGCTTGATAGAGTTGACTTTTGTTCAGCACCTTTTCCTACTCCACGGTCCGAAACACACGAAAGCTTGGGTTTGGGGTTTAGGGCTTAAGGTTTCTAGTTCCTACTTGTCGGGTATCATGTGGAACCAAAGGTTAACCTTTTTCATACTATAAGGATTATATAGGGATTATACTACCCCAAAAGGTTAAAGGATACCTACTCTACTACTAGGAGTTCAGGGCTTAGGGTTTAGGCTAACTTAGGGATTTGGGCGAGGTTTAGGGCTCAGGCTTTGGGGTCTTTAGGGTTTGGGGCTAAGACTAAGACAACAAGAAAAGGGAGCTTCCGGGGTACCTTTTTTGGGGGTCCTTATAATAAGGATCCTACTATTCAGGGTACTATATTAGGGTCCTCTATTTTCGGAAACTCCCATGGGATTGAGGGGGTTAGAGATGACCTCTGGATCCCGCGACCCACGTAGTTCTTCAAGGCTTGTGGCTTGTTGTTAATAGCTGTGCGGAGCATAACCGACTATCCTATAGAGTCTGAGCCTACAGGTACACGACGTGGGGTCCAGTGATGCAACGATTCCGGTTTGCAGCCTCTTGTCTTTTCTCTCTGCTCTCCGCTTGGAGGGTCAGGGTTTTCAAGGTTGAGGAGCTTAGGACTGGAGGTTAAGGGGCTAGTGTTTAGGTGATTAGGGTATAGGGCTCCGGGATAATACCATTATGAAGCAGCCGCCTTTCCTTAGTAATAGTCCTTCCCAGTTCACTGGGGGCAGCACTTGGCGCTTGAATCTTTCAAAGACTGCCGCGCCCCACTTGGACAGAACCTCAGCGGCGGCGATACGTTGGCCCAGCCCTAAACCCTACAACCCTATAAACTTGAATTCTGCACCCCTAAAACCTATAAACCAGAATAAGAAGCACTTCGGAGGGTTCTGTGCTCTCGAGTTGGGAGTCCCAAATCCAAAAGCCTTACAGAATCCTTGTAGGAACCCTAAACTTATAGCCCAAAACCTGCGCCCTAAATCCTTCTAGAGTAAACCTAAAGCAACCCGTAAAGGATCCCAAGCCCACCTAGATCCCCCTACTGCCCTCTACTTTTCCCGAAATACCCACTATCAAGGACCATAAAAGCACCCTTCAAGCCCAAAGGATCCATGTACCCAAATAGTATATACTTAAGCCTTAAAGTAGTCTCTATATTGGTAGTTTGGGGCCAAAGTATATACTATTTGGGTACATGGATCCTTTGGGAAGGAACCCTTAAAGGCACCCTGCAAGAAACTCTTCAGGGCACCCCTTTTTTGGGCCCCATTGAAGGGAACTAAGGAGGTCCTGGCAGAAAGCCTTCTTCAGATCGGTTTAGGGTTTAGGGTTTAGGGTTTAGGTCGGGTATCATGTGGAACCAAAGGTTAACCTTTTTCATAATACAAGGATTATATAGGGATTATAGTAGTAGCCAGAAAGTTGGAACATCATTCTCCTTCAGGTAAAGTATAAGGGATCCTAGCACTAATCCTCCTAAAACCATGTTCCAACTTTCTGGCTTCTACTATACTTGTCGGGTATCATGTGGAACCGAAGGTTAACCTTTTCCATAATATAAGGATTATATAGGGATTATACTACCCCAAATGGTTAAAGGTTACCTACTCTACTACTAGGAGATTCTTAGCCACCGACTCCAGGGCATGGCAGGCATCGCGCAAAATGTCCACTGGTCTGCCCTGAACGGACCAAGGCCATCGCCTCAAAGAGGGGTTTGAGGGTTTAGGGTGGGTTCCTGGGTTCCTTTAAGGGATCTATAAGGGGAGGGTTTAGGGTTTTTGGGTTGTAGGGTTTAGGGTCTTAAGGTTTAGGGCTTTTCCGTCGGGACCTAAGCGCACACTGGTCTTCGCAATAGCTGTGTAATTAAGGGCTTTGTGGGCCTGACGGTGCTTTGTGTCTCGACTTAGACAACAGAAAAGCTGGCTTCACAGGTCTCAGAACCCGGTCAGAATGGTTTTGGGGTTTACCTAGAGCAGCCCATGAACCCTCAGAAAGTGATATGACCCTACCGCTAAACCCTAAACCCTAAACCCGACCCTACAAATTGTACGTTTACCTTTTTTAGGGTACCGTGGTTGCTCTAGGCAGTCTAGGCAGGCTCAAGCCCAAACCCAAAGAGCACATTGCTTAATGAAGCCCAATTTCCTGGAGACTCCCTCAACCCGAAGACCCTTCACGGTTTGGGGCTCAGGGTTGCCTGCAGCCCCAAAAACCCTACAACATACTAGGTTCTGACCCCATGGCCAAATGCTATAACCCCTACAGCAGTAGTTGGGATCCCTAGGTAGGCCCCAAGCCCTAAACCGAGGCCCAAACTCCACGAGCTGGGTCGGAAAAAACTCCAAACGCAAGCCTTAAACCTCATGACAGGGAACCCTACGGTTGATAATACAAATCCTGCATTACCTTAAGGACCTTAAACTTAAACTATGGGAAATATGGTATATCCCTTATTATGGGTAATGCAGGATTTATATCATCAACCGTACTTTGAGGTCCTAGCCCTTCAAAAACTTAACCCCTACCTTAACCCTGAATATCCTACCCTTTTAAGGACTCATATAAGGAAATCACAACAAGGAACCCTAAAAAGGTAGGATATTTGGGGTTAAGGTAGACCCTGAACCGAGGCCCAAGCAACCCTAAACCCTAAACCCCTGGGGTTTAGGGGTAAGGTGATGTCAGAGTAGTTGTCGACGTGCCCAGCTTTTGAAGGACCCTGAACCTCAACTTTCTCACGATTTGAAAACCATGCCGTTAGGGATGGAGGGATTCGGGTTTACATGCTTCGGATTGCTTCGGCCCGAGGCCCAGGCACCACGAGGTAGGTCGTCGAACCCGGGGCACGGCGAGCCAGGAGCTTCATGAGTTGGGGCCTGCAGAAACTCAGCGCTGAAAAATTTAAGGGTTAGGGTTTAGGGTTTAAGGTTTAAGGTTTAGGGATTAAGGCCTTAAGGCTTTGGGTTAGGATTAAGTCTAGCATTTTAGGAGCCTGAGCCCTGACGACCCTTAAGGTTTTGGTTTAAGGGTTAAGGATTGAGGTTTAGAGTCTACCCAGAGGCTCCATAGTAGTTCCTTTTTGGGAGTACCATATAGGATTCTAAATATGAACCCCCAAAAGGAACTACTACGGAGCCTTAGGGTAGGGCTTAGGGTTTAAGGATTGTTGAAGGACTAAGGTTTAGAGTTTATGGTTGTTTATGGTTTACCTTAACCCCAAATATCCTACCTTTTTAGGGTTTCTTATTGTGATTTCCTTATATGAGTCCTTAAAATAAGCCTTAAAAGGGTAGGATATTCAGGGTTAAGGTAGGGTTTAGGGATTAGGGTTTAGAGCTTAGGGTTTCGCGTTGAGGTTTTGGGTTCATGGTTGAGGATTAAGGGCTTAGGGTTTAGGGTTTAGGATTAAGGTTAAGTCTAGCGTAGCAGAAGCCTGTCCCAACCGCCCTAAACGGAGTCGGCTTAGGGTTTTGGATTCATCCCTATAGGGCTGTGGATCTATTTCCTACTTGTCGGGTATCATGGGGAACCAAAGGTTAACCTTTTTCATAATACAAGGATTAGATAGGGATTATACTACCCAAAAAAGGTTAAAGGTTACCTACTCTACTTCTAGGATTTCAGGTTTAGGGGAAGCCCTGCACAACCCTAAAGAAGCCCGCTTAGCACCCTACACACCCGAAGCAAGCCTTCTTCGCACTTCTTAGCCTCCCTAGAGGAACCCTTGCACCATCCTACTTGGAGGTTCATGGGTAAGTTATAAGTCCCCTGATATGGTTTAGAACTATAGTTATCCCACTCATAGCTACCCATGAACCTCCAAGTAAAGAAGCCCGCTTGCCTCCCCTGATCTGACTTAGGCAGGAGCGTTGGCAGCTCAGCGACCGGGGCAAGCTCAGGTGGTGCTGCCGGCGGCATGCGCTCAACGACAAACTCCTCCGACCTCGGTTCAGGGTTTGGGTTTAGCGTTTAGGGCTTGGGCTTTTGGTTTCTGGCTTTGGGGTAGGGCTAAGGGTTTCCTTAAACCCCTAAAGAACCACGGGTTGCGGGTTTAGGGCGTAGTATAATTTCAGACAATATTTTTTGTTGTAACTTGTACATCACAAGACCTGCTTGGGTCTGGGGTGTTGGAGAAATAAGATGCTTCAGGGTTTTCGGAATTCCTGCAATCAGCCATGCCCACGCTTTGGGTTTAGGGCTTTTGGGCTCTACCCTGACTCAACCCTCAACCACTAACGATAAACACTAAACTACTAAACCCTTCATCCTAAAGTCCTAAACCCTATGTCAAGGTCAATTCGTTGTAGTGCCAGGGAGTGGTAGAAATTGTGTTTTGGAGCTGTCATTGTTCAGGCTTCTATAGCAAGAAATTACTGCCGAAAGTGGTCGAGTCGACAGAATGCATGGCAACGGTGAGCTCCACACATCATCAGCGGAGTCCACCTCGGAGAAATGAACATCTAGGTTCCTCAGTAACCCCTTAATAATAAGGATACCTTTTTCCTAATATTCGGCGTTAATCAGGAGACCCAAAACCAAAAAGGGCCAAAGGGTACTACTCAGGACCCTTAAAGAACCCTTACGGGATCCCTTATAGTGGCCTTATAGAGCCCTTAAAGGAACCTACCCAATGTGCTTCGGTTTCCTTCAGGCTTTCGGAGGAACCTAGTCCAACAAAACCAAGCAGTGTCTCGAAGCGCTTCACCCAAAGCAATCGCTGAGGCCAAGAGCCAATGCACAGAGGTGTTTGTCTCGAAGCGAGCTTCCACCGAACCTGAATTCTGGTCCAGGTTTTCGGGTTTTAGGGCTAAGGGCTTTCTAGATTTCTAAAAAGATTTTTGGGGTTTAGGGTCTTACAGGGTGTCAAAGTGTTTCTTGGGTTGAAGAGTTCTGTAAGGTTTATTGCCACAGGTCGTACGCATGGCAGGAATCACACAGCAACTTTGAGATTCTTAAGGTTTAGGGGTTTAGGGGTTTAGGTTTAGGGTTTAGAGGTTTAGGGTTTTAGGGTTTACGGTTTAGGGTTTAGAGGTGTGTAGACAGTGTGCGCGCGGTGGGTGCGCTTCTTTAGAAATGGGGGCGCACCCACTTATCGCGCGCTTGCGTCAGCATGCAGTCCCGCCCAGACCACCCCAACTATTCTCAATTAGGGTTTAAGGTTCACCCCCCAAACCCCCCTTAAGGGGGGCTTTCTTGCTCTTTGCTTTGCACAACCAAGCACTGCTGAGATGGATTGGCGTCGGGTTGTGGGTCCTCGCGGCCTGTGCCGGCCGCTCGACGAGAAGAAAGGGTTTCCAACAAACACTTCGCCCCTCGCATGCCCGCAGAAATTTTAAAGGGATGAAGCCTTTTTTTGCTTCCGACACGGGGGGAAGCGATCGGCCCCGACCCGAATGAAAAATACACTTTTGGCGAGGGGCCAGGGGGCCAGGGCGCCAGGGGGCCGGGGGCCAGGGGGCCAGCAGGGGGCCAGAGGCCAGGCCAGGGGCCAGGGGCCAGGGCACGGCAGTCTCGTGCAATAACCACATATCCTACACCGCGTTTCTATTATGCCACATGTTGTATATAGACTATGGCTTGCATTCGCGAAAACACGACAAGCACCCTATGCCGTCGCCGGAAGCATTCCCAATTACGTCTAATTTGCTGTGTTTGTCCATACCAATAACAAGAATAACAGTAATCATAACAACCCATTTCAACGGCTCCTATGACTAGAAATACGGAAAATCAAAGGTTTCAACGATGGCTGCTGGAAAAAAACAATATTAACTTATAAATTCGATGATTTTCGTAAATTCGCGGGTCTCCACCAATTCCAGCGTTCCCATCAAGAACCTGGGGCTTGAATTTCTGGTGCCAAATTCTGCTTATAATATGGGTCATCTATATTAGGCCGCGGGTGCATCTCGGGGTTCCTCCCATTTCAGTTTAGGGTTTAGGGTTTAGGGTGTCTTTTGGAGCGTTTTGCCTCCTCGGACCGGCCCAAAAAGCCCGGGTCCCTGGAATCTGCCAGCCTGGGGCCCCAGACCCCCCCTGGTACCCCCCAGACCCCCCCAAAAAAACAGAGCCTCGAGCGCCCATGCAAATGGTCAGCGGCGCTCTCGGCAGTTTAGAGGTTTAAGGTTTAGGGTTTAGGGGTTTAGGGTTTAGGGAGCATCTCGGGAGCAGGCAGCGGAAGATCTTGTCAGGAAGAAGGGCCGGCAAGCACCACTTCATCGTCGTGACCTGGTTTAGGGCGTACCCAAGAGGGTCCATAGTAGTTCCCCTTTGGGATTACCATATAGGATTCTAACTATGAACCCCAAAAAGGAACTACTATGGAGCCTTAGGGTCGAAAAGGGAACCCCGACCCCCGGGAGGATCTAGAAAGTAGATCCCCTAATTTTGGGGCCCTGTACTACTAAGGGTACTTTATAGGAACCCCCAAGGGATCTACTTTTTGGATCCTCCCGAAAATCTGGGTTACTTGCAGCCGACAAACCTGGGTACTTGTTTAAGCGGAGGCATTAAGGCCTCATGTATTCAGGTCGTTCCCGTCGTAGATAGGGCTTACGACCGGGTAGTACTTACTGCCACAGAAATACAAGGTTAAACTTTCCGATTCCGGGAAGTAGGATGTTCCTTAACCGACCAAAACCTACTTTTTTGTAGGGTCCCTATAAAAGCCATATTAGGATTTATAATAAGAACCTACAAAAAAGGAGGTTATGGTAGCTTAGGGTTTGGTAGCAACAAACTTCGGACAACTCTGGGGGCCTATCGCCCGGATCCGGGGGCTCGGTACATAGGCTGTAAATAGAAACAGCCACATGGGAGTTTCCGAAAATAGGGGACCCTAACATAGTTCCCCAAATAGTAGGATCCTTAGTACCCCCAATTTTCGGAAACTCCCACATAATATAGGCTCAAAACACATGGACACCTAGGATAGCTCAAATTCTGAATGCCCAGGCCTTCCTAGAAATGTAGCCCTCCATTCTGCAAGCATTGACGAGCTCTAAACTTGAGAATTTGTTTATTGAATCAGGGCGATAGTTTAGGATGAATAGTTCATAAACCCATGCAAGTGTTAGTTTATAGGCCCTACACGGCCACAATGTACAAGATCACTCAAAAGACTATTCTCTCATGCCAGTCCTAAACTCTGAACCGCAAACTCTGACTCGAGATCCTGAGAACAGCTCTGTTGGATTTCCATCCGGAAAGGCACTCGGAGGCCTGGCAGTGCAAGGACGGAGGCGGGTTGGGCAAACTCTAAATGGGTACCTTCCAGGTTCCTTTTTTTAGAGGGGTTCCATATCATTTTGGGTGCCTGAAACGGGTTTACCCCAACTGCTAAACCCTGGACCGTAAACCAAAGAAGCCTTCAACCCTTAGAGGGACCCTTACATCAACTCTTGTGGAACCCTTACTACGGCTGATGGACAAAATCCTGCATTACCCATTCTAAGGAATATACCATAATTCCCATAGTCTAGGGTCCTTAGGGTCATGCAGGAGTTTGTCCATCAACCGTCTTTGAAGTCTCTGAAACATCTTCGTAAATAAGATCCTCTTAGGATCTCTTAGGCCCAACAAGGGGGGAATATCAATGTCCCACGAAGGCCTACCTAGAACCCACCCAAAAAACCTGGGTTCTTGTTAAAGGATTTATTTTAATTTACCAGAATAAGGATCATATTATTAACTATACACATCCCTATTATGGTAGCTTAATTGAATTCCTTAACAAGAACCCAGTATATGGTTCCTTTAATAGGGTTATACTTTAGGGCCTTTTAGTGTTCGAAAGAAATTCCTGAGCAAGAACCCATCCCTGAACCCTAAGCCCTTGTAGAACCCTTAATAGAACCCTAAATTATGCTACAAGCAACTTTAAGTTGAATTCCTAGCCCTAAACCCTAAACCCTAGACCCTGAACCCTAACCCTAAACCCTTAACAACAAGAACCCAGAAACCCTAAACCCTTATAGAACCCTTAATGGAACCCTTATACGTCCCTTAACTAGTTAAGGGAATCCAGAAACCGTACACAGGGAGCCGGGCAGATCAAACTGTCGGTACAGCAGATCGGCCGGCTCCTGGTCTCCTGCCTGCGAGGGGTTTCAGGGTTCCTTAAGGGCTCCTAAAGGGGGTGAAAAGTTACCAGAAGGGTTTAGGGTGCTTTAAGGGTTCCTATAGGGGGTGCTGTAAGGGTTACTTTACAGGCCCAGGGTTTCTTATTTAATGGTTCCAAAAAGAGAAGTTAGAAAGGTCATTATGAGGGCTTAGGGTTTTGGGGGGTATGTAGGGTTTGGGGTTGAAGCTTGAGGCGACCATCGGGTTTGGGGTTTAGGGTTCAGAAGACCGTGAGGCTTAGGGTTCAGGGCTTAGGGTTTAAGGGTTTAGGGTTTAGGGTTCTAGGGGGTGCAAAGATGACCATAGAGCTGAGGGTTTAGGGGACCATACTTGGAGGATCCTGGGCTGGCACGTAACAGGTACAGTTGTAAGTACCTTAACTAGGCTTGCACGTCTTTATACTGTATAGGTGTAGCTACTTTATTTCCAGTTACCCTAAATCCCTATAGATCCCTTAAAGAAGCCCTTAACCCCCTTACTTACTAAGTCCCATGATCCTCCAAGTAGAACATTAGAACTGGGTGCTGTCGGGGTCCACTCGGGCTTGAGAGGGGGGCACACAACCTCAAGATTAGAATAGTGTAGAAGCCTGAATAAGTACCTATGTGATTCCTTAGGGTTCCTTATTCTCATTACCCGAGAACCCTATTCCAATCATTATTAAGGCCCCCCGCAAAGTAGGTTGTTGATCATGATTCCATAAGGTTTCAATTGGCAGTTGATGACTAGAATGGGGTCTTGGGCTACAGTATACTACCGACACAGACCACCTATAGTCTCCATTGTAGTTCCTTTTTTGGTTTAACCAAATATATAATAAGGATCCTATAAGGTAACCCCAAAAAGGAACTACAATGGAGACTATAGGCAGTACTTATACCTCACCTTCAAGACCCCAGAATGACCTTTCCAATATCCCTTCTAGGAAAGAGCCATTGTATAAGAAAGCCTAAGCCCTTCTAGCAACCGTTGCAGCACGAACCTGATTAAGAAACCCTG
Organism: Symbiodinium sp. clade A Y106; assembly: GCA_003297005.1. Classification (NCBI taxonomy): domain Eukaryota; class Dinophyceae; order Suessiales; family Symbiodiniaceae; genus Symbiodinium; species Symbiodinium sp. clade A. The sequence continues at coordinate 25,750 of BGNK01000293.1, read as the reverse complement.
GGTCTTTATTAGGGTTCCATATATAGACCCTACTATTTTGGTGTTATAGGCCGAGGGTTTCTTAATCAGGTTCCTACTTCCCCTATGAGAATCCTTCTCTCTGGTATACATGCACATGTCACATTCGCAAGGCTTCCTGGAAGTGGAGGCCATATGCGAGTTTGAGAAAAACAGTGGACGATAACATAGGGTTTAGGGTTATAACAGGCCCTGAAAAGTAGGAGCATGGATTCCCTGACAAGTAAGAGCATGGATTAGAGCTGAGGACTCTAGGATCTACGGACTTGCAATTGCAGGAAGACCCTATGTCGGGAGACAGGGGACCTCTGAACCAGGTCGAGACTCCTCAGCTGTCTGCTCCCCTCCCCGTCGTGCCTTGACATCGTCCTCGTGCGACAATATTCTGCCCTGCCAGTCACACGAATCGTTCTCCAACTCTTCATGCCATGTGGCGATTCAAAGCCGAGACTAGGCAGAGGAAAGCGACATGAAGAGGCACAGCCCAAACCCTGACACCCGAAAGCCCTGCAAACCCCACAAGCCCTAAAACCTCGTACACCCTAAACCCTGGACGCCCTAAAAGCCTGCAAACCCGAAACCCTTAAGAACCCTTAAGAACCCAGAGACTCCAAAGCCCCTTAGTTAAGCAATATACCCTAAATCATATTCGGCATCTTATTATGATATAGGAGGTATATGTATATGCCTTAACTAAAGGGTTTTGGAGTCTCTGGCAACCCGCAAGAATGCCCAAGTATGCCGCCTGATGCTCCAGCTCTGGGGAATCTGGAGCTGGACCCACCAGCCAAACCTTTACTTGGAGGATCACGGGACGTAGTAACTAGGGTCCCCAGAGAGCCCAATACCCCTTAATTAAGGAATATAGCTTAAATCATAATATGAAGCCCCTAATGATTTAAGGTATATGCCTTAATTAAGGGGTATTGGGCTCTCTGGGACATAAATAAGGTAGCTATGGATCTAATTACATTTAGTTCCAGTTAGGGTACTTATAACTGTACTTGCTAAGTCCCGTAAACCCTAGAGGCCCTATAAAACCCTTATAGTACCCCTCCTAGACTAGGTTCCTCAGTAACCCCTTAATTATCAGGGTACCCCTTTCCCTAATATTCAGTTTTAAATGAATGAGGAGACCCCAAACTAAAAACGGGCAAGAGGGTACTACTCAGAAACCTAGTGGAACTCTGATTGCGGTACTTATACAACCAAAGCTTCTCAAGGTCGGCTAAAGTTTCGGGACCTAGGGGGTTTAGCCAAAACCTAAACCCTGAACCGTTTAAGGCTCCTGGGTTTACGATTGGTTTTGGGTATGCTAACTTAAACTAAGCCCTATTAAGCCCTAAACCCTCCGATTTAAGGATAAGGCTGTGGAGACGGCTTTGGACTTTGGGCCTATGCTTGCGGCCCGGGGATTCAGGCTTCGGGGCCTAGGGCTAAGGACAAGAACCCAGAGATACATACTACCATTATGGAATTAGGTCCCAAAAGACCATCCTTATTATGGCTTTTGGAACCTAATTCCATAATAGTAGTGTATATGGACCCTCTTGGGAAGACTCTCATGAACAGTTTGCAGTCTGGCCGCAGTTAGTGTACTTGGAGGCTCATGGGACTCAGTAAATACAGTTATAAGTACCTTAACTGGGGCTATAACTAGTTACAACTGTAGTTTGCCTTATATATAACTCTACTTACTCAGTCCCATGAACCTTGCAGTATGATCCTCTGAGCTCTGAACGTTCAGGCGGTAGAGCAGCCGCGGCGGAACGAATTGTGGCAAGCTGCGTGTCCTGGGCATCAAAGGTGCCGTCTTTCATCGTAGACAGCATTCTACCCGGGCTCCAAGTATCTAAACCCCTTGTAGACGTTACCTGAACCCATATCCTACAGTTTTGGGGTCCCTAATCCTTATCATATTATTTTTTTCTATACGTCATCCATTAGGTAGGCTTTTTAGGGTACAGCTATGCCTAATTACACAGGAGTCCTTAACAAAATATGCTTGTGAGGTTTGAGGTTTAGGGTCTAGGGGCTACACATGGTCTCAACACGCCTTGATCCCCACCAGTTCTGGGTTAAAGGCTTAGGGTTTGGGTGTTAGAGTTTAATGTTCAAGGCTATCTTCTTTCCTCATCAAGGCGGCCTAGCCATAGGACTGGTTAGCCTGACAAGTAATGCAGCCCCGAAGCCTGGGCAGCTCAGAAATCTCTAAGAGAACCTGACGCCTGGAGTAAGCATCAGACCTTCTACTATGTTAAGGACCCCCGATAATTTGAGACGTAAACCCGTACTTAAGAGGTGTTGGGCTATGTTGTGTTCAGGGATCCTGCCATGGCGTAAGTGATATTCCTTACTTGCAGGGTAAAGCAGGCTCTCAGACATCTGACGCCATGTCAAGGCAGGCTGCTCGAGGATTTGCTCCAAAACATCAAGTTCCCCTGCGTCTGGCTGACCTGGTCAATCGTGAGACAGAATCATGACGGCATCATGTGTCGTATGACAGTGTGACGGGTGCGACGCGACAGCAACGTCTAGCTGCGAAGAAAAACTGGCGGATTCAGATCTACCTCCGTGGCCCAGGCTGTAGGCATGAGGAGAAAAGTTGGGCCACGAAGCCACGAACTGGCCCATTCTGGCAGTGGCAGCAATCACCTTGGCTCAGAAGACAGCATGCTCGGCATGGGTCGCAGCTTGCGCGACTGCACAACGGTCTCAGCATGTAGCCGCAATGTAGCAGCCACGACACCCTCAGGAAAGTCTGTTTTACATGTGCACCGTGTTCTGTCCAATGCCAGTACCAGTACCAGTACCACTCCACTAGCACCACCAACACGACTAATTCATGGTAAAAACGCGAATAACTACTACTACAAGTACTACAAGTAATACTAGTACTACTAGTACTACTAGTACCACTAGTACCACTAGTACTACTAGTACTACTAGTACTACTAGCACTACTAGTACTACTAGTACTACTAGTACTACTAGTACTACTACTACTACTAGTACTACTACTACTACTACTACTACTACTAGTAGTACTAGTACTAGTACTACTACTACGACTACGACTACTACTACTACTACTGCTACTGCTACTAGTCCTACTACTACTACTACTCCTCCTCCTGCTCCTACTACTGCTGCTACTACGACTGCTGCTACTACTACTACTACTACCACTACTACTACTACTACTGCTGCTACTACTACTACTACTATTACTACGACGACGACTACTACGACGACTACTACAACTATTGCTACTGCTACTGCTACTGCTACGGCTACTACTACTGCTGCTAACTCACCCCTCCGACCCCCCCGGCCCCAAGAGTATTGCGTGCTTGCAGAAGTCTGAGGCGGCAAAAATTCGTGATCATCGCGCGACTGCCACGGTGGCCCTGGCCCTGAACCTTAAACCCTAAACCCCAACGGTTTAGGGTTTAGGGTTTAGGGATGGTTCCTGGATTTGCATCAACTAGCTGTGACAAGGGCGGCCTACCGGCAAGCCTTGGTGCTGAGATGCGGACGTCGAAGTCCTGCTGCAGAGGTGGCCGCGACACGGAAACCTGCGATGCTTTAACGACATGATGCAGCATGTCAACCAACTGATACAACTACATACATACCTACCTACCTATACATACATACATACATAGATATAAGCATACACATGTAGATGCACATACACATCTGCATGATTACACTCAAGCATATACGAATACATACACACATGCATTCACTTACACATGCACATACTGTCAGATTTCCTGGAAGCGCTCGAGAGAGAGAAAGAGAGAGCGAGGGGGACAGGGAGATAGAGAGGGACCCCGAGAGAGAGAGAGAGAGAGGGAGGAGCGAGAGAGAGAGAAGGAGAGAGAGAGAGAGAGGGAGACAGAGAAAGACGAGATAAAGAAGGAGAGAGAGAGAGAGAGAGAATCCTAAATCCTAGATCCAAAGCCGTAAACCCCAAACCTTACACCCAAAACCGTTAGCCCCGAACCTTACACCAAACACCCAAAACCGTAGAGAAAACAGAGGGAGGGAGAGAGAGCTGCACAGAGCTGCGGACCCATTGAGGCGGCTCCATGTCTCCGTCTGACCTGTCGGTGGATTTAGGGCTTTTGGGTTCAGGGCTTTGGGGTTCAGGGTTTAGGGGTTTAGGGTTTTTTGTTGGGGTTGAGGGTTCAGGGGTTCAGGGTTTAGGGGTTGAGGGTTAAGGTTTAAGGGATTAGTTTTGGTTACCAGCACTTTCCAACTGCAGGTGCTATCGGACTCCCGAGCACAGAACACAGCCACCACTCGAGTACCTAAACCTACTAACCTGGGCTTTTCAGTGACCAGGGAGAAAAAGTTTCATAATGGTTCCTTTAAGGAAAAAAGTATACACTTGTATTTCATAATGGTTCCTTTAAGGAAAAAAGTATACACTTTTATTTCATAATGGTTCCTTTAAGGAAAAAAGTATACACTTTTATTTCATAATGGTTCCTTTAAGGCAAAAAGTATACANTATTTCATAATGGTTCCTTTAAGGAAAAAAGTATACACTTTTATTTCATAATGGTTCCTTTAAGGCAAAAAGTATACACTTTTATTTCATAATGGTTCCTTTAAGGAAAAAAGTATACACTTTTATTTCATAATGGTTCCTTTAAGGAAAAAAGTATACACTTTTATTTCATAATGGTTCCTTTAAGGCAAAAAGTATACANTATTTCATAATGGTTCCTTTAAGGAAAAAAGTATACACTTTTATTTCATAATGGTTCCTTTAAGGCAAAAAGTATACACTTTTATTTCATAATGGTTCCTTTAAGGAAAAAAGTATACATTTTTTTTCATAATGGTTCCTTTAAGGAAAAAAGTATAAACTTTTATTTCATAATGGTTCCTTTAAGGAAAAAAGTATACACTTTTTTTTCATAATGGTTCCTTTAAGGAAAAAAGTGTTAAAGTATGGTACTCCAAAGCCCAGTAACCACCCGGCTGAGGCTCCAGCAAAGCACCAAAAGCCCTCTGGCAATCGCACCCTAAACCCACTGAGGGCTTAGGGTTTACCCAGAGAGCCCACTACCCCCTTAATTAAGGCATATACCTTAAATAATAAGGGGATTCATATTTATGATTTAAGCTATATTCCTTAATTAAGGGGTATTGGGCTCTCTGGGTAGGTCTTTGGGGTTTAAGGCTTTGGGTTTGGCGTTCTAGGGCTTTCCTTAAGTTTAGGGTTTAGGGTTAAGTGTTTCTAGGGCCTGGGTTTGGGGTCCACGTTTCTGCAGATCTGAAGACAACCTTATGTTTGCGAGTTTCAGAAAATGGGTGACTGACCCTAAAGCTATACGGACCCCGCAGTATGGTACAGTTTAGGATCTTTGGCTACACTTCCTGGTTCAAGTAGTGGAGACCGTGCTTCGTCAGAAGGATGCTTTCGTGCAGGGAACTCTTATGGCTTAATTAATTCTGACCATCATAACCAAAACTTCTCTTTTTCTCTATATGATTGCGATGTTAGCAACTACTACTTCTACTACACATGCACAACTGTTTACACTAGTGGTATTGCTACTATTTGTATTGGGTTCTGTACATGCGGATCCTGCCTTCGACCTTGCTTTCGCAGGGAGTGCCTTCTTAAGCTCGACCCAGCCTACCCTGAACCCCATTGGCCGATAACCCTGATAGCCCCTGAGGGTTTAGGGTTTAGGGTTAGTGTTTGAGTTTGGGTTTAGGGATTAGTAAACCCTAAACCCTGCAAGCCTTGTCTCTAAAGCCTGTGGCAGCTCCACTGAACCACTACACCCCACGTAAACCCATACATATGCTTTAGAACTCTATACAAACCCTAAACCCTAGCCGCAAACCCTAGATACAGTCGCACAAACATACAAGCCGGAAGCAGTCAATTGACTCCTTTGGCATCAAGTCAGGATTAGAGTGCCTGTTTTTGGGGATATAGGGTTTGGGATTTAAGAACTAAGGGTTTGGGGCTTGGGGGTTTCGGTGTTCAGGGTTGAATTCAAAAAGGGCATAAGGAAACTGCTCCGGTAATGAAGGGTGTTCTAGGGGTTACAAGGGTTTAGCGGTCAAGGGTTTGGAGGGTTTGGGGCTTTAGGGGATTCAAGCTTAGGGGCTTAGGTTGGGTACTGCCCCCATACAGTAACAGTCTATAATAGGGCTACTATTAAGGTCCTAATATATCTATATTATGAAAATTATCCAACTGTTACTGAGTGGTTCCTAAACCCTAAACCCTAAACCCCTAAACCCCAAACCCTAAACCGGGGGCAGTATCCAAGGCTTAGGGTTGATGACCACCACCATTGACTATGGACTACTCTGCACCCACTCTCTGAGAACACGGCGAAAAGGCAATCTGATCTGACAGCGGTTCAAAGAGGTCCACTTGTTCCGCTGAAGCAACCTCTTGCGGCAGTCAACAAGCTTTCGATCTTTCGCGAAGCCGTACGGCCGCCTAGCGATCCGCCGTCTGAATCTCGCGCGGTGTTTCTGTGCACATGTACACGACGAACCGAACCTAAGAAGAAGCCAGGTTCGCACCAATGAAAGGGTATGGTGCAACTGCTGCCTCGCTGCGCTGCGAGAACAGGTTTTTTGCCGTTCGAAAGATCCGACGAACCAGCTTGCTACACGGTCTGTGTACCGGCTCTGGCAAGCTGACGCCTTTCTGATGCAACGAGAACTCGGTTTGCATTCTAGCGCAGACAGACTGAACTCCCTGGTGCTTCGTAGGGAATGGGGAATGGATCCCTATTTGTAGTCCCTATATAATCCTTCCCCCATTCCCTACTAAGAACCAGACAGTAAACGTTGAGCGGAAGTGTGAAGCAGCAGGGAGCAACGTAGCATCGCTAGGTTGGTTGGCAAAGCTGTGGCGCGGCTGTTGGGACGATCTACAACGGAGAATATCTGCTGGACTGCGACCGGCCTGTCGCATTGTTCGAACCCAGAAGCCTCGTCATGGAACTATTAAGAATAGTTGTGCTAATGTAGGAACCTGATTAAGAAACCTTGGGCCTTTATGAGGGTTCCTTATATGAATCCTACTATTTTGGGGTTATAGGCCCAGGGTTTCTTAATCAGGTTCCTACATTAATTGTGCTATAGTACAATGCTATATCGTTTAGAATAATTGTCAGTTTCATCCTGGATTTACAATGGGCTTTGGATTCTCGCAGTTGCGAGGCGCAAACACAGCCCTCACCATCTCTTCCGCCGGGCAGCGCTCTCCGAGTTTCGGCCCCAATCAAATCTGCATGAGTCTCTTCTGTCAAAATCCGATTATCTTAAAAAGTATGACAATAATAGAAATAACAATCAACATCATCACCATCATCATAGTCACAACCATAATACTCATCAGAAGAACAAGCTTGATTAATCATGACAATGCAAACAGTAATGAACGGGCCCGGGCGATGTTTTTGAAACTTGTCAAGTTCGCCGGCGAACTCGGCAACTTGACAGACGATGAGGGACTCTCCAAACCAGTTGCAGGTCAAGCATGCCACGGTGTGCTTAGGGTTCAGGGTTTCGGTTTAAAGTTTAGGGAGAAGGGAGACAGCAAGCACTAAACTGTCACCGCCCTAGTCTTGACAACTACAATCTCGACAGCTAGCCAGGTCAAGACTGTGGTGATGGATAGCATCTTGGCACAGAGGGAGGAGCTTCCAGCTTCCAAACCCCAGAGCCTGAAGCCTTAAAAATCCTCAACCTTATGTCAGGATATTGTACCCAGAAACCCTAAACCCCTAAACCCTTTAAACCCTAAACTTGCACCACGGTTCCGAGCTGCGGACCACAAGCGGGTCCGAGATAAGGATCCTCCAATCGAATTTGTCTCGTGACGTACCCCTTTGAGGGCTTAGGGTCCAGGAGTCTAGCATTCCTTGAGACGAGTCTATGGTTGGGATAGTACTGAAAAATTGACATTCCATTCCTTCTTGAGTTTACGTATCCATAACCATGCAGAATGTTACCCAACTATGACAAAGGAGAAGGATCTTACGGGTTTACGGCTTAGGTTTTGGGTTTAAGGGTAGGGTTTAGAGTTTAGAGTCTCGGGTTCAGGGTTTCGGGTTTAGGGGATAGCCTCTCGCTGCCCTGAACCACGACTACGGAACCTTTATGTCAACCCTTATACCTATAGTCTTATAGTACGTAGTCCTTTGTCGAAACCCACTACTTGATCAACATCACTGGCCCGTTACTTGGAGGTTCATGGGACTTAGTAAGTACAGTTACATACTACCTTAACTGGGTACATAGCTGATGATTACCTTATTTGTAGCCTGGTTATTGGTAACCCTAGTTACTAAGTACCAGGAACCTTAAACACTAAGCCCTTACAGGGAGCCCTACTATAGAACCCTATAGTAACCTTCAACGCGGACCCTAAGCTCGAACTACTAAGTCCCATGAACCTCCAAGTAAGATGACGGAGCACGGATAGCCCGGGAAGTTTAGGGAGCCCAGAACCCAGAGCCTCCAAAACCCCTGAATTAAGGAATATACCTTAAATCATATTAGGGATCCTAATATAATTTAAGGTATATTCCTTAATTAAGGGATATTGGAGCCTCTGGGCACCCTTATAGATCCCTGATTAGTAGCCTTATAGACCCCTTTAAAGGAACCCTTTTAGGCTAATTCTATTCCTTAATTGCGGGGTTTTGGAGTCTCTGGGAACCCCAACCCTCTTCAACCCTAAACCCTAAACCGTTAGACCCCTTTAAAGGAACCCGTTTAGGCTACCCTCCTGAGCCAACCCGGATCCCCCTAAACCCTAAACCCTAAACCCTAAACCGGGAACCCCCTGGAGGCTCTGGGAATTCGAAGAGACGAAGCAAACACCATGAGGAGCCCAAGAACCAAAGTTCGGGGGTGAAATGCTCAAGGCTCTGGGCTTCTAGGGAGGGTTTGGGGTTTAAGGGTTTAGGGTTTAGGGTTTAGGGTTTAGGGCTTAGGGGGTTTAGGGTTTAGGGTTTAGGGGTTTAGGGTTTAGGGGTTAGGGGTTTAGGGCTTAGGGTTTAGGGCTTAGGGCTTAGGGTTTAGGGTAGGGTTTAGGGTAGGGTTTATAGGGTCCCAAAGTTCATGCTTGGGTGCTTCCTTGGTGCCAAAGAGTTGGGCAACTGATGGACCCAGTGTGGTACTTCTGCCATGCATGCAAGGCGAGGGTTCCACAAGGTCTGCAGGCAAACTGCGCTACAGCTTCGTTTATTCTGGACCCTAAACCCTTAACCCTAAGACCTGATCCTCAAAGCTCAAGATCAAAACACTCCAGCCCCAATTAAACCCTAAGACCCAATCCCTAAAGCGTAAGCCTAAACCCTAACATCATGAGGCTGCGAGACAAGCCTGATCACGTCAGATTGCTAGACATTTTATGGCAATGGACCCCGCTACCCATTGGGTTCCTTAAGGGTTGCTGAAAAGGTTCTGTAAGCGCTTTATATGGGTTTGAGGGTTACAGGCCTTTGGCAAATGCATATTCAGGCTTTATTATACTATCTGAGTAGGAATCCTGAGGAATAGCCTTTCTATTTATTCAGGCTTCTTTATGTTGCACATTGATCATCAACAAACACGAGTGTAATCGTAACAACAATATTAACCATGTAACAACACTACTAATTGCATGATACTACTGATAATGATAGCACAGGTTGGCGTGATCATCACAATAGTCGTGTAACAACATTATCGAGATAGTGATGACCCACGGTGTTTCCCACTATGAGGTGAGGACTTTCAATACTTGGGCCCCCCAAAAAAGCACATAAACAACATTAGGATAGGGAGATCCCATATAAAACCCCTTATAGTGAAGCCCAATAATCCCTATAACATGCATACGTGTGTGTCCTTTTGGGGGCCCCTAAATACTCCTTAATTTGGGGTGGTGGACTCCATCCACAAGATCAAACGGGAGCCTCTGCAGCTCCTCCAGCGACACCGGCGCATTCTTCACGATCTTAGGCCTCAGCATGGCTTAGGAGGGTTTAGGGTTTCTGGTTTAGGTGTGGGGTTTAGGGTCTAGGGCTATAAATATAATTATAGTATAATGGGCCCCAAAACCCTATTCTACTTATCAAAGGCCCCTATATTCGAGCTTTCATGGCTTACCTGTAGCCGAAAAGACCTACCTTATCTGGGGTTCCTTATTATGGTTTCTATATATAGTTCCGCAAAAAATTAAGTCTCTTTAGGGCCACAGGCAGGGTTTAGGGCTGTAACAGAGCTTAAAGCCGCCGTCCTGCCGAACTCTTTGAGGAGCTGTCAGACTGATAATCATAGTCATAGAAATTGCACGAGAGTAATGACAGTTATACCCTCCTCGCAGTACCATGTTGCCATGCTAAACCCCAAATCCGAAACCTTAAACCCTAAACCCCAAATCCGAAATGCTAAACCCTAAACCGCAAATCCCAAACCCCAAACCTTCAACCGCAAAATCCGAAACCCTAAACCCCAAATCCGAAACTCTCGACCAAGCCCGCCAAGGACCTGGCTCTATCGCGAAGCAACAACGCCTTGAAGGGGCGGACCTCAGATCCACTGATAATAAGTCGGTTTAGGGCTCTAGGGTTCTGAGGTTCTATGTTTGCAGGGCTTGGGGTTTAGGGTCTAGGGCTCTAGGGTCTAGGGGTTCACGGTTTATCCGCAGAGAGCCAAATACCCGCCAATACCCCTCAACTAAGGAGGAATGTACCTTTCTATTAGAGGAAGTTTAAGATTTGAGGTATATTCCTCGACTAAGGGCTTGTTGGGTCTTTTGATCAATTAAGCTCAAGGAAAGCATAGGCAAATTCAGGTGCCTTCTTATGGAGGAGGGGGTGGCTAGCTTCCCTTCTGGGAAAAGGCCTGAGACCCAAACCAATCGCTCCAGCGATAACCATCGCTGACCCGCACCGAGAACCTCGGTGCGCTTGGTCTGCTTGGTGCTGTTCGAATAACCTTCGCAAGCTGAAGATGCTCACGGGCTGTCGAAGTGCTAAACTAACATCTGCCAAGATCTGGGCAACTTAGCTTGAGACTATGCTCAAGCGCGATGATGTACGTTCCGGCCATTCGGCCACATCCGGACACTTGATGCTTTGCGACTCCATACAACATGCATCCACACAATCATGCCATGCGGTGATAGACCCCAAAACCCACCTGGAAACCCTGAAAAGCCATGCTGGGACGTCGCGCTCGTATGTCATTACCTCCTGCAGCGACGCTTAAATGCAAATTCCCCAGGATGGCAAATACAGGGATTCATTCGGGTTTCATACGGGCTTTGCAAGAGTCCATAATCAGGCACAGTGCTATATAGGTCGGAATTGTGCAGAGCAATCCAAGAACCCTAAACCCTCAAACCCTAAACCTAAATCCAAGAACCCTAAACCCTCAAACCCTAGTCTCTAAACACTGAAGCCCTACCCCAAACACCAAAACCCAAAACACCAGAATCCTGAAAACCTGAAGCCCCTAATCCCTAAACCCTAAACCCGGCTCCTTTGCCCGGGAAGCACCCAACGGCTGATGAGGCAGATTCCAACTTTGGTTCTCCTGCCAGGTTGCGAGAACTTGGGGGTTAACTCTAGGAGTTCTACACGGGTCTTTACGGGGTGGGGGTGCTGCAAAAGTTCTAAAAAATATCTGGTTGTGTAAAAGTTCCATAAGGGTTTAGGGGTTCGGGCTTTTAGGCTTGAAGGGTTTAAGGTTTGGGAGATGAGCCTGTGATATGGGGGCCTAAATGATGACCCTAAACCCTAAACCCTAGACCCTAGACCCTAAACCCTAGACCCTAAACCCTAGACCCTAGACCCTAAACCCTAGACCCTAGACCCTAGACCCTAGACCCTAAACCCTAAACCCTAAACCCTAGACCCTAAACCCTAAACCCTAGACCCTAAACCCTAGACCCTAGACCCTAGACCCTAGACCCTACACCCTAAACCCTAAACCCTAGACCCTAAACCCTAAACCCTAGACCCTAAACCCTAGACCCTAGACCCTAGACCCTAGACCCTAAACCCTAAACCCTAAACCCTAAACCCTAAACCCTAAACCCTATGAGCCTTGGATTTGTCTTGCAAGGAGCCCCGGGGGATGGTCTTGGGAATCATTCAGGCTTCCGTATGGGTAGTTGTCAAAATTAGGGGACCCTAGGGTTCCTTAAAGGGATCTATAAGGGTTCTATAAAGGGTTTAGGGTTCAGGGTGGTTGTCAAAATTAGGGTCCCTTTTTGGGTACCCTAAATATTAGGTGCCGTATTATAATAAGGACCCAAAAAGGGACCATAATTTTGACAACCACCCGTATGAGTATGAGGATGGTAGCTTCTGGGGCTTACCTAAACCCCCAACAGTAGGTAAAATAATGGCCCAACTCCTCTAAAAGGCTATTATTCTACATACTTTTGGGGTCCAGGTAAGAATTATCTGAGCTTGAAAGCAATGAAAGCTTCAGAATGGGGGACCCCTGACATAGAATAGGCCCTGGTAACCGAAAGCGTATGGTAAGGATCCCCCACGACATTCCTTTCTGTCGTTTCAAGAAGCCCCTCTTTATAGAGCCTTACGCAGAACGGATTTTCAGAATTGTAATTATTGGTTATGCAAACAACTTCGTTTGAGTTGCAAAGAACCGAATGAGAGCATACATTGGGTTGGATGCACGGACTGGTGAGGCCCAGCCTCTGCCACGGCGGCGTCGTCAAGAAAGTGGCACAGGTCGAATGCGTGAGGTGCTGGCGCTCCGTCTTGAGACCTGCTGGTTGAGTGGAATAAAGAATTGAGCATGTAGGGTTTAGGGTTCAGGCTTTAGGGTAGCAAACAATTCCATCCCGCCTCCGCACCGTCACAGGTGGCAGCGTTCTCTTGACCTTCACAGGACGACAATGAAACGATAAGTCTCCTCCTCGGATATTCCAACAGAAGATTGTCTGTCCATGTTTTGTAGATGGTACCCGAGTCCTCACGGTGCTAGACCTCGCCAGCAGGTGGGCAGGCCCTATCGAATTCGATCCCCGAAAGCATGATGCCATTGACAATGTTTTGAAGCACAAAACCAGAGCAGTAGAGCACAGCTACTCTTGGAAGAGCATGACAATCCTGCGAAACATGCTTTCGAGACGAGCTACGAGCGACGAGCGACACGTGTCAGACCTGGATTTCCGTCTGCAAGTGAAGCAGGCGCGGGCCGCTCTGAAGGAAATTTGACGAGATGCCACATGCTAAATCAGTATAAGGACCTCAATAATTGGAATTGGGTTTCGGGCTAGAGTTATCATAGGAAAAGGATACTTATAATATGCCTTGATATAATATTAGAAAAGCATAAGAATATAGTATCAGTATCTGGCAGCTATAAGGCAGCTAAATTATTACGCCGTTCAAAGCGCGAAGGTCGCGGAGCCATCTGCCGAAACGAGTCCTCGGGGAACCGCATGGCGGTTTCAAAATAAATGAGCTACGTTTTAAGGTTTGAGGCTTAGGGCTGCTAGGGTTTAGGGTTTAAGTTTAGGGTTTAGGGTTAAAGTTTAGGGTTTAGGGTTATATAAGGGTTTGGGCTTGGGGTTTGGGCTTGAGGTTTAGGCGGTGGCCACCGCAGCTACAAGTAAGATCTCCAGAGGCTGTCTTCTGTGGTTGTCAAGCTGCAGCCGGATGTTGAAGACGCAGAAGATTCAAAATCTGGCTACGGCAGTATTCGGCGCTGACAGGGATGAGTTGCACATGATGTTGGACCCGAAACCGGACCTAACCCTAAGGGTCCAAAGGACCCAATAATTAGGTACTTGGGTTTAGGATAGTAGTTATGTGGCTCAATATTCAGGAGAGTATATGATTATTAGGTACTCGGACCCTTAGGGTAAGCCCAAAACCCCACACCGTTGAGATTTGTGATTTATCTTGGCAGGCATCCTGCTCAGGTTTCAGATGTACTGGCTACCTGAAGTCAGGCTCCCGACTGTCCAAGACCCTAGACCCTAAATCCGAAAAGCCGCGAACCCTAAACCCTAAACTCGCTGCACACTTAACCCCAACACCCTAAATCGACAGCAGCTGCCTTAAAGGAACCCTTGAAGGTACCATTATACCAACCTTTGTAAGAGCTTCAAAGTCAACCCTAAACCCTAAACAAATCACCACCAACCGCATCAAAGTGCCGGTCCTAAACCCAAACCGTGCACCCAAAACCCTGAACTTAAACCCTAAACTCTGAATCACCACCAACTGCAACCTTAAACCCTCAACTCTGAATCTCTAAACCTTAAACCCTCAACTCTAAATGACTACGGTTGATGGACAAAAGCCTGCATTGCCTTAAGGACCCTAAACTATGGGAATTATGGTATATTCCTTATTATGGATCATGCAGGATTTTGTCCATCAGCCGTACCAACTGCATCAGAGAGTCGGTCATGAGTGTGGCCCACGTCCGATTTCGCAGCCAGAGACTTCTTCATCTCAGAGGAGTCTGCCTCCAGTGCGTGTAGTAGTAGCAGTAGGGGCAAGGGTAGGAGTGGGAGTAGTAGCAGTAGTAGCAGCAGCAGAAGAAGCAGTAGCAGTAGCAGTAGCAGTAGGAGTAGGAGTAGGAGTAGGAGTAGGAGTAGGAGTAGTAGGAGTAGGAGTAGGAGTAGGAGTAGGAGTAGTAGCAGTAGTAGCAGTAGTAGTAGCTTTGGCCCACTGTAATGCACAGGTGGTGGAACCACCTAAGGCTTCATGCTGAAGCTCTGCTTGCACAAGCCCCACAACTCTGGACTCAGACTCTGGACAGCTCAGCACAGCCGACANAGCTTTGGCCCACTGTAATGCACAGGTGGTGGAACCACCTAAGGCTTCATGCTGAAGCTCTGCTTGCACAAGCCCCACAACTCTGGACTCAGACTCTGGACAGCTCAGCACAGCCGACAGGTCCAAGTACTCATTTGACCCCACTCCCCTATCCTGTCAAGCCTGTCTCCTGCCCCGACTGCGGCCAGTACTTCAGCACACTCACGCACATGCGTAGACACCGTAGTCAGAAACATCGGAAGTTACACTCGCAAACGGCTGCCGATCCCCCAGTGTCAGACACAATGCAAACACTGCGGATAAAATATATGCATCACGCCTTGGATGGGCTACCCCAGTGCAGGCACTGCTTGTGGCAATTCAGCAGCTGGCACTGGTTTCTGCAGCACTTTGCTCATGATCGGTGCCCAGCCCTGCATGCATCCGCTCCGCCCAGTGCTGAACCTTGTGAGCTCACACCTGCAGCACCTGCTGCTACAGAGACGGCCGAGCCTGAGGAAGCAAACCTGAGTGGCGCTGCACCACCGCAGCCGCCGTCTACTGTGCAACAGGAACACCCACTGCGGCAATTTGACAAAGATCTTATCAGCCTAGCGCGTGAACCCGACTGGAGACCCCTAGCCCAACACTTCAGACGTAGTGACCAACACCATTGCCCTTTCTGTAATCAATGGTTAGCCCGACCTACCTACCTCACCAGACACCTGAGTAAGCAGCACGGCTCCATCTTTCAATACCACGAGCGGGTGCAGCAGTGGCTCAAAGAACGCTCCACGGCCCTCGGTCACCCCTGCTCGTTTTGCCATCAAGCCTACAAGGCCAGTCACACTAGCCGCCTCAGACACGCTCTAGCCTGCAGCACGCTGTACCGTACTGGGCTTTTTCATGCATTAGCTCAAACCCTGCCGCAGGCCCTCGGCAACACACATGTCCGGCCTGAACCTCACGGAGATGCAACAGAAGGAGCTTGCGAGCGCGGAGGAGCAAGCAGGCCTGATGCAGGCCATGCTTCAGAATGCCCCCTCGCAAGCCCTGGGAGCCATGGCCAAATCTCTGGCAACGGAGATTCAGGACCGCAAGGAGGCGGAGCAGGACCCCATGGACACCCTCTCTCGGGAGGGGAAGAGAGGCAGCTCCCAGCAGAGGGAGGAGCCGAGCCANATGGCCAAATCTCTGGCAACGGAGATTCAGGACCGCAAGGAGGCGGAGCAGGACCCCATGGACACCCTCTCTCGGGAGGGGAAGAGAGGCAGCTCCCAGCAGAGGGAGGAGCCGAGCCAAGGGAGCGGCAAAGGCAACCCCTCCAAGTGGCCGCGGGGGGAAAGCAAAGGGGGCTATGGCAGTGGCTGGTCCGGAGGCCGCGACTGGAAGAACAAAGGCCAAAAGGACAACAAGAAGGACTGGAAGGAGGATCGGCAAGCGACGGAGGAGGACCCCTGGTTCCCAGACC